>ML778737.1:86342-135925 GCA_009831015.1 Picea engelmannii
ATGTTTATAACTCTGGATTTCACAGTTAAGACTCACTGCCACTAAGATTAATGATTCAAAGTTAAAAATGAGAGTAAATTGTTAATAAATCTACACTAACTGATTCACCCCCCCCTCTCAGTTAGTTCATACCTGTAACATTTCTTGGATACATAACAACTGGGTGTTTTCCTTGGCCAAATGTGTAGCACACATATAATAAATAAATATATATCTAAACATACAATTATAATTAAATGAAATTTTCAGTAACTTACAAGGGCATTGGTCATACCTGTTATGAAGAACCAAACATATTTGTATGTCTCTTGGGCGCTATCCTTGTTTTTTATTTGGAGAAAAAACCTGCAACAACAATTTGGAGGACTACTCTCCACCCAACCATAGCTCATGCTATCCAAGGATAGCAAGGTCACCCTCGAGCCCCCAATCTACTACTCAACCAACATTATTATGCCTTCCTCTCTCTATGTACCAACCATGGAGAGATGATTCCTTCCTCATTCCTTCCCCTCTTTATAAAGAGTCCATATGGTAAAGAATCCAATTCCTAAGATTCATTATTTTATTATTTATTTAACCATTCTCTTTAATCACTGAAATGTCTATAATAATTATTTATTATTACCTCTTTTAATTATAATTATTATATACTTATGTATTATTATTTATTCCAATAAATATTTATTATAACCATTTTAAGAACAATTATGTCATGCACCACAATAATATCATTAAATATAAATAATAATAACAATATTATTGGCCAAATGAATCATGGAAATATAAATAATAATAACAATATTTCCTGGCCAAATGAATCATGGTTTGAAATATGTGGTGCATGTCTATACGCTTTCTTCCACGCATTTACAGAAATTTATCTGTAGATATTAAGTTCCATCAATACCAAACTACTTTCACTGGGAACCTATGCCTATGTGTTGAACGACTTTTTGCTTTTTTCGTTGCCCGGAGATAGACCAATTTCTTGTTGGGAGAATACCGATAGAACCAATATATAGATAAAACTCTGGTTTAGTGATGGTTTTCCTTCCCAGCATGACATAATACCTTTTCATATAATACTTGTGAGGTTTTGACATTATATATTATTTTTAACAACAATGGAGGGAAGAATCAAAGCCTTTGACATGTTTGGAAACTTAAATATTCTATTGTTTTTTTTAAAGAAACTACAATTATTAAACATATTTATCTAGTGTAAAGATGATTATTTGAATTATGTAATAAATATTTAATATGAAAATTTTTCATTCAATGATATAATTGATAAAATATAATTTAATATATTTTAATTAGATTTAATAACGGATGAATTTAATGTTTATAATAAATATATGTGAAGCTTACAATAAAGTACATGAGAAGAACTATCTTTAGTTGTCACTTTAAAAAATATACATAGAATATTTGTCAAGTGGATGATGTAACATAGATGTAATAGATGGGCTATATTATTTCTTGGAAAGATTGATGTTTTCCTAACTTCTTGTTTCACAAGAAAAGAAGTGATTCCCAAGTTTGACCACAACAGATGTCAAATAACTCATGCCATGTAGATTGCTCTCATGCTTGAAAGGTGTGACCAAGCCCATGCATTCACACTTGCACATAGTGATGACACTTGTACAAAGTGGTGGACGAGTTTGAAATTTCGATGTGCATTGTGGAAATGCATTGAATGAGTAATAAATGGCTTCAAAGATCGACAAAAAATCTTGTGAAAAATATCCAATGCAATCATGAGAGGGAGAAACTCACCAATGTTGCTATTGTTGGTTGTCAAATTTAGTAGTGGAAAGATGTACTTAGTATGATTGTTGTTTCCTCCTTGGAGGTTAGGTTTTTGATGATAGGGATGAAGATGGAATATTTTTGGTGTTCTGAGGGCCGAGTGGGATCCTGTTGATACCTTTTACTTTCTTCTACTTACGTGGGGTTTTCTTTTGTGGGTCCCCTTTTCCTAACTCCTTAGTAAAGTGGATATGGGTGGTAATGCTTTGGTAAGAAATACCACATCTCACATCCCGCATCACACCTAAGTCTATCATGCGGATGTGGGGAGTGAAATGTGCATAGGGTCTTCCACAAACCTGCATCCTAGCATCCCGCAAACCTGTAGGCCCGCAACCCGTATACTCGCAACCTCGTAACTCGCATACCCGCATCCCCATATCTCGCATTCCATACTTAGATTTTTTCTTCAGATGTCTTGGTATCTCATGTAGAAGGATGACCTTGACGCTCCTCCCCCCCACATCATCCTTCTTCACATGATCTACATGTCACATCACACTCTTGATTCCTGCACCTGCATGCCATGTAATCCAATTCCCATTTTCCCATGTAAGATATGATTGGTTTTCCCAAGGTAATCTCAGCATATCCATCGCATAACTCCCAAATGACAAGAGTGGATGTTGTTAATTAATGGTGATTAATTCTAACACATTTCCCTTGATCTTCGTATACACAAATGACAGTTATCATTCAATGAGCGACATGCACCAAACATGTGAAGGGGAAAATTTGAATTGTGAAGTAACCCCTAATTTGTGATTAAGGGGCACCTATCAAACACAAATTCAAAGTTATACACATAATCCTCACACTTACCCAAGTGCATTGAAAGTGGAAAAATATGGTGAACAAGAAGAAGAGAGAACCATTCTATGGAGACATAGTGAATTCATTGGCTCGTGAAAGTATGGATTTTTAGTGGTATTTAGAATATAAGTGGTATTCTAAGTCGTTTTAGGAGGACAAGCTCGAGAATAAAGTCTAAACATCAATTCAAAGCATCGTCTTATTGAGGTTAAGGAAAGTAGAATAATGTTTGTCCCTTTAACACCAAATATTTTCAGAAGGATGCTACACTTCCCAACACTAGACATAGTCCTAAAGCTTCTTGAAGCAAATTCCTTTTTGGATGCTCAAAGTGGTGGCATGAGTTTGCTAAAGGAATTTATGGTCCAACCTCCGACGAGATCCTCGAACATCAACAAAATCAACACATGCATGTTGGATTAGACATTTAAAGTATTCTCCCGACTGCTCGCATGATTTGTGGGTCAAGACTCAATAACATATGTCCCCAGGTATGTTCTATATGCACTCCTTTTTAATCAGTAAAGATAAGTGCCATCTTCGATTGGGCCCAAGTTATCTCAAATGAGATTTCCCACCAATTGTCTAGTTTCATTGAAATGAAGAGGTTCTACATGACATCTTACTTGGTTCTTTCTCTTCATCAATGTAATACATTTGAGGGGATGCCCCCAAGGGGAAATGTTAATTTTAAGAAGGATCCCACACTATGGAAGCACAAGGCCCCATTTTTTTTTTCCAAATCCAACATTACTTCGTCAAGGAGTGCAAAAGCATGCTCATAGGGACTAAGCCGACCAGGGTGACAGAAGTGGCCATGGATTTTCTGAAGGAGAAAGGAGTGTGTATACTTGAAGAGAAGTTCACATACATAAGGGTCTTTGGCTTTGACAGGAAACCCCTACTTCTTCCCTAGTTTGTGTGTGACATATATTTGGTGTATGAGTTGTGTATACATTACATGACATGGTCCTTGTTCTTTGATAAAAAGAGAAAATGAAAATTTATTCCCATGCCATTCAAAATTGTCGGTATAATAGTCAAAATTTCATCTAGTCTGACCAATATGGAAGGATTCTTCAAATCCTTTAATATGAAAGAAGAAAAATCCCTCAGTGGATTTGATTCGAAAGGTATTTTCATGGCTCATACTGTATCAATTAGTTACGCCTTATTTTTTAATAGGGTGCAAGAAATTTCATAAGGAGGTGATGGAAATGAAGACTCACATGTTGAGGCCAAGGTGACAATTACCCTGAGAAAAATTACTCCCAAAAAGAAGAAACAAGTCACCCATGAAGATGCACATACTAGGTTAATTTCAAATGTTGGTGTAGTAGAGGTCTCTCCCTTGGAAGGAAACAATCAGTCACAACATAGACAAATGGATAGATCCACAGCCAGTGCAAGGGGTGGCTTATTGCATCACCCCCATAAGAGCCCCTCTTCAGGCCACAAGAGTTTGGATATTAATGTTGGTGGAAAAAAGAGTAATGAGGGATGTGCAGGTGATGGAGATGGCGGGGACCCCCCCTGATACCAATTGGATGAAACACATATGGTTACTCCTATTCACAAAAGAAAAAGGAACCTAAATGGCAGTATTTCTCTAGACCCCAACAATTTAGAGATGAACATGATTGAAATGGAAGTAAATGAAGTCAATAACATGCCCACATGGGATGCAATACAAATAAAAGAGTGTAAGTTGATAGTATAGGAGTTGGCCCGGGAGGGGCCAACTGCTTTTGAGGAATAATCTATCACTCTTCATCACACAAAATTCGACAAACAATCCAAGAATATCCATATCGAAAGAGTTAATATGAAAGATAAAAGGGTGATGGAAAAATGGAGCTATGAAATTGAAGTCAAAGGATTAAATCCTTCATGGGTCCTTAAGTTTCATCAGGATATGGGCGAGGCTTTGTCTCACTTGATAACATAGCAGGAGATAGAGAATGAGAGATTGAAAAAAAGGGTAAGGGAACTCAAAGTTGCATTTAGCCCAAATCCATTATTTGCAGAGCTATTATCTATGATTGTCCCTGAAGAAATGGATGGATCAAGATCCAAAGTCACCAAATATACAAAAATACTCATGGGATCAATAGATATGTGGTTTAAAATGTTGATAAAAGACTTAGCATTATGTGAGAAGCTTGGTAAATTGTTGTTGAAGTAGGTGTCATAGTCGAAAGAATTCATGCACTTAGGGAATATCTACAAGAGGATATGTGAAATGATGAGCATTTCTATAAGAATGAAATAACCACATTCGTGGAAAGAATATCGAGTATGAATGATCTTATAAGGTGAATGAAAGACCTTCATTCTAAAAGCATGTTAAATAAAATATAGGATGGTTGGTTTGGGAGAATAGATACTCTCCGATAATTGAGCACCACTTGTGATTCTTTGATAGAAAAGAAGCGTGCATTATTTTTAAAAGATCTTGATATTATAAAGGAACTATAAGGTTCCCTTTTGATAAATGACTCAATGACGTTAAACAAGGATCCAATGGAAGCATAGCTGAGTGCACTGAGGGTCACATGGGGAACAAAATTCGATGACCTCACAAATTTTCGAGAAGAAGAACACCAACAATGGCTTGTCAATTTTGTGAACGAGAATGAAGATCAATCATCCTTAGTGCAATAGAAATGAGACACATTGAAGAACATTGATGATGAGTTGTTCTAAATTAGGGTGAAACAACACATAATTGTAGCACTATTATGTGAATACATTCAAGAATGTTTAAACAGTGCATTAAAAGAAATTACGAATCCTCTCTAATCTTTAAGATAAAATAAATGGATCTAACAGTTCTTGTCGACATGCTCCCTCTAATTTAAAGAATAAGAAAGACGCTGCAAAGGATGGTTCTCTAATTTCATTTTTGTGAGTACAAGCATTGTCTAAAGCATTTCCCTCACTTTTCTTCTTTCTCAATTTGTGAATCACCCAGTCTTGTGATTCGAGTATTGTTGTTTGCAAGACCACTTTCTAACTTCTTCCTTTTGTCTTCCAGGTTACCTCTCCTTGATATATGGTCCATGGGAGTCCCATCCCAACCCACTAGGGTGAACACATTTCATGTTTCTCATTTAAATATCATGAATATTTTGTAGTGTCGATTTGTTGCACACGTCTTATTGATATTGAACAGGAAATTCATACTTATTTGAAATCCCACAAAGAGATATCTTGGGGCTCATAACTTTTGTGGTTTCATACTTCTATTTAAGTATGAAATCTCGAGAATGAGTTTCCTTTACATCCCTATGATATGAATGTTGTTAAGTCATTTAAAGTTCTTTGAAAGGACCATATTTGCTACTCTTTGTTTTGTATTTTGCTTTAGATATATCATTGTGTCTCGCCATGATATGGAGATGGATATGGTATAAAAGTAGAAATTGTTGTACTTTCTTTATGGTTTAAAATTCTTTCTTTTCGATATGTCCTTTGCATGTTCCACTCTCAGGAATTACCTATGTGAATGATAAAACCATTTATCCGTAAGTTTTGACATAACTATTATTTGAGTGAGAAATAGAGGAGCATCACCTCTTTAAAAAAAAAGAGGGTATCTTTAAATTCCCATAAGAATACCCTATGAGGTTGTCACTTATCCTCAATGGGAAAAGAGATCAACATTTTTGGTGACCATACTGGGGGAGATGATAGATGAAACATCTAGCTTAGTAGACCAAAAAAACCCTCTAGTTAGTTTGCTTTCAATAACTCACCAAAGTATAGTTCAACCCCACATTTCCATCACGTTAGATGATCAAATAAGTGCATTGAAGTAGTTGTATCAATTGGTTCTACAAACAACAAGAACTTGCGAAGTGTTGGAACAATCTTGGCAAATTTTGGCCTAGCAAGAAGAATCAACATGGGAAGAAATGCGACCCTACTGAAATGGTAGAGACCCTATAAACTAGCCACCACGAGCTTTTCGAGGGACCATTGACTAGAAGTAGAAAGAAAATCCTATAAAAAGTGAAGGGTCTAGAATATTAAATTTCAATGAATTCAAGATTGATCATTTAGGTTTCTGTGGTGAGAGATTTGTTCAGAAATTGATCATTTAATTAACTAAATCACTATTAAATATTTTTTGAAAATTCTCCTTAGACCTAGGGTTTCACTTAGCCGACCTTAGTCTTCCACCCTCCTCATCATTATTTATTAGGGGTTCCTCTCTTATTTTTCCTCAGGCTTTTTTGTCCTGAAGATGGATCCTGTTGTGGATCTGAAACGTCGACAAGCTCTCAAAAGTACTGTGGTTCTTCCGATAATTTCTGAACGAATTCAAGATTGTTCAACCCCCCTTTATTCTTACTTCCACCCCATATCTCATCCAATATCAAACATAATGATATGGGAGACCGCAAAGAACCCGATCACAAAAGGAAAAAAAAATGAAAGATGGAATGATGAAAGGAACCAAAGACGAAGGTTGAGAATGAGTCCATTGGATTTAGAAGGAGAGAAACATCTTATGCCAAATCTACCTGAAAGTGTGTTTCCTATGTTCAATAGTGATGGAATTATAAATCTAGAAAAGAACTTGGATCATTTCTTGACAATTTGTGACATCCATCTAGTGGTACATGATGATGTCATGGTCATGGTTTTCCTTCAAACATTAATAGGTCTAATCTATGATTGGTATTTGTCACTCCTGGTGGAATCTATCACATGATTTGATGACATTTAAGAGGTTTTTATGTGCATATATTCCCATTTCGTGGCATACCACACTCTCCTTACTCAATTCACCCAAATCCACTTGGAGAAAAAATAAAATATCAAAGATTTTAATCTCAATTTTTTTAGGACTCTGTAAAGGATCTCGAAAGAATAACATCCCAATTATCTAGTCATTCTTGGAGGCTATAAGAATTATATGCCTTCTAACATTAAATATGTAATCAAATTGGCACAAATCAGTACCCTTGAAGATAAAATGAGAAAATCATAAGATATGGAAGAAGGCATGTTATAAAGAAATGTTGATCCAGACATCATACAAGTGCAATGACAAATGGAGATGTTCACTTTTTCAAATCAAGGCTCGAATTCATCATCCCTATCTATATAATATAGAGGTGTTTGGAGAGTTTTGTTTCAAGGACAACCTCCAAATATTTAGAATATTCCATAGGCTAGGGATGCCCCTGTGCTAGACAAGATGCAAAAATTGCCCAACTAAACAAAACAATCAGGCAAATGCAAAATGAAATATTTTGATTAAGAAGGAATGATGAACTAAGACCTGGGAAAAAAATTATAATGGGGATACCTACACATGGTTTTAGAGAAAGGGTCGATAGAGAGAAGAATATTGATGATTCTATTCCCATACCTAGGCCTCCTCAAGTTCCCAGCCCCAACGCGGTCATGATGGAGGAATGTTATGACAACTCTCTTGAAATTTTTGATGAATTCATACAACACCAAGAAACGGATGATTAAGTGCCCCCATGAGTCTTAGAATCCATGGAAATGGACAACAACACCCCACCATTCATAGAAGGGGACCTAGAGGAAGAGGAGTACTTGAATATGGAGAAACATCACCAAGAGAATGTGGTACAAACAAGGGAACAAATGAATAAATTCAATTCAAAAGGTCCCAATCCACCCCAAACGAATAAAGCTAAATCCCCTAGAAGTGGCTGAACAACCCCTCCTACATTTGGAGCTATCTATCCACCAACTATTCCCAAAATTTCACCTTCCACGACTCAAGGAAGGATTGAAGCCTAGAAGACTTCACATATGGCATATAACATTGTTGATGATTTGACCAAGCTACATATCACCCTACCCTTTTTGGAGGTGGTAAAGATACCCCAATAGAAAGAGAATATTCTCAAGATACTGGGGAATGGGGATCAACATGGCTCAAGAATGGAGGTCAGTTTGTTAGCACTTAGCAACATTACAACCCACCGTTCAGGAGATCATGAGGTAGGATTCCTCAATTTTTTATTTCAATAGAAAACTATGATTTGATATTGCATAATTGTATGGTTGATAGAGGTGATACTAATAATATCATGTTACTGCCTATAATGGATGTTGTGGGCTTAGAATGCACCAAGTATTATCATTCCGAAAAAAATATTTATGAAATCGATTCCAGAAAGATTCCTACGTATGGAGAATTCAAGGAATTTTGTTCATGGATTAGTTCTGCACCACAAATCATAACTATATTTACCATCATAGTGGTTTATTTACCCATAGCATACGATGTTGTCCTTGGAAGAGAATGGTGCCTTCTTCTTGGAGGGTACATGATGAATGATGGAAGTTGCATGATGCTTCCAAACAAAGAAGGGACACTCACCAAGGTACCATGTGATAAAGGAGCCTCATTCCTTTTAAGAGAAAGGGAGTTGAATCAATGGATAATTACATTGATTATGGCCTTGGGAAATATGCTATCTTGAGTAATGAAGACATAGAGGTGGAAAGTAAAGAAAACCCCCAATTAATGGGATTTTGGAAAATTTCCTTTGACGACTCTTCCTCCAGATTTGGAGTTGGAGCTGGTGTAGTGTTTAAAATCCTTGCAATAGAGTTATATCCTCATGCATTCATATTGTAATTTGGATGTACAAACAATGAAGTTGAGTACAAAGAATTGGTTCAAGGATTGACACTTTCTCATCAGATGGGGATTACTGACCTTACAGTGATGGGTGACTCCAAGCTAGTATTCAATCATGTCCAAAAGGTATAATATCAAGGAGAGGCTAAAAATGTATACAATAATGGTGTGGGACCTTAACTAGACCTTTAACCCCTTTGATATCATATTTATTCCCAGAGAAAGGAATCATAAGGCTAATTTTCACTTGCATTTTTAGTTTCCCTTTTCAACCCAAGCTTGGCCTTGATCAATGATTCCTTTAGGTTCAAAATGATTTTCCTTCCTTAAGTTCCAAATAATGAATACTTTTGGAAAGTTTTTTAGAATGATGAACACATTGCTAAATTCCTTTTGGTGGTACAACCAACAGATTAGGGTTCTAAAAGAATCGATGCTTCAGAAACACAAAGATACTTCAATGAAACATGGTTCCCAAGTTTTGGAAGGGATTTGAGTTCAAAGCCCTAGGTAACCTTGGATTCTCTTTTCACTAGAGATGATAAAATGAGGATAGCCAAACCAAATGAAGAATCATCACCCAAAAAATTATAGGACACTCACAAAGTCAACATTGGTACCCTTGAAAATGAAAAATTTTCAAACCTGGGCAGTACTTGCACAAAAGAGGAGGCTGATCAATATATTAATATTTTCAAATAATTCTAAGATGTATTTTCATGGACATATTATGGCCTTAAAGAGTATGAAAAAAGTATTATCCAACACATTATGCCATTAAAGGAGGGTTCCAAGCTGGTTAGGTAGAAACCTATGGTGATCAATCCTAATTTGAAACCACTTGTCAAGATTGAACTTGAAAATATGAACAAGGATGGAATTATTTTTTCAGTTCGTCACTTAGACTAGATATCAAACCCATTAGTGGTTAGGAAGAAGACAAAGATATTTGTCTATGTGTGGGCTTCAAAGATCTCAATCGATCATCCTTGAAAGACAATTATCCTCTTTTGAACATGGATATGTTATTACAACAAGTAATGGGTTCCACAATGATGTCAATGTTGGATGATTTTTCATGATATAACCAAGTTCTCATAGAAATGTAGGGTAGGTACAAGATGGATTTCACAATGCCATGGGGGACTTATGCTTACGTTAGGATGCCTTTCGGGCTAATGAATGTAGGAACCACCTTCCATAGGGCCATGGATAATGCTTTCAATGACATGATTGGGAAGAAAAAGACATATTATCAAGATGATTTAACAATATATTCAAAACTAAGGGAACTACATTTGAAACACCTTAGATAAGTCTCCTAGAGATGAAATTATATGGGATATCTATGAATCCCATGAAGTGAATTTTTTTAGTTTTAGAAGGTAAGTTGTTGGGTCATATTGTGAGTAAAGAAGGGATATATATAGATCCAGGGTGAATCCAAGCCATAACTGAATTTAATCCACACACCATCCTAAAGGAAATGCAATCATTTTTTAGAAATATTAATTTTGTTCGAAGATTCATTCCAAATTATGCCTTGATTGTGAAGCCAATTAATAAATTACTTAAGAAGGATCAAGTTTTTGAATGGACACTTGAGGCACATAATTATTTTATGAACATAAAGTTGTAAATAATGACTACACCAGTATTGGTCAACCTAGACCTCAATAGGAACCTTATCTTATATAAGTTTTATACAGAAGAGACATTTGTTGTCATTCTGACTAAAAAAAAATCCCAAGGGAGAAGAACTCTTGATTTTGTTCAAGAGTGGAGGCCTACAAGGATATCATCGTAAATACCCACCTATGGAAAAACAAGCTTTTTCACTCATTAAATCTATCTCTCATTGTAGATCTTATATACTTTCAACACATGTCATTTCTTATGTTCTATATGCATTGTTTAAGATGATGTCGAGCCAACAACTCAAAGAGGGAAGATAGGATAATTGGCTAGCAAATCTCCAAGAATATGACATCGAAATCAAGCCTTTGAATGTTGTAAGGGGACAAGGCCTATGCAAGTTGATTGGGGGTATTGAAGTTGTAAACATTGATTCTCCCCACACAAGATCCAACCATCACTATAATGGAGTAGTATAAGGACATTATTTTTTACTTTAAGTCTGGTCAATTTCTAGTGGGGATGTCTACAAAGGAACGAAGATCTCTAAGGATGAAAAATAATCATTATGTGTTGGTTTCTGTCATCTTATCAAAATGAATTTTGATGGAATGTTGTTGAGGTGTTTGGACCCTTCAACGACTAAAAAAAAATTAAGAGAAATGCATGAAGGGGTTTGTGGTGGGAATTTTTATCCTTTGGTGATTTCCCACATAATCATCAGAGCATGATTTTATTGGCCCACCTTGTTCAAGGATGTGTATTCAATCATAATGAAATGTATCCCTTGCCATTATTTTTCCTGAAGAATGAGGAGGGATGTTATGCCATTGAAAACGATTTCAGTAGAAATCCCTTTTACGCAATGGGGATTGGGTGTTATTGGACCCATAAACCCAAAAAACAACAAATACAATGCACATATATTGACAACGACATATTATTTTACCTGTTGGCTAGCTCTAGTCTGCGTAGGGGTTGTAAGACCCAGGGTTCGGTTTGACTATGAAAAAAAAAACCCTCAAGACACCGACCCTTTCGGCATCACCTGTTTGCGCAGATGAAGTCTCACCTGAGGTATCTATTAGGGCTACAAGAACCAGGTTTTTGCAGCAGTATGGGAAAGGGAGACTGATGCATGAATCATTCTTTCTTATTCTAGCTTATGTATATCCTTGATTATTACCTATGTTATCACAACCATACATGAACATTGCAACATAAACAATCCATAGACTGAATCCATTCTGTGAAGTATATCATCATTCATAAGTGCATATAGACAAGTAAAGAACACAAGACTTAATATCCTCTCTAAAATATTTCTTTATTCATCTTCTTTCTTACTAACTGTCTATTACATTCATGATCTTTTCATAACCTCGATTCCCTTCTACTCACCCTAATCTCCCAATCCACTTACATATTTAAACCCAAAATCTAGGGCTTAAACCCCTATTATCCCAAAATAACTTATTACAATGCATGGCATGGCCAACTTTAGTTAACGGGTTGTTTGCCTTCTTCTACTTCCCATTCTTTATATATCTTCCTTGTTGTTATTATATTTCTTGAAATTCGCACTATCATATTTTGCGCTTCCTTTTCCAGTTAGTTTGATTTATCCTTCTGTCTTTGCATTGTCTCCGTCCTACACGCTATCCATTCTTCTGTGCCCTTTTTATCTTCTGCACTCTTCCTTCCTTCTGCGCGCTTTCTTCATACTTAGATTTTTCTCCAAAATTGTATCCAAAAATGCCTGTCCAACATGCCACCAACACTCACCTATTGATCCAGGTGGATATTGGTGGCTACCCACCTTTTCCAACTAGCTCAAAATAGTTTTCTGGCAATTTTGGTAATTTACTATTTTTAGTAGTTTTTCACTTCCAGAGCCGTTTTGAGGCCCTAAACGATGTTTTTTGGGAAAAGGGGAGAAATTTTGAAATTCCTTCAATATTTCCCCTAAAATGAATCTCCTCGATGATAAATTTCCAATGGGCTATCATACACCTAAAACAAATATCATATGCAAAAGTTATGACCCCGAGAAGTTGATGTACTAACTTACCCAAATGGGGCCCACATGACTTTTGGCGCTTCATCTCCTAGGGTTAGGTTTTTGGATGTATAGGGTTTTTGGAATTCCTGTTTATTGTAAAAAGTCCTTTAGAGCCTCATTGTAATCATCTTCTTGCGAATGAGCACAGTCGTCACATCTCTTCTTAGAGATAAGCCGCCACCATTCCAATAAGCTTGTTTCTGCAACATTTTACAGTTCCAACGTATTTCCTTATTGAATAGAAAACCAATTTTACTGTATCTTTGTTATTTTGTGTTAAGCACTTGTTAATAATATGTAGTCATTTTGTTCTACTCATAAAATCCGGATCAGTGGCATTAGAGCAGTCTGCTCCTTGTCGCCTTAATGTATGTCCCCAATGAGGTCGGATTACAAAGAGTTGGGTCTCGAGCTTGTTTCTCTTGAGGAAAAAAGATCTTGCATGCCCAAGCGACCTCTCATGGTAGGAGAAAAGAAATATGATGGGATATGAGATCCTTTCAAACTGTTGATTGAGGAATGAAATGATGGATAGTTTCACGCAAATCCTTCGGCGGCTACCAACAGGCGATGCATCTTCTTCGAGTGGAGGCACCGCCCCTTTCAAGGTACAAATAAACTTTGATATTCCTATATTTTAAGGTCAGATAGACGCAGATGCTGTAGACAAATGGTTGAATGTACTAGAAGGGTATTTTTCTGTCCTTAACTTTTCAAATAGAGAAAATATTACTTTTGCGCTCCTCAAAACCGTTCCCCGCGTCAAAGATTGGTGGGAAACTTTATGTGAGAAAAAGGAAACAGAGGAACCCTCATTATTTACATTCATGGCCACTTGGGAATCCTTCAGGGATGCTATTAAGGAACAATACTACCCTGTCGGAAGTTATGATGACTTGTATACCAAATGGACCACACTGCGACAAGAAAGAGACCAAGTAGTGCCATATTTCACAAAGATATTCCATACCTTGCGCACCAAGATGGGTATCAAAGATTTAGAGGGACATATGGTGCTCAAGTATCACGGTGCTTTGGATAGATACATCTAGACCGAAATGGAATTTCTGGACATCTCGTCCTTGGGAGCGGCCTACCGATATTCCATCAAAATTGAGCAAAATATCAAACAAAAGACGTGGCAATTTGGTCCTGGGAACCCCTCACAACAAAATCCAGGAAAGGGCGGCCCCAACCCACGAAACAAAGGACATATCAAAGATGGAAAGTATCGAGACAACCAATCCAAGCCGAAAGCAAATGAGGACACCCAAAAGACAAATAAATATACTGGGAAGTGGTGTGAATTCCATAAGATCCCTTGGCATAACACTGCTGACTACCACTCAAAGCAGTCATTGGTGGTCGAAGTGAAAGCATATGAATCAGATGCAGTTTCTGACTCTGAGCCAAAACCAGAAAGGGGAAGAAGGATCATTGACACAGAACCTAGTGCCAAAATTGTTACCACCAAGCTCAAGCCTGGTGAACCAGACGAGCCAGAAGAAGGAGAGTGCCTCTTCCATTCACAGATGTGGGTAAAAGGCACCTCGCTGCACTTCATCATTGATAGCGGTAGTCAGAAGAACCTCATATTAGTAGAGGTTGTCAAGTAGTTGGCCCTATCGACAACGCCACACCCACAACCCTACGCCATTGTATGGCTTCGCCAAGGAAGTGATCTTCGTGTTAGCCAACAGTGTCAACTGTCATATGACATAAAGCCCTTCAAAGAAGAGGTATTGTGTGACGTTGATCTCCTCGAAGTTTGTGATGTTATTTTGGGCCAACCTTATTTATGGAAATGTCATGTTGTATATGAGTCTAGGCCTCGTAGTTTTATTATTACTTTGAACAAGAAATTGTACAGGATACTCGAGGCAGTCCCACCTAGTGATATTTCCTTGATCTCTGCTAAGTAATGCAAGAATCATCTCTCAGATGGGGAACTTTGTCTTCTTCATGATTCTCTCTCAGAATAAGAGAAATATCACATCCACATCCAGGGTCTCTGCGACCGACCTGTCCACACAACAGAAGCAAGTAGATAAGGTCATGGAAGAATACTCAGATATCTTCTCTTCACCTATCGGGGTACCTCTGCACTGCCAGGTCAAGCACCCCATCGATCTGACCTCCGACGCACTGCTACCCAATGGGCCAATCTATCACCACTCTCTGTTAGAGAATGAGGAGATAAAGCGATAGATCCAAGAACTACGCCACAAGGGGCACATCCATTCCATCTCATCACCTTGCAAGAGCCCAATCATGTTGGTATAGAAGAAAGATGGAACCTGGCAACTTTGCATTGATTACCGGGCTCTGAATAAAATCAAAGTTAGAAACTGGTACCTGATTCCTTGAATCGACGACCTCCTTGCTCAACTCACGGGGGCCAAATACTTCAATAAGATTGATCTGAAGTTTGGCTACCACCAGGTCCTGATAGAACAAGTAGATATATGGAAGACCACCTTCAAGTCAAAGGAAGTCCTTTTTGAATGGTTGGTCATGCCCTTTGGTTTGAAAAATGCTCCAGCTACTTTCACGAGGATGATGGATGATATCTTGCAGCCATTTAGCAATAATTTTGCAGTGGTGTATCTGGATAACATTCTCATTTACAACAAGACTTGGGCCGAACACTTGCAGCATATTCAATAGGTTCTACACACCCTGCGGCAGCACAAGCTATATGCCAACTTGGAAAAATGATCCTTCGGCATGGATAGGGTCCATTAACTGGGCTACATCATTGATTAGCATGGCGTACATGTGGATCTAGCCAAGATCCAAGTCATCCGTGACTGGCCAGCCCCAACCACACTCACTGAGCTTCGAAGCTTCTTGGGACTTGCCAATTTCTACCACAGGTTCGTGTTAGGATTCTCCCATATTGCATGGGCCCTCAGCCAAATAACCAGAGGTGGTGGAAAGGAAAAATTTGCGTGGGGATGGTCCCAACAACAGGCGTTCGATGATTTGAAGCAACGCTTGTGATCAACCCCAGTAATTTCACTACCAGACCTGCAACAACTCTTTGATATCAAGATAGATGCTTCAGATTATGCTATGGGCGTCATTCTCACTCAGCATAGCCACCTCGTGGCCTATCATAGTGAGACACTATCAGATGTTGTCCCTAAGTACCCTACTTATGACAAAGAAATGTACTCCATTGTGCAAGCCTACTGCTATTGGAGACATTACATTCTTGGGAAGGAGATAATCATCCACACTGATCATAAGCCACTACAGTTCATACAGACACAAGAAAAATTGCAGAATGACCGCAATCAAATGTGGTCCACATACTTGCAGCAATCCCACCTCAAAATCAAGTATAAAACATGAATCACCAATCGCGTTGTTGATTTCTTTAGCAGACCGCCAGTTGCGACACTCACCAAAGTGCTAGACTCTTGTGGCCATGAGACCTCTAGATGGCCCCAACTCTATGAGACAGACCCAGACTTTTCCACCACCTACCAAATGTTGGGTGCAAATGCATTTGTTGATAATTTCCATCTTTAGGATGGGTTGTTGTGTCGTCTAGGCCATATCTGTGTTCCATCAAGTGAGCGAGCAAATATGATCTAGGAATCCCACTACAGTGGGGTGGAAGGACACTTACGCATCGAAAAGACAGTGGCGATGCTATAGAAACATTTCTACTCGCTGAAACTTCAACAGGAGGTCAACAAGTATATCAGGTCTTGCACTGCCTGTGTTATTGCCAAACTGAACACTAAGAAACAAGGCCTGTACACCCCTCTTCCTACTCCTGACAGACCATGGGAAACCATCTCAATGGACTACATGTCGGGCCTTTTGTCCACCAAGTGGGGAAATGACTGTGTTTTTTTGGTTGTTGATCGCTTTTCTAAGATGGCGATTCTAGTTGCCTGGAAGAAGAGCATCACAGTAGAGGCCACTGCCAAGCTCTTCTTTGAATGAGTCTGGGTACATATTGGAATCCCATAAACCACTGTCTTATATCTGGACAGTCGATTTATCAACACATTCTGGTCGAACCTTTGGTCACTACTGGACACCAAGCTCACCAAATCCACGACCTTCCACCCCCAGACAGATGGATAAACCAAGTTCGTAAATCAAATGATTATGCATAACCTTCACATGTATAATTACAAGAATCCTTGCACATGGGATGAGAGCCTTCCCTATGTCCATCATAGCTACAACCAAGCCCTGCATACCTCAACCAACCACAACCCCTTTCAGGTGGGGTTGGGATTCCAACCATTGGGTCCCATAGAGGTTTCACTTCCCCTTGTGTTTACCTCCGTCAAATCATCTCCTGCTCCAAATGAAGCAGACAAAGCCACCTGGTTCATTGAGCAGATCCAACACAGTAGCCAACAGGTTTCGGATATCCTACAAAAGTCCAATGACAAGTACAAGTAGCACCATGATCAACATTGAGTGCCACATAAGTTTCAGGTGGGTGACAAAGTTTGGTTGCACTTTCAGAAAGAATGCCTTACAAGACCTCATCGGAAGCTTCACCCACTCTGTTATGGGCCATACACCATCACCAAGGCTGGGGTGGATAATTATTTTGAGCTCACCATTCCTCCTTTCCTTGGGCTACGCCTAGTGTTCCACCTGGATCTCCTTCGCCCTTATTTCCCACCATTATTGAACACCTTAGAAGTAGCAGAACAAGTGACACCACCAGAGATAAACCCTAACTGCATACAACATTCATCCAATCATCATATATTGGACACATAGATCAAGGGAACTCAACAACAAAGGATCCATCTTTGTCGAGTCGTCAAAGCAGGGCAGATCCTACACCAAGGCAAGTGGCTCACCCGGGGCCAAAATCAGTAAAACTTTCCTCATCTGATGGGGGAACTCAACACAATGGAGAACATTTATTCCTAAGGAGGTAGGATTGATCCAAGTGGATATCGGTGGCCACCCACATCTTCCAACTGGCTCAAAATAGTTTTTTGGCAATTTACTATTTTTAGCAGTTTTTCACTTCCAGAGCCGTTTTGAGGCCCTAAACGGTGTTTTTGGGAAAATGGGGAGAAATATGAAAATTCCTTCTATATTTCCCCTCAAATTAATCTCATTGACGATACCTTTCCAATGGGATATCATATGCCTAAAACAAACATTGTATGCAAAAGTTATGACCCCAGGAAGTTGATGTACTAACTTACCCAAATGGGGCCCACATGACTTTTGGCGCTTCATCTCCTAGGGTTAGGTTTTTGGATGTCTAGGGTTTTTGGCATTTCTATTTATTGTAAAAATTCCTTCAAATCCTTATTGTAATAATATTCTTGCGAATGAGCGCAACCGCCACATCTCTTCTCAGAGATAAGCCGTCACCATTCCAACAAGCTTGTTTCCACTGCATTTTACAGTTCCAGCTTATTTCCTTATTGAATAGAAAACCAGTTTTAGTGTATCTTTGTTATTTTTTGTTAAGCACCTATTAATAATCTGTAGTAATTTCATTCTTCTCATAATATCTGGATCAATGGTATCAGAGCGGTCTTCTCCTTGTCATCTTAATGCATGTCCCCAACGAGGTCAGAGTACAAAGAGTTGGGTCTCGAGCTTGTTTCTCTTGAGGACAAAATCTCTCACATGACCAAGAGACCTCTCATGGAGGGAGAAACAAAATATGATGGGACAGGATATCCTTTCAAATTGTTGATTGAATAATGAGATGATGAATAGTTTCGCGCAAATCCTTCAGCGACTAACAACAGGTGACACATCTTCTTCGAGCGGAGGCACCGCCCCTTCAAGGTAAAAATAAACTTCAATATTCCTATATTTCAAGGTTAGATAGACGTAGATGTTGTAGACAAGTGGTTGAATCTACTCAAAGGGTATTTTTCTATCCATAAATTTTTGAATAGAGAAAAAATTACTTTTGCACTCCTCAAAGTCGTTCCCCATGTCAAATATTGGTGGGAAACTTTCTATGAGCAAAAGGAAATAGAGGAACCCTCATTATTTATAGTCATGGATACCTAGGAATACTTCAGGTATTCTATTAAGGAACAATACTACCCTGTCATAATTTATGACGAAGTGTATACCAAATGGACTACACTGCTGCAAGAAAGAGACCAAGTAGTGCCAGATTTCACAAATATCTTCCATACCTTGCGCACCAAGATGGGTATCAAATATTTAGAGTGACATATGGTGATCAAGTATTGCGGTGCTCTAGATATATACATCCAGATGGAAATGTAATTTCTTTACATCTCATCCATGGGAACGACCTACCAGTATGCCGTCAAAATCGAGCAGAAGCTCAAACAAAAGACATAGAAATTTGGGCCTAGGAACCCCTCACAACAAAAGCCAGGAAAGGGAAGCCCCAACCCACAGAACAAAGGACAGAGAAAATATGGAAAGTATCAGGATAACCAATCCAAGCCACAACCAGAGAAGGAAACTGGAAATACAAAGAAAGATACCAGGAAGTGGTGTGACTTTCATAAGAGCCCTTGGCATAACACTGCTAACTGTCGCTCAAAGAAGTCGCTGGTGGCCTAAGTGAAAGCCTCTGAATTAGATGCGGGTTCTGACTCTAAGCCAGAACCAGAAAGGGGAATATATATCATTGATGTGGAACCCAGTGATACCGTTGCTACCACCAAGCTCTAGTCTGGTGAACCAGACGAGACAGAAGAAGGAGAGTGCCTCTTCCATTCACAGATGTGGGTAAAAGGCACCCCACTGTACTTCATCGTTGATAGTGGTAGCCAGAAGAACCTCATCTCAGCAGAGGTCGTCAAGCTACTGGCCTTGCCAACAATTCCTCACCCACAACCCTACACCATTGGATGGCTTCGCCAAGGAAGCGATCTCCACATCAGCCAATAGTGTCGACTATCGTACAACATCAAGCCCTTCAAAGATGAGGTATTGTGTGATGTTGCTCCTCTCGAAGTTTGTGATGTTCTTTTGGGCCAACCTTATTTATGGAAATGTCATGTTGTATATGAGTCTAGGCCTCATAGTGTTATTATTACTTTGAATAGGAAATTGTACAGAATACCCGAGGCAGTCCCACCTAGTGTTATTTCCTTGATCTTTGCTAAGCAATGCAAGGTCATCTCTCAGATGGGGACGTTTGTCTTCTTCGTGATTCGCTCTCAGAATAAGTGAAAGATCACAACCACATCCAGGGTCTCTACCACTGACCTCTCCACACAATAGAATCAAGTAGATAATGTTGTGGAAGAATAATCATATATCTTCTCCTCACCTACTGGGGTACCTTTGCACTGCCAGGTCAAGCACCCCATCGATCTGACCCCCGGTGCACCGCTACCCAATGGGCCAGTCTATCACCGCTCTCTATTAGAGAATGAGGAGATCAAGCGAAAGATCCAAGAATTTCTCCACAAGGGGCACATTCATCCCATCTCATCACCTGGTGACTATGCATTGATTATCGGGCTCTGAATAAAATCACAATCAGAAACCGGTACCCAATTCCCCAAATCGACGACCTCCTTTCTCAACTCATGGGGGACAAATACTTTAGTAAGATTGATATGAAGTCTAGCTACCACCAGGTCCCGATAGAACAAACAGATGTATGGAAGACCGCATTTAAGTCAAAGGAAGGCCTTTTGAATGGTTGGTCATGCCCTTTGGTTTGACAAATGCTCCAACCACTTTCATGAGGATGATAGACGATATCCTGTGACCATTCACCAATGCTTTTCTAGTGGTGTATCTGGATGAAATTCTCATTTACAACAAGACTTGGGCCAAACAGTCGCACCATATTCAATAGGTTCTGCATACCCTGCAACAACACAAGTTATACGCCAACTTGGAAAAATGCTCCTTTGGCATGGACATGGTCCATTACCTGTGCTACATTGTTGATCAACATGGCGTACATGTGGATCTAGCCAAGATCCAAGTCATCCGTGAATGGGGAGCCCCAACCACACTCATTGAGCTTTAATGCTTCTTGTGCCTTGCCAATTTCTACCGTAGGTTCATGTTGGGATTCTCCCATATTGCATGGGCCCTCAACGAAATAATCAGGGGTGGTGTCAAGGAAAAATTTGCGTGGGTCTGTTCCCAACAACAAGTGTTCAATGATTTGAAGCAACGCTTGTGCTCAGCCCCAGTACGTTCACTACCAGACCTGCAGTATCCCTTTGAGATCAAGACAGATGCTTCAGACTATGTTGTGAGCGACGTTCTCACTCAGCACGACCACCCCATGGCCTATCATAGTGAGACACTATAAGAATTTTTCCATAAGTACCCTACTTACGACAAAGAAATGTACTCCATTGTGAAAGCCTGCCGCTAGTGGAGACATTACATTCTTGGAAAGGAGACAGTCATCCACACTGATCATAAGCCACTGGAGTTCATGCAAACACAAGGAAAATTGCAGAATGACCGCCATCAAAAGTGGTCCAGATGCTTGTAGCAATTCCACCTCAACATCAAGTATAAAACAAGAAGTACCAATTGTGTCCTTGATTGCCTCAGCAGACCGCCATTCATGACACTCGCCACGGTGCTAGAATCTTGCGACCATGAGACCTCTGGATGGCCCCAAATCTATGAGACAGACCCAGACTTCGCCACCACCTACCAAATGTTGGGTGCAAACACAGTTGTCAGTAATTTCCATCTTCAGAATGGGTTGTTGTGTCGTATGGGCCATATCTTTGTTCCATCAAGTGAGCAAGCGAAGCTAATCTAGGAAGCCCACTACAGTCAGGTGGTAGGACACTTCAGCATCTAAAAGACAGTGGTGATGCTAGAGAAACATTTCTACTGTCTGAAACTTCAACAGGAGGTCAACAAGTATATCAAGTCCTACACTACCTATGCTATTGCCAAACCGACCACTAAGAAATAGGGCATGTACACCCCTCTTCCTACTCCTGACAGGCCATGGGAGTCCATCTCAATGGACTACATGTCAGGCCTCCCATCCACCAAGCGGGGAAATGACTGTGTTTTTGTGGTTGTTGATCACTTTTCTAAGATGGCGATTATGGTTGCATGAAAGAAGAGCATCACAACATAGGCCACTGCCAAGTTCTTCTTTGAACGAGTCTAGGTACATTTTGAAATCCCACAAACCATTGTCTGATATTGGGACAGTCGATTTATTAGCACATTCTGGTTGAGCCTCTGGTCACTTCTGGACACCAAGCTCACCAAATCCATGGCCTTCCACCCCTAGACAGATGGCCAAACTGAGGTCGTAAATCGAATGATTATGCATATCCTTCGCATGTATAATTCCAAGCACCCTCGCACATGGGATGAGAGTCTTCCCTATGTCCAACATAGCTACAACTGAGCCCTTCATAGCTCAACTGACCACAACCCCTTTCAGGTGGGGTTGGGATTCCAACCATTGGGTCCCATAGATGTTTCACTTCCCCTTATGGTCACCTCGACCGACTCATCTCCTGCTCCAACTGAAGTTGACAAAGCCACTCGGTTCATTGAGCAAATCTATCACATCCGTCAATAGGTTCAAGATATCCTACAAAAGTCCAATGACAAGTACATGCAGTGCGATGATCAACATCGGGTGCCACATAAGTTTCAGGTGGGCGATAAAGTTTGGTTGCACTTGCAGAAAGAACGCCTTATAGGACCCCATCGAAAGCTTATCCCACTCCTTTATGGGTCATACACCATCACCAAGGTCATGGGGGATAATTCTTTTGAGCTCAACATTCCTCCTTTCCTTGGCCTGCACCCAATGCTCAACATGGATCTCCTTCACCCTTATTTCCCACCATTATTGGACACCTCAGAAGTAGAAGAACAACTGACACTAATAGAGCTCAACCCTGACCAGGGATGATTTTAAGGATGGAAATTTATTTTAAAATTTAGAAACCTTGGCGAATCTTACTAATCCTTCATATGTTAACTATAAATGGTTGGCGATTTTTTGTAAAAATATTCAAATTTCGAAGTATTTTATATAGTTTTTATAAAATTTTGGCGATTTTCAAGGTAAAATAATTTTATCCTATAGAATTTGGGAGAATCATTTTTAAAATAGCGAATCTCGTTTTTGGAAAAACCATGGAAAATTAGCCCATGAGCGAAATTTAGCCCCTAAAATCATCTCTGAGGTCCCTGATTGCATACAACAAGCATCCATTGATCATATTGTGGACACACATATCAAGGGCACTCAATAAAAAAGGATCCAGATTTATCGAGTTGTTAAAGTAGGGTAGCTCCTACACCAAGGCAAGTGGCTCACCCGCAACAAAATTCAACAGAAATTTCCTCATCTGATGGGGGAACTCAACGCAATGGAGACCATTTCTTCCTAAGGAGGGAGGATTGATCTAGGTGGATATCGGTGGCCACCCACCTTTTCCAACTGGCTCAAAACAGTTTTCTGGCAATTTTGGTAATTTACTATTTTTAGCAGTTTTTCAATTCCGAAACCTTTTTGAGGCCCTAAACGATGTTGTTTGGGAAAAAATGGAGCAATTTCCCTTAAATATCTCCCTAAAATGAATCTACTCGACTATACCTTTCCTACAGGCTGTCATACGCCTAAAACTAAGATCGTATGCAAAAGTTAGGACCCCAGGAAGTTGATGTACTAACTTACCCAAACGGGGCCCACATGACTTTTGGCGCTTCATCTCCTAGGGTTAAGTTTTTGGATGTCTAGGGTTTTTGGCATTCCTTTTTATTGTAAAAAGGCCTTCAGAGCCTCATTTTAATCATCTTCTTGTGAATGAGCATAGTCGTCACATCTCTTCTCAGAGATAAGCCACCACCATTCCAACAAGTTTGTTTTTGTTGCATTTTACAGTTCCAGCTCATTTCCTTATTGAATAGAAAACTAGTTTTACTGTATCTCTGTTATTTTGTGTTAAGAATCTGTTAATAATTTGTAGTCATTTTGTTCTGCTCATAAAATCTGGATCACCTGTGGTTTGTCTCGATCCACTTGGGCCTGTTTCCTATTCTTCCACGCTGCAATGAACTATTGTGCGACATCCTTAGCCTCTTCCACCTCTATGACTGCTTCAATTACCTTTTGGAATGCTGCTTGGGTCATTTGTTCCATGAGTCTGAATTCCAGTCGGGCGTATTCCTTCGGTTCCTTATGCTACTTCGCCATATGCCTTACAGGGTCATCCTTTTCCCGCTTGAAGGCCTATTCTCGCCTGACAACGACCAAAGTTCGGATGATGACATCAGGAGGCATGTTGTCGGGGGAGGAAAGGTTTCTTCGTAGAGGAAAAATATTTTTTAAGAATCCTCTTCCTATACCCGTCTTCTCATTTGATAATCTATTGAGGTTGCTTTAGGTCGATACCATCATTCTTTTCACCTACGCCCCTTGGCAAATTCTTCAGGTTCAATTTGGGCGTCGTATACGAGGACAATTTTTGGGAAACCTCTCTTTCAGTGGGATCCTGATCTGTTTCCTTCTCTTTTACAATCATGAAGTGTTCATAACCCCTGAACTTTATACTGACTCTGGTCCAACCTCTGTAGGATATGAGGCGAGTCCCTGCATTTGGTATGCGCTCATCACATGAGTATTTGGCCCTAGCCAACTCCAAAACTGTTTTTTCATCGATAATGTTGTGGTCCATAAACTTCAGGTTGGTAGGATATCCCAACATATCTCCTTCCCTACTCAGCCCTGGGGGGACCAATGGTATTGCTGGCAGATCTTTCCCCATTCATCTGGAGTGACCACTTCCTTAACCATCACTGTGTGTTCCTCGCTAGTTGTAGCTTGGCACGGTTCTCGATGGGTCTCTCTTATTTGCTCATATTAACATGGAAGGATGAGTTACCCTTAACGATCTTCTTATTATTTGGTGATTTCGTGTCGACCGTACTTGTCCCATCCCATTTTAACAAAGTCATTCTATCCACCGCCTGAGTTGATGAGTTGTTCCATAATTGCATCTTAATTACAAAATCCTTTGGGTGATTTCTCAATCATACCGCCAATATATCATGATATTAGTGACTTGTTTGATTTAATGCTCATACAGTGGTTTTATGACCTGTCACACTGATCATCTAGTTGTATTTTATGTGCCTGACTATGTTTTAACGGTCTTTCCATGCCAACTTGCGCAATAGTGCATTGCTTGTTGCAGTCGGGCCTGTCCATATCTTATTTTTGAACTTGGTGCAATGTTATCTTTGCGTGAAATGATCAGCTCAGCTTCACAATTTCTGCTACCTTGGGATTACATATACTTTTTTTCCTTCACCTATCTCTGACTTTTTATTGTTTTTTTTCCTTTTTCTACTTTTTATTTGGTTTTTCTTGTTTTTCTTGCTACTATGGTACACTTAATATAATACATGGGTTCTTTCACCACACAAGTTACTGCGCAAGTGGTCGGTTGTCCCTATATAGCTTTAGTTGAATTCCATTAACAATTCCTTCCAAGACCTGTCCATCCAAGGTTCCCAACCATTTAACACCCATCTTTGTTATCTGCTAGATCACATACGAACCTAACTAGTGCATACGAAAATTCCCTGGGTGTTGGAGATACTTACTGTCATAGAGTAATACCAAATCTCCAATTTGAAATTTCTTGGACTTAATGTGTCGATCGTGCTAGGATATCTCTCTGGTTTTCTACACCCGCTGATGAAATCCTGCAAGAAACTGGTCCTCCTCAAGATGGACTAATTGTACCAATCTCTCCTCGATTGCACCAGTATAGGAGAGCTCCGTGATGGCTGCAATGTGCAGGCTGGGTAAAATGAACTTCATTGGCATCACGGTTTCCTATCCATATACCAACCGGAATGGTGTCTGCCATGTCAACTTCTTACTTGTAGTTCTGTATGCCCATAGTATCATAGGGATGCATAAGTCCCAATCATCTCTTCCAATGTTGCATATTTTTGTCAAGGCATTCTCTAAAATCTTATTAAAAGCTTCCACAGTGCCATTATCCTGAGGCTAATATGGTGTAATTTTTTGATGATGGATCTAAAATTCCTCAGTTAATGTGGCAATGGTTATGTTTAGAAAGTGCGTACCTTGATCTCTAAGTAATATGCGTGGACATCCAAACTTGGTGACTACATTCTCAAATAGAAACCACGCAACAGTCTCTGTAGTGCAATCAATAATTGGTGTTGCTTCTGCCCACCTGGTTAAATACTCTGTCACAGTGATGATGTATCTTGCTCTTGATCTCCTTGCTTGTGGGTTGATTAGACCCACAAAGTCAATGGCCCACTTATTGAATGCTTGCAATGTTACTTGTGGATTTAATGACATTTCATCGCGTCGAGATGGTTCACCCACTCTTTGACATATGTTGTAGGACTGACAATACTCCTTCACATCCTTGTGTAGTGTAGGCCAACAAATCCCCGAGCATAAAATATTTTGTGTCGTTTCTTTTCCTGCATAATTTCTTCTAGCAATAAAACTGTGCAATTCCTCTAGTATAACCGACCTTTCATGTTCTAGTACTCAACACCTTAAGATTCCATTTTCCTCTAACTTGTACAAGTTTCTTGCAATCAACTGATAGTCTGATTCTTTCACTACCAATTGTTTCTTCTGTGAAACTGTCATGTCAGAGGGAGCAACACCTATATTTAGAAAATCCACAATGTCCACGAAGTAATCATCCACCATCTTTACTACAAATAACTACGCATCTAGGAAATTATCATCTAAATTAACTGTATCCTCTCCTATTAATAGGTGTGAGAGATGATCTGGCCCTGCATTCAACTTTCCTAGTTTTACTATGACCTCAAAGTCATATTCTTGAAAAAGTAACAACCATCTGCATATTCTTCCTCCTAAGACATGCTTATTGACTAAGTATTTAAATGCAGAATGATCTGTGTACATATTGAAGTGAGATCCAAGTAAATAATGTTTGAACTTCTGGAGCACATAGACCATGGCCAAGCCTTCTTATTCTCTAGTGGCATAATTTTTTCCAGATATAGACAACTTCCTACTTGCAAACGCAATCGAATGATCGATGTCTTCTTCTCCTGGTTGTGAGAGTAATGTGCCTAGTGCAATGGATGATGCATCTACATGGACATTGAACTCTTTGTTCCAATCTAGAAAGACTAAAATGGGTGCAGTGACTAGTCTCTGTTTCAGTGTGTCCAACCCCTTCTGGAAATCCTCATTCCATTGGAACTTGACTTCTTTCTTCAACAACTTTTCCATGGGTGTTGTAATCTGTGCGTAGCTTTTAATAAAATTCCACTCCATAATTAATGCAGTCTTGGCTAGGTCAACCAATAGTCCTTGTTTGCACATCACATGTCCTAGTAGAATTCCAAATGGGGAAAAAAAGATACATTTCTTTAAGTTCATGGAAATATGACACTATCGGCATCGATATAACATGAGCCAAAGAAATTCTATATGATCCTGCAGTAAACTGAATATTGTCCAATCGTCTAAGTACACTTCCAAGAATTTATGATGAATTCCTTGAATGTGGCCACAAACACTTGAGAAAACACTTTAGGGGCATTCTTCAATCCAAAGAGTATCATCGTGTACTGATAACTGCCCCACTTTGTCACAAATGTGGTTTTATGTCTTTCCTCCTATTCCTGTTTTATTTGATGGTACCCAAAGAATCCATCAGTGAACGAATATGCCTCTTGACCCCCTATGTTCTCCAGTACTTCATCCATGAATGGTATTGGGAATGGGTCATGTAAACATGTTCCATTTAGTTTCCTTAGATCCATGCAAATCCTAATCCCTCTAGTATTCTTTTCCTGCACCACCCTTGGGCTAATCCATTTGAATTCTTCGATTGGTTCAATGATTCTTGCATTGAGCATCCCATCTAGCTCATCCTTAACCTTCTCCTTATACCTTGGGTTCACCCTGTACGGTCTCTTTCATATTGGCTTAGCTCCAGGTTTGAGTGGAATCTTCATCTTGCCTAAGTTTCCTTCTATCCCATTCATCTCAAAGAATGTAGTTGGAAATAAGTCCTGATATTCCTGTAATAAGTCTGCCACCTTCTCAATTGTCTCATCATTCCAATAGTCTCCTATTTGTGCAAACTTAGGGTTCTCCATTGTCCCAATGTTGACTTGCTTTGTCTTTATAGGCTATGTGTATGTGGAGAATACCAACTCTAGCCCTTCTACTGCATGTTTTCCTTCTATCTCCGATACCTGTACATTCCTAGGATCCTCTTCATCATATTCCTCCTCCATGACATTATAAGATTCCAATAGATTTTGTACCATCTTTTTGCCTTTGTGTGTACTGCATATAGGTACTACCTCCACCGTCTCTTTCACTGAGAATATCTTTGTGTGAATGACATGTAGTGTTATATTTAGGGAGGGAGATTCATGTTCAAATGTGAATGGTGTTGTCTCTGTGCACGTCTCCAATTATAAATACCAATTCCTCGTAATCATGTCCAACGCGTGTATGAATCAGTGAGTGTTGTAGGAAAATTCCCCTACAGACATGTGAATTCCCTCTTGGATCTTAGACCCCTATGACCAAGACAAAAAAGTACTAACTTTGAACACTGACTTTCCTTTAAACATAGTGTTGACAGGAGAAAATGAATGCTCGCCAACTAGAAGAGTGGATCCGGTCCAGGTTTGTCTAAATAACCCAATCCGTTTGAGATAACCCACCCTGATGGGTTTAGCGGATCCGTTAGCCGATCTAAGTCCTAAGAAAACAAAAAGAAGACTACTCTAAATTAACTAATCTAAATGAAAACTAACAATTAAAAAAAACTAATAAACAATCTAAACTATTATATATACAATTTACTATCTAATACTATAATAACTCTACGAAATTAAACATGTAACTACTAACAGAATTAAATATTAATCACAAATGTACAATATTTACAAATTACAGATTTAAATGAAAAGCTGCAAAACTCATTTGTAATCTGTCCTAAGACAGTGAAACTATTGTTTTTTTGATTTTTTATAATTTTATGAAAAAGAAATAAACTGAAAAACTATCTAAGCTAAGCAATTAAAACAATAATTCTAACTATGTATCTAAACTAATATATTTATCTAATCTACTTATATTATACTAACTAATTAACTATTAAACAAAATATAACAAACTGACATGAAGTAACGCTTCAGGTTTGTCCTGTGTATGATGGTTGATTCAGCTGTTTGGTGGGAGGAAACCCGCACTAGATTATCCACGAACTTCTCATAAACAAGAAGCAGCTATGCTCTTTCAAATATTAATAACAGGACAAACAAGACATAAAAGATTACAACAATCTTATAATTAACAAAGTATCGCAGTCAGATAAATCCTTGTGCAAAATTTGTACAAAACAATTCAATTAATGAAAAAGATAAACCTGTATTCATTAAATTGAAATAGAGTAATTGCTGTGTTTTTTTTTTTAAATAAGAGATATCAGATATGGATAACTTATAAATCAAATCACATCAATATGCAATGAATCATGATAGCTAAAGTAGTCGATAATTAATTGCAAACTAATATGCAAAGAACCTGAAACAAAAGTTTGATATATTGAAAGCAAAAGTTGTTACAAGACATCAACTTTCATCTCAGTCTGAATCATAAATCCATAATCTGGTTCTCCCACAGTGACGATGATGGGTTTATTACAAAAAATGACAAGTATTTAAAGACCTCCCATAGGGTAAAACATCCCTGTGGGAATTATCAAAATAGTTTACAAAAATATGAGGATAATATCCCAAGTTCCTATTTTTTACCTATGAATAACAACTGAAAGCTATATCTAAACTACTACATCATGTCCCATTTTCCAATCAAATTCATAGGTACCTGCAAGTAGATAAAAATATAGAAGTTTAGATATTGTTTTATTGATAAATTGACAAAAATCTAATCTTTAAGACTAGCTACATAATCTTGTGATTCTATAGCTGGTCTAAATTAAACACAGAATCGTTTGAAAATCAATTCAAATCTTAAAGAATATAATCAAACTATTTAACAATATTTGATTACTAATTAGAAACCAAACGAATCATTCAAATTAACACTTGTATGAAATTGAACAAACTAAATCGTAGTCAACCAAATGATAACAGATATGGATGCAATCTGTTCAATTTGTCATCACCAATTTGGGGTAAACAAAATCACATTAGATAATTCGACAACAATGAAATTATTTTCACGAATCAATTCCAATCGACACAAATAGTTTGTGTTGCTTTAGCCATCGACAAAATCATTGTTGAATCCAAACAAAATCAACAGGATCGTTTTTCAAATTGATATAACATATACAAACAGATACAAACGATCATGCTATTTGCAAATCAAATCAAAACTTGTATGTAAATTGAAACAAATGAAATCGTAAATGAATTAATCAGTTGGTAACAATATATGTGTGATTTATAAAACGTTTGTTATTTCCAATTGGGAGCAAACAAAATCGATTGACAATCAACAAAATCATCACTTGAATCAATTTCAAAATGAACTGTTAGCCGAGTTTTTCATATGAATTCAGTAGAGACAAAATATGTCAATCTGAGCTTAACAAAATCGTTTTTGAAAATCAAAACCAACAGAGCAACATCAAATCTATTTTCGATACCAATCCAACTCATACAAGCATTCATTCTAACTCAAGACACGGGGCAATCGTTTACTAATCAAATCAGATAGGAACAAATCGAAACAATTTGAGGTCGATACAATCGTCATGAATCAACACAGTTCCACAATTTTAGCGAATAGATCTTTTGCACAGGTCGAATGTAATCCAAATCCAAACGAAAATGTTGATTCAATACAAAATAGAATCATTTTTCTAATTTAATAGACTACATTGTATTTATCAAACCAATCCCTAATAATGATGCATTACACTCATAAAAGATCATACCAATTCACTCCTATGAAATCGTTTGAAAATCAAATCATAAGAACTAAACCAGAGCCGATGGCATCCAACCACAAAAAAATTGTATCAAATCAAAACATAACCGTGTTCTAATTTTAGCATAAAAATCTCTTGTACAGGTCAGATGCAATTAAAATCCAAGCGAAAGCAAACCCCATTGATTTCGTTAATTCAAACCAACCGAATTATTCTAAAACGAATCAAACCCAGTCAAAACCAATCAATTGCTAAACTGGGCACGACCAAATTGCATAACCAAATCATAGCTATATTTGATTTTAGTAAAATGAATCTACTATTCATGATCCATAACAAAATCATTTAAACTATAACAACATCATTTCGAATCAAAACGAACAGAGCTAATTTGGAAGCCAAAACCAAATATGTTACAATATCCAAGCAAACTTACAAAGCAAAACTCATGTTGAAATTCATACCTGGACAATAAGAAACAGATTCGATTATGATAGTTTGGAATTGACGAAGGCTGTTTCCGATTTGAAATTCCTAAAGACGATCGAACCAGTGGTTTTCTGTTTCTTGTCATTAGCTTGAAGCCTGTCCCTTTCTCTTGACAGCACTGTAACTTGGTTGTCTAAAGATTTGATCTTCAATTGTAATAAGGGAACGTCAGTGTAATAACGCTCTAGCCACACATTGCATTGGATGCATGATGATTACTCAGGTTTTGACATAACAATCGAGGGCTTGTTTAAGTCACCAGGGTTTTCATTGTGCAACTTGATTCCTGGGTAGTTAGGATTGTTCTTTAGGCACGGGGGTAAATTAGAAACATAGTCATAGGGTTGCTCGGAGCATAGGCAATGGGAATAGGGGTACTCTTCAGCCAGGAAACGCTCGATATCGGAGTCTGATTCCTCGCTCAGAACTATGGGCTTTTGGTCGACATTTGGATTAGGTTTATTCTGGGAAAGTCTCGATATCAATCGAGCATTCTTCTTACCCTTGCTATCGACAGTAGGATTACCCCTGACTTTCTTACTCACAGGCTTCTTGACAGCCTCAACCTTGTCTATTATGATGTTGGGTAGGTTGATGTCAGGGAAAACTGAGGGTTTTGCAGGGGGTATAAGGACATGGAAAGGCACGAGTGGCCCGGCCAAAGTCTCACTAATCACAGCTTTATCGATTTGAGCAGAATCTTGGTTAGCAAAGCCATTTATGGACAGAAAGGCTTGCGAATTATCTCCATGAAGATTTAAATGGTGGACGACGATGAGTCTAATCAAGCCATGATGAAACAAGCTGCTATCAGCCTTCTCGCATTTGAACCTCTTAGACATCTTGTAAAGACTTCACAAGAAGTAATGCGGCATGTTCAAAGGATAGCCCATGAAATTCATCAACAACCGAAGGTGATACAGAAAAACCAAGCCATACCGACCTTCACAGGTCACAAATTGTTTCAAAATCACTAAAAGATCATGCCGCCCGGGTTTAAGGGTGGAAATAGGCATACCTTTATCATAGGAGACAACCTTCCTTGATACGAATAGTAATGGCCACGACACATCATCAACTTTGGAGTTTTTAAACGATCGCTGGCCTGTGGCTGCTAGTCCTGTAGCAGAGCTTATCAATTCTTCATTGAGTTCAAGTTGAATGTCACCTACTTTGGCCCTACACCCATCAAAGGTGAGGGTGAATTGTTGGGAAACCAAAAGGTTGAAGCCCTCGAACCTCTGTATAAACATGAGCCAATCATTGTCTTCTAAATCCTTACGGGCATCATCGAACAGTAACAGAGCTTGACTACCATTTGGCTCTATGCACACCACCGGTGCCATATATAGGAGCACACAGTGAGTGAGGTGAACGAGCCAGGGTTTGAACACAACATACGCAGGGGCAGAACACTCACAGGCTTACCCGAAAACTAGCAAAGGTGAACCGGGAGAGGGGGAAAACATTAATGACAGATCGTGCGAAGGTGGAGGAGCTATTTCAGTTCATACATAATAGTCATATCCACAGTACAACCGCTGATGCATATAACTATTCAACCCACTGTTGCATAGGTTAAAAACTATACCATTCAATCAACCAATGAAATCTATGGTAAGTGGATTAAACATTCGTGTGAGCAATAGTTATAGTTTCAAAACCAACGCAATAAATCGAAATCACACCAATGGTTTGATTATATGAACTTTGTGTTGTATGAAACGATTTATACCAAGGGTCTTACCACAACACAAATGTGTTTTCATGAAACCAATGTGTCAAGTGAATCGATCAAAGAACATATAAATCGAATCATCAATGCATCACAAACTCAATCACTCATAAAATGAAACTATATAATCAATCAAAGAATGCCAAATGAGTACAGATCTTGGAGTCTTGTCAATTGTATAATGATAAGTAAATTGGAAACGCAATGGGTATATTTACAAGAACGATTACAACAATTGAGTGACGATTTTAATGTGACTTCGAAAACTAGGTTTTCATGCTTGCAGTCGTGAAAACAAGAACAAAGGTAAGTGTGAAAATAGCGCAAAAATAATAGTGTCATTTTATTCGAGAATTGCGACGAAAATCAAGGTCTATAAAGCACTGGTGTAGGCAGCTTATAAGGACAGTAGAAAAATGTGAATTGTCTACCAACAATGGCGACACACTGGTAGAAGTAGTTATCTCTACCAAAAGAACAAATTCAGATTGGGATAATGAGAAAAATTCTAACTCAAAAATAACAACTAGAAAAATCATGTAAACATCTTCATTAACCACATATTCCAGCAGTGTTTAAAGGATGAAAACTGATGACAGTCTTAAGACAAGCGAGCCACGATATTAAAGATAAAATCTCCAATACTGTTGACAGAGCCACTGCTGCCAGCAAACATCCATAGCCTCGACAGGGTTTCCATTTAACCCTCTTTGACATCTGTATCCTGCCAAGAAGTTTCGGATCAGAATAAAGGACATTTTAAGGTTAAGAGTTTTCTTATTTGCAAATTTTCATATACCTGACATTGCTTCGCTGCCAGCGGTCCTGTTTACCCCTACAAAGTTGTCTTGGCACCATGCATGCATTTACCTGCTTCCAGCAGACCTGTTCAACATCCCGGGGGGTTTACAAGCACTTCCCACAGCTCTATTAATGATTTACTTTTGTTTTTTAACAATATATAGTCGAGCGGGGTGACACTGAAAATTATGATATTTTAACATATTTTTTACAGACCTCATCAGATTTTTTAGAACTGTCCTTTATTAAGATCCAGAGATGTTTCATTTAAAGAACCAACTTTATAAGGCAGGGAGACATCTTATGAGTCATTCCCTTAAGGAATAGGGACAGCATAAAAATATAATAGATGATCATGAAAGGCTTTACTCAGAGATCGAAATCAGTTAACTTTTTTCAAACAACAGTTTTTTGCCAACACAGATGTAAATTTCAGAAGTATACAACTGATGTTTATACAATTTTTTTAGCAGTCATTTTAGTGAAAGAATTTACTGTTTTATTTGTCTGAATAGCTCAGTATGCAGGTATGTGTATTTCCATAAACATAAAAAACTGATAAACTCAAAGGAGAAATCAAAAACAAAACATCAAAAGAAAAGAAAACAAAAGAAAAATATGTACATAACATACAAGGGTTGTCATCAAGCAAAATATCTTTTCAGGGCTTGGCCATTCACCAGATAGGTGTCAGGCTGTCCTTCTAGATTTTGCAATCGGAAAGAGCTGGGACCCAACTTCTCAGCAATTAAAAACGGTCCAAGCCATAAGTTTTGAAATTTCGTGTGCTCTCCCTTTCCCTCATGCGGCCTATCCCATTTTAAAACGAGGTCACCTACTTCGAAATTCCTATCAGAGGAAGAGTTAGAATCAAACCAAATTTTAACTACTAGTTGATGCTGATCTAACTTACATTTATCTTGGGCTCTTACCTCTTCTAGCTTCATCAAAGCGTTAATTCGGTTTTCTAAAGGGGGGCAATCTTCTTCTTGAATTTTCTGCGATAGCTGAAGTGAAGGAAGAAGAATATGTGGTGGCAGAATTGCTTCTCTTCCATAAAAAAGAAAGAAGGGAGAGTTACCTACAACAGTTTTTGGTGTTACCCTATCATCCCAAAGCACGTTTAGCAGTGCATTGTGCCAGTTTTTTTTATTTTCAGCCACCGTTCTCTTGATGATTTTAATCAGATTCTTATTTGTTGATTCTGCCAATCTGTTGCCCTGGGGGTAATAGCTAGTAGAATACTTCAATTTAATTCATTTTTCCAAAGCGAACTTGCTCATATCAAGAGAGGAAAATTAAGAAGCGTTATCGAATACTAAACAGTCAGGGATACCAAAACGAGTAATAATATTCGAATTTAGAAAGGCAATTACCTGACTAGTGTTGACAGTTCTTAACGCGGCAACTTCAGACCACCTGGAAGTAATCTTTGGATCTTATGATAAACTTATGATATTGTGAGGATGGCTGGTTTATTGGACCTATGATATCAAGGCCCCACTACTGAAAAGGAGAGTCTACTGAAATGGGCTGCAAAGGAAAGGCTGGTTTCTGTAACCACCCTGATGCTTTCTGACAAATAGTACACTTACGACACAAGGCATGGGAGTCTCTAAAAAGCGTGGGCCAGTAATAACTGGCTCTCAAAACTTTATGGGAAGTGGTGTCACCACCAAAATGACCACTGGCTTCTCCTGCATGCAACTCTAGTAAAAAAAATTCTGCTTCGTCTTTCTCGAGATAGCGCATCAGTACACCATCAAAACTTTGACGAAACAGGATACCATTAGCCAAATGAAAGGAGGAAGACTTTAATCTCAACGCTCTTCTTTTAGTGGGATCCAAGTGATGGGGGGATAACCCATGTTCAAGACAAAATCTTATATCATCATACCAAGGACTGATGGAGTTTAGTGCACAACATATTGCATTTTGCTTGTGTTGTCCTAGGTTTGACATATCATTTTCTTCTTGCTGTCCTGCGGCTGAGTCAGCAACTAACTTGCATAACCCTTGGCATATCACTATTTGAGTTGGGGTAATTTCTATGTCGTGCTCCTGCAAGGAGGTGGCCCAGTTAGCCCTCTTTTCACCTAGTTCTTTCTGCACTAACAGGTTCCTGACGGCTGGATAAGGGACAATAACTTTCATCCTCGATTTCAAAAGATAAGAACAGAAATGCTTGACTGCTTTAAAAACAGCATAGGCTTGCTGATCTACCGCTGGGTAATTAAGTTCAACGCCTTTGAAAGCAGAGCTCATAAAGGTAATGGGTACTTCGTTGTTTTCGGCGTTCTTTTGAGTTAGGATGGTGGCGTAGGAATGGTCAAAAGAAAAAGTGTAGAGCGTAAAGTCTTGCGAAAAGTTGGGGCTCATGAGAGATGGAGAATCTATTATGGCCTTCTTTATTGCATTATAAGCCTGATTTTCTAAGGGTCCCCAATGATATTGGTCGTCTTTCTTAATTAGGTTCTGTAAAGGCTTGACCATTTCGAAGAAACTGGGGATGAATGTCCTCACAAAGTTTATCTGGCCTAAGAAAGACTGCATAGATTTTTTGTATGTAGGAGGGAGAAATTTCAAGATGAATTGAGTCCTTTCAGGGTCGATAATCATCCCTTTGCTCGACACAATAAATCCTAAGAGTTTACCCTATTCTACTGCAAAGATGGATTTTTTAGGATTCAAGGAAATGCCGTATTTACGACATCGTTGTAGAACGGCTTGTAAATGAGCTAGATGATCGGTTTTTTTTTTAGAAAATACAGTCACATAATTTAAGTAAACTATGATGGACTGATTGATTAAGCCTCAGAAAGCGATGTCCATCACTCTCTGGAAAGTGGCACTAGCATTAATAAATCCAAAGGGCATTTTTCGATAAGCGTAGGTGCCCCATGGGGTGCGGAAGGTAGTTTTAAGTTGGTCTGGAGGAGACATTAGGACTTGGTTGTACCCCGAGAAACCATCCAATAAGGATAGCCTCTCAGAACCAGATACCTGTTGAAGGATCTGTTCCATGGGTGGGACAGGATAGTTGTCTTTATCAGACGCTCTATTAAGGTTCCAAAAATCGACGCACAGTCTGATTTCCCCATTTTTCTTTCGAACAGGGACAAGGTTAGAAACCCATTGAGTGTGCCTAATAGGGAAAATAATCTTAGCATTTAGAAGTTTATTTAATTCTTTTTTGACAGTCGGTTCAAGCTTAGGGTGCATTTTTCTCAATTTCTGTTGAAAGGGCGAGGTTTGGGGTTTCATAGGAATGACATGTTGTATGATGTTAGGGTCAAAAGTTTTAAGGTCATCATACGTCCATGCAAATACATATTTAAATTCTTTGAACAATTTAATAAATGCAGCTTTTTCTTGTTCAGAACATCCTACCCCTAGATGAATGCACTGCGGATTGTCCTTAGTCTCTAAGTTTACTTTTTCATATGATAATGAGGAACTATTGGTTTTACAGTTGACCGATTTTTTGAATTTATCTTGAAGAAAATTTCTCTAATCTAACTACAGATTTAGGGATCGAATTTACCATGTCCAATGAAGATTTAGGAGTTCTCGGATCTGGTATTACCGTGAAATCACGCAAATTGTCGTCGTGCATGCGTTCATCTATCACCGTGCCTTGAAAAGTTTCTGCCATATGCAAAAAGATAATAATCTATTGATCATCGTCGAAGACTCTCCAGTTCATGATGTTGTCGGGAACGGATGTCCTGAACAACAGTTCGATGGAGAATGCATCCGGGGACAAGCCTTCTGCAGGAAATAGTTTGGAAGCTACGTTAGCTAATAGATCAGCTTCAGAGTTATTCAATCTAGGAATAGAATTTATATTGAAAGCAAAAAAATTATTCATTAAATTCCATACCTCAGATTGGTAGCTTTTAAGATGCGGGGACAGGTAGTGGATAGAATCTCTTACCTGTCTAACCACTATTTCAGAATCTCCAAAGATGGTCAAGTTTTGAATGTTCATATCTAAAGCTTTTCTGAGACCTTGCAGTAAAGCCTCATATTCTTCAATGTTATTAGTACATTCAAATTATATCCTACATGCAATCAATGTTTTTTTACCTACCGGATCGATAATAACGCATCCTGCACCAACTCCTTCTTTGGCCTTTGACCCGTCAAAACAAAGAGACCAAAATTGATTTTTATCGAGTGCATGAGACTGTTGTGTAGAAGCTGCTGGCTGCACATATGCTACAATCTCAGACTATTGTTCTGGATTGGTGATAATTGAAGTCTCGGCCATGAAATTGCCGAAAAAGGTATCCATCCCTTGTACTTCGGGTGAATCAGTAGAAGGTGTAAATGGTTCGTTGGGATCGTTCAAATCTGTGACCGTGAACTTAAGGTAGCGTTCACGATTTACCTTGATCTTGTTAGGCTTGTCGTTCTTTGGAAGCCATAGGTGAGACCAGTCTGTCGCGAAATAGCCGTGTAGCTGCTCCGACCAGTCCCTTCTTAAAAATAGACCATACACTTCTGGAATATCCACAACAATAATATCAATAACTTGATGAACTTTGGGGTTAGACAATAATCTTATAAGTACATTCTTTAGTTCGCCTATAACTTTAACATTTGTCCGATCAAGTTGTATGATTTTTAAGGTGGATGGTTCAACTTCGGCATTAATCTTTTGGCATACAGACCATGGCATCACATTGGATGACACTCCTGAGTCTACCATACAATTGTGCACGTTTCTATTAAAAATTTTGAAAGTTAACAAAAATGGAGGTACATTCTTGCGAGTGCTAAGGGTGGTAGTTTGTGGCTTTTTACTCGCGGTTTCTAAAGCTACTTTATCTACATTATTTACATTATTTACATTATTTACAGGAAGGCTTCCTTTGTCTTGAATATCGAGATTATTCTTTGTGGAAGTCTTCTGAGGAACTTTGTTCTGAACAACCTTGTTTGAATTTGAATTACCATTTTTACCATTCTCTGCGATGTTTTGCAACATTTTTTGTAACAAAGATGGAAATTTCAGTAACTCATAAACAGAAATGTTAGCCCTTAAATTTTTAATATCTTCAACTACGTCATAATCTAAGTTAGGGTTCACATGATTCTGTTTAGTCTCAACTAGTTTAGATTGCTTTGGAGGCGAAGTCGTAGTGTTTTCGGCAAAAGGTTTGTTTGTTGTCTTACTCCTAGTATTATAGGGATGGACTGTCTCAAAGTTAGCTTGAAAGATGCTATCCGAGAAGTGTCCAAAAATATTTGGTGAAGACTCCTCTTCTTGAACTGTCTCTTGTTCAACTACCTCCTCAGGAATCTCTGGAGGCGTCAAGTTATCCTAGGCTTCTAGAATTGTTTGAAGGGCGTATTGCAGACTTTCTAGATTAAGGCCCTCGGTGGTTGGATTAGGTTGGTTGGTGGGAAAATGCTTCTAGAACGGGGGTTTGTAAGGCCCTTTGCTCGAAGAAGCTTCTTCGGTCATCCTTTTCAAGTCTATAACTTGATTTGACAGTTTTTGAACAACTTTAGTTAAGTTTTCTAAATCAGATCTTTCAGGTTGTGTTTTACTTTGAGTAGGTCTAGGGAGGATTTCGATCTTCTTTTTGGAAGAAGAACTAGTGTCTGTTTCGTTGCTAGTAGAGTTTTTAATACTAAGTATGTCTTTTTCAATCTGGCTGGCCTCCTCGAAGGCTTCTAACAACATGGCTTTCTTAGATTGTTTAACCCAAATAACTATAATTTGATGCAAAGATTTAGTGTAGTATGTTATTATGAGATTCTCGGTAGGCATCAAATCCATATGGATTCGGTTCTTAAGTGTTAAGAATCTTTGATTGAAGTCTTTAAATTTTTATTTTGGGTTCATTCTTAAGTTAGAAAGGTCCATGACTAGGACTTCTGGAGGCTTACCGTCTCCGAACTTTTCCAAAAAACATGACTCAAACTTTTCCCAAGACATGATGGTATGGGGTTGTTGGGAAAAGTACCATGTAGAGGCATTGCCCTTGAAAGTATAGGGGAACAACCTACATACCATGTCTTCATGCTCGACATTGCAGAGTCTTACGGCTAACATAAAATTTTTAATGTGATCTTCAGCGATCTGTTTTGAGTCAGGGTCAAACTTGGGAAGCCATTTCTCCGGATGTTTAGGTAAGGGATGTTGAGCTCCAGGTACAACTACGGAATCCTAGTCGAGCCAAGGTCTAGTAGGATTGTTCTGGTTTGCCATTGGTGTAGTAGGTGTGGAAGGCTGAGAAGGGGAACTACCTTCGTGAGAAGAGTCTTCTCCAGAAGAAGAAGGGGATGATGGAGGTGGTGAGGGTGGTATTCCAGATTCTCCTGCAGCAGGAGTGAGGGTTGGATCTATAGGGTTCATAGTGAGGTTAGTTCCTCTGAGTTGTTTTATGATATCAGAGAAATCTAAAGGTTGGTCCAAAGGTCGATTTGGTTGCCTCAAATGGGCTAAGGCACTATGTGTTCTTATGAGAGATTGGCGAACAATCTCTTGTATATCACCACCTGTAGGATTTGGGGTTACTGGTTCAACTGTGATCCGTGGATCGTCGGTTGATGTGGTTGTTGTTTGAGGGGGGATGTTATTGTTTGAATGACTTCTTGTAACTATAGGTGAGCGATTAGGTGGTGGAGGAGTCTTATGACTGCCTCATGCCATTAATAAATTTCAGGCCCTCCTTCTAGTGCCATTTGTTGACGAGCGAAAATGAACACTCGCTAACTGGAAGAGTGGATCCGGTCCGAGGTTGTCTAAATAACCCAAGCCGTTTGAGATAACCCACCCTGATGGGTTTAGCGGCTCCGTTAGCTTATATAAGTCTTAAGAAAACAAAAAGAAGACTACTCTAAATTAACTAATCTAAATGAAAAATAACAATTAAAACAAACTAATAAACAATCTAAACTATTATATATACAACTTACTATCTAATAATATAATAACTCTACGAAATTAAACATCTAACTACTAACAGAATTAAATCTTAATCACAAGTGTACAATATTTACAAATTACAGATTTAAATGAAAACTTGCAAAACTCATTTGTAATCTATCCTAAGACAGCGAAACTATTGTTTTTTTGATTTTTTATAATTTTATGAAAAATAAATAAACTGAAAAACTATCTAAGCTAAGCAATTAAAACAATAATTCTAACTATGTATCTAAACTAATATATTTATCTAAGCTACTTATATTATACTAACTAATTAACTATTAAACAAAATATAACAAACTGACCTGAAGTAACGCTTCAGGTTTGTCCTGTGTATGATGGTTGATTCAGCTGTTTGGTGGGAGGAAACCCGCACCGGATCATCCACGAACTTCTCGTAAACAAGAAGCAGCTATGCTCTTTCAAATATTAATAACAGGACAAACAAGACATAAAATATTACAACAATCCTATAATTAACAAAGTATCGCAGTCAGATAAATCCTTGTGCAAAATTTGTACAAAACAATTCAATTAATGAAAAAGATAAACTTGTATTCATTAAATTGAAATAGAGTAATTGTTTTTTTTTTTTTTTTAAATAAGAGATATCAGATATGGATAACTTATAAATCAAATCACATCAATATGCAATGAATCATGATAGCTAAAGTAGTTGATAATTAATTGCAAATTGATATGCAAAGAACCTGAAACAAAATTTTGATATATTGAAAGCGAAAGATGTTACAAGACATCAACTTTCATCTCAGTCTGAATCATAAATCCATAATCTGGTTCTCCCACGGTGACGATGATGGGTTTATTACAAAAAATGACAAGTATTTAAAGACCTCCCACAGGGTAAAACATCCCTGCGGGAATTATCAAAACAGTTTATAAAAATCTGAGGATAATATCCCAAGTTCCTATTTTTTGCCTATGAATAACAATTGAAAGATATATCTAAACTACTACAACATGTCCCATTTTCCAATCAAATTCGTAGGTACCTGCAAGTAGATAAAAATATAGAAGTTTAGATATTGTTTTATTGATAAATTGACAAAAATCTAATCTTTAAGACTAGCTACAGAATCTTGTGATTCTGTAGCTGGTCTAAATTAAACAAAGAATTGTTTGAAAATCAATTCAAATATTAAAGAATATAATCAAACTATTTAACAATATTTGATTACTAATTAGAAACCAAACGAATCATTCAAATTAACACTTGTATGAAATTGAACAAACTAAATCATAGTCAACCAAATGATATCAGAGATGGATGCACTCTGTTCAATTTGTCATCACCAATTTGGGGTAAACAAAATCGCATTAGATAATTCGACAGCAGTGAAATTATTTTCATGAATCAATTCCAATCGACACAAATAGTTTGAGTTGCTTCAGCCATCGACAAAATCATTGTCGAATCCAAATGAAATCAACAGGATCGTTTTTCAAATTGATATAACATATACAAACAGATACAAACGATCATGCTATTTCCAAATCAAATCAAAACTTGTATGTAAATTGAAACAAATGAAATCGTAAATGAATTAATCAGTTGGTAACAAGATATGTGTGATTTGTCAAACGTTTGTTATTTCCAATTGGGAGCAAACATAATTGATTGACAGTCAACAATATCATCACTTGAATCAATTTCAAAACGAACTATTAGCCGAGTTTTTCATACGAATGCAACAGAGACAAAATATGTCGATCTGAGCTTAACAAAATCGTTTTTGAAAATCAAAACCAACAGAGCAACATCAAATTTATTTTCGATACCAATCCAACTCATACAAGAAATCGTGCTAACTCAAGACATGGGGCAATCGATTACTAATCAAATCAAACAGGAATGAATCGAAAAATTTTGAGGTCGATACAATCATCATGAATCAACACAGTTCCACGATTTTAGCGAATATATCTTTGCATAGGTCAAATGTAATCCAAATCCAAACGAAAATGTTGATTCAATACAAAACAGAGTCATTTTTCTAATTTAATAGACTACATCGTATTTATCAAACCAATCCCTAATAATGATGCATTACACTCATAAAAGATCATACCAATTCACTCCTACGAAATCGTTTCAAAATCAAATCATAAGAACTAAACCAGAGCTGATGGCATCCAACCACAACAAAATCATCTCAAATCAAAACATAACTGTGTTCTAATTTTAGCATAAAAATCTCTTGTACAGGTTAGATGCAATTAAAATCCAAGTGAAAGCAAACCCCTCTGATTTCGTTAATTCAAACCAACCGAATTATTCTAAAACGAATCAAACCCAGTCAAAACCAATCAATTGCTAAACTGGGCACGACCAAATCACATAACCAAATCATAGCTATATTTGATTTTAGTAAAATGAATCTACTGTTCAGGATCCATAACAAAATCATTTAAACTATAACAACATCATTTCAAATCAAAATGAATAGAGCTAATTTGGAAGCCAAAACCAAATATGTTACAATAATCCAAGCAAACTTACAAAGCAAAACTCATGTTGAAATTCATACCTGGACAATAAGAAATGGCTTCGATTATGATAGTTTGGAATTGACGAAGGCTATTGTCGATTCGACATTCCTAAAGAAAATCGAACCGGTGGTTTTCTGTTTCTTGTCATTAGCTTGAAGCCTGTCCCTTTTTCTCGACAGCACTGTAACTTGGTTCTCTAAATATTTGATCTTCGATTGTAATAAGGGAACATCAGTGTAATAACGCTCTAGCCACACATTGCATTGGATGCATGATGGTTGCTCGGGTTTTGACATAACAGTCGAGGGTTTGTTTAAGTCACTAGGGTTTTCATTGTGCAACTTGATTCCTGGGTAGTTAGGATTGTTGTTTAGGCACGGGGGTAAATTAGAAACATAGTCATAGGGTTGCTCGGAGCATAGGCCATGGGACTAGGGGTACTCTTCAGCCAGGAAATGCTTGATATCGGAGTTCGAGTCCTCACTCAGAACTATGGGCTTTTGGTCGATGTTTGGCTTAGGTTTATTCTGGGCAAGTCTTGATATCAATCGAGCATTCTTCTTACCCTTGCTATCGACAGTAGGATTACCCCTGACTTTCTTACTCACAGGCTTCTTGACAGCCTCAACCTTGTCTATTATGATGTCGGGTAGGTCGATGTCAGGGAAAACCGAGGGTTTGGAAGGGGGTAGAAGGACATGGAAAGGCACGGGTGGCCCAACCAAAGTCTCACTAACCATGGATTTATTGATTTGAGCAGACTCTGGGTTAGCAAAGCCATTTCTGGACAGAAAGGCTTGCCAATTATCGCCATGAAGATTTAAATGGTGGACGATGATGAGTCTAATCAAGCCATGATGAAATGAGATGCTATCAGCCTTCTCACATTTGAACCTCTTAGACATCTTGTAAAGACTTCGCAAGAAGTAATGCGACATGTTCAAAGGATAGCCCATGAAATTCATCAACAACCGGAGGTGATACAGAAAAACCAAGGCATACCGATCGTCACAAGTCACAAATTGTTTCACAATCACTAAAATATTGTGCCACCTGGTTTTAAGGGTGGAAATAGGCATACCTTTATCACATGAGACAACCTTCCTTGATATGAATAGTAATGGCCACGACACCTCATCAACTTTGGAGTTTTTAAACCATCGCTGGCCCGTGGCTGCTAGTCTTGTAGATGAGCTTATGAATTCTTCATTGAGTTCAAGATGAATGTCACCTACTTGGGCCCTACACCCATCAAAGGTGAGAGTGAATTGTTGGGCAACCGAAAGTTTGAAGCCCTCAAACCTCTGTATAAACACGAGCCAATCACTATCTTCTAAATCCTTACAGGCATCATCGAACAGTAACAGAGCTTGACTACCGTTTGGCTCTATGTGCACCACCGGTGCCATAGACAGGAGCACACAGTGAGTGAGGTGAACGAGCCAGGGTTTGAACACAGCATACACAGGGGCAAAACACTCACAGGCTTACCTGAAAACTAGCAAAGGTGAACCCGGAGAGGGGAAAACATTAATGACAGATCGTGCGAAGGTGGTGGAGCTATTTCGGTTCATGCACAACAATCATATCCATAGTACAACCGCCGGCGCATATAACTGTTCAACCCACTATTGCATAGGTTAAAAACTATACCATTCAATAAACCAATGAAATCTATGGTAAGTGGATTAAACATTCGTGTGAGCAATAGTTATAGTTTCAAAACCAACGCAATAAATCGAAATCACACCAAGGGTTTGATTATATGAACTATGTGTTGTATGAAACGATTTATACCAAGGGTCTTACCACAACACAAATGTGTTTTCATGAAACCAATGTGTCAAGTCAATCGATCAAAGAACATATAAATCCAATCATCAATGCATCACAAACTCAATCACTCATAAAACGAAATTATATAATCAATCAAAGAATGCCAAATGAGTACAGATCTTGGAGTCTTGTCAATTGTATAATGATAAGTAAATTGGAAACGAAATGGGTATATTGACAAGAACGATTACAACAATTGAGTGACGATTTTAATGTGACTTCGAAAACCAGGTTTTCATGCTTGCAGTCGTGAAAACAATAACAAAGGTAAGTGTGAAAATAGCACAAAAATAATAGTGTCGTTTTATTCGAGAATTGAGATAAAAATCAAGGTCTGCAAAGCACTGGTGTAGGCAGCTCATAAGGACAGTAGAAAAATGTGAATTGGCTGCCAACACATAGCTAAGCTAATCAATGGAGAAGAGGAAGAAGATATGATTACCTTTTTATGAAGTTTGTCCTCACCTAGTCCAAGTTGAACTTGATCCCCTAGTCCTTCAACGAGTCTTGCAGTCCAATAAACAACAAAGACAAATCATACTTCCTATTATACCATGATTAGTTTAAAACTATATTTATCCATGAGACAAGTTCATGCGAATGTACACAATCTTGAAGGAAACAGGACAAGCAGATGTATTAATGAGAACAAAATAAGGTGCTTACAAAGTGTAGATGTAGATGTAGAAACCTCACCAAGCTCTCCTTGTCCAACCCCTTACTCGAATGATCCACAATCAAAATAACAATACTTTTCACTGATTATTCCCTTATTTCACCATGAGGGTACCTGCTTATATAGGCTTTGAGAGGCCGAACCATCTTAGATATTCTTGGGATAAGTTGAGGATCTTTAAAGCTCCATCAGTTATGGAACTCCCCTTAGATCTAGCCCTGGACTTGGATTCAAGCCAAACTGACTCGAATATTTCTCAGTTGACTTCAGAGATAAGGGGGATTTGTCCCTTGATTTTCTCAACATCTCGGTGCTCCCTCAAAGTGGGCCATAGAGCATTGCAATGCTCCCTACTAAGAGGGAAAGGAGTGCTAGTGCTCCCTGCAAGTGGGTGGGGGAGCGTCAATCTCCAAAAATGATTTTTTAATGGTATCTTCTCAAGGTGAAAGTTTGTACTCTTCGCCAAATGATGTATTCCTTCTTTTAACCAGTCTTGGAGGATGTATCAAGTGTACTTATGATGTCATCCGTGGTGTGACACGGGTGAGACGACATTGTGATTTCTGTGACACTTGTGACAAAAGTGCGACACTTGCAACACTTGCGATAATGACAATGAGACATCATCGAAGTGAGTAATTTTGACGTGTAACAAATTCCCCCCCAAAGTGCGAGGCCAGAAGATAGAAACTGATGACTGAAGTACTTTGTAGACTTTTTTAAGCAAGGGTATGGACTCAGAGAACCTGGTAGAAGCTATAAACAACCATCAGACAAATGTCAAGACATGTTTCAAACCCAAGGCATGCATACCTATGCTTGAGTGATAGAATACTTTCAAGGTATGGCCACCATAAAATACACTGCAGATCCATGATTATATTGATTGAAAGGTATAGCCATGAAAGATACAATGTGGATCTATACTTCCATGACAGGAACTGATCACAACCATGAGAATTACAGAGTGGATCTACGAGATGACAAAACATAGCCATAGAACAATACAAAGTGTATCTATGTGACAGTATATATATCAATATTCTCAAAAGAAACTCCTTCACAACCTAGGTAAAGTATATATTAGAGTGAACACTCAACCTAGGGTCTTCTTACCGATCCCGATGTGGTATGAATCTAACCATGTGAATATATGTTTTGATGTTGAACATGGTAGAAACCACTTGATTACTGGTCAATGAGGTAAACCGTTAACAAGTGCGAGGGAAATCACCATTGATGTCAATGACCCCCAAGGTACCCTAGTACAATCCAACTAATGTGAATAGATGAGTCGAAGTCGAACATTCGTGGAATCATCTGATCATAGGTCAATGATGTAAACCCACTGTTGAAAGTGAGGATGCCTGCCATTAAGGCATGCGGGTCCCAAGGTACTAACTGGTTTCTAAGTCTAGTTTCCGGATGATGTGTTGGAGTCGACAGGAACAAACTCGTCGAAGGAGGGCCTTGATGTATTCCCCATCAGTGACACAAAACTGAAACAGAGATGTAAATTGGTGAATCAAATGAGAATGGACTGACACGGGTATTGAAATAGGAAATTTGTGATGGTTTCCCTTTGAAGTAGATACTTCCCTTGAACATTGGGGCACAAACGACAAAAACACGACATGGACCAAAACATGACGTAGTGGATACTATGAATTTCATTGTGTGACCCAAAGGAGTGAAGAAACTCAAAGGATTGGTTCAATGCAGAGGTTCAACTGATTAAAATGTATGCAAATATAAAGTGTCGTGTTCAAGGGCGATCGTAAGAGTGACTTGTGATGTTTCCAAAAACTGCTTGGCTTGCTTCCTTCAATCTTTCCCCCCATCTAGATAGATGAGTACCTCCTTTTATTTTTACGAGCTCAAGGAGGATAACACATGCTCGATATAACTCACCTTTGGTAAGTTCCTCTTCTTTTATTTAACAAACCGGGAGAAGCAAGGGTTTGATCCTGTATGGGCCCTTCAATGTATAATTTTTTTATCGAGTCCAGAGAAGGAAAACTCGGTTGTTTTTCATATTTAGAGAGTCTGAAAATAACTTAAAGATGACTCTAGAGGGTTCCTTTTTCGTATATCCATGTGAGTCCTAAAAATAGATAAAAGTCTACTCTGTTGCGTTCTCATGTTTTTTCGAGCATGAGAAGGAACTAAGACTGTGCTCGTTAATGTGACAAGGTTAAATCGAACAATACCACTTTGAAACCTATGAGTGATGACAAATATGCATTCCAGGGCATCAATGATATCTCCAAAGTGATTTTAAAACCCAAAATATACTATAGGTTTAGCAAAAATGAAGTCTATAACAATGAAATAGGGTTAAAAAATGTTTTTACCATTTCATTTGTGCCGAAAACTTCTAGCAGTGGTGAAATTGACTTTGGAGAGCGATTTTTTGAAGTTGTTGGTGTTGGAGCTAAAGTCAGCCATTTCTTCTTTCGTCCAGATCAGGTTGGTCCCTAACACCCTCCAATCATTTTGTATGGTTTAAAAATTTATTTTAGGTAATGTTTTTGTGTCAATTTTGATGCCCTAGGGAGCCCTAAGCACCGAAAAAGATCGACGCTCCCTCAAAGGGCTGATGGGAGAACTACCCGTGATTTTGACGCTTTGGTGCACACCCTAGGGGGGTGCTAGCACTCTGTGAGTGCAATTAGGGGAGCATCGGTGTAGCAAGAAAACAAGAATTGATTTTGAAGTTAAATTTACCCCAAAAAAAGTTATAATGAGATGACTAATAGATTTTCATTGATTGTATTTGCATTTTGCATTGGTAAAAATCCATGATCGAGTGGAAGGAACATGAGCATGAGATCAATGATGTAGACACATTACAAAATCCACAAGCGAGGGCTGCATTGAGGAATTGCAGCCTCCTCAAGTATTTTAAATTGTAGAAGATGAAGAAATAAGTCCTTTTACTTGAGTACATGATTGGGATATCGAATATTGTTGAGCAAGGATTCCAAATTGGGCCACAAATGCTCTACATTGAGTTGGAGGACGTCTATTTTTTTACTGACCTCTCAAAGAGAAGGCCCCCCATTATCTTATCCAGACAAAGGGAAGTTCTAGTGCATGTTGAAGAGTATGTGGCAAACCATTGCATTCCGGGATTGCGATTGGTTGGAGGCAGAATCATAATAAAAGATGTTAGGGATTTTCCTCTTCGATCCATCTTATTTGCCATCATAAGTTTGGTGGGTAGTACCAGCGCACACTTGGCTTTGATATTGCAGATGGCCTATGGTTTAAAATGTGTGGATCCAACTTTGTTTAACTAGAGCACAGCTTTCCTTCACAATGTGAAGGATCAGATTTTGAGATGCAGGATGGGGAAACAAAAAAAATTCGGGTACGGTTCATTTTTGGTTTCATTCTTATTAGAATGGATCCCACAGATGCAGCCCCAGATCTCACTGGTAGTACAACTGGCAAGTGAACCATGCATGGAGCATTGGACGAGTTTGTCTCCGAGGTTGGGGACCGACTCAGAATTCACATTCACAGGTGACTTCTTTGCTTGGCTAAGACATCAACTGATTGTCATTGAGGATTTTCCATACGCCGGAGTAGATTTTTGGGGTAGCATGGACCTAGTTCTTCCATATGGAATGGACTGGGATGCATCAGGTATGAAACCAAATACTTTGTCAAGTGTATTTTTTTTTTTTTTTTT
>ML778737.1:135931-183944 GCA_009831015.1 Picea engelmannii
AGAAATTTATATCATTTTTATGTGTACTTAGAGGGGATTTTAACAGATGTATTTGATGCAGACCTCCCTGACCCTCAGGCTGAAGTCCACTCACAGGATCATTCTTTGTCTCCTTTGAGCTAAATCGGCTCTTTCAATTCCTTGCTGGAATCTCAATTCAATCGATCCGAAGGTCCTTTCGGAAGCTCCCCTGTGCGAACAAAACTAGGTGCAAGCTCCACTTCTCCATGCGACCACAGTGCTATGACCAAGGCCTAACCCAGAAGGTGCTTGTCACAACTCACCACTCGCGAGTTCATGAGTTGAAACTCCCAACTCTTCCTTCCCAATCTTGCGATACCCGAAGTGTCGATACGGGTATGGCTCCTTCTCTTGTAAGCACCCTCTGTGCATGACCACCGGCTAGGCTTAACACTAGCACCTCTCGCTACTTTCCACTTCATGATTTTCAACGTCGATTCCCCATGCTCTTATCTCACAAATTTCGAAGATGCGAGAAGTCAATAGAGTGTTGAATCCTTTTGCTAGGTGAGGTGTGTCCGCCTATCTATCACATGGGCCCACCTTGTGGTTGTAACATGTGTCCCTCATGCCTAGCCTCATCATTTCACGACTTCGCTTCCCGAAGCGCTGACTCCTTTATATCCTGACAGTTGAAGTGCCAAGATCCCGAACTCCTTGTTACTCCTTATCGACAGTCATGACTTCGGGATTTTCAGGACAAAAGTTTCAACTTCTTATCCTCCGATATGCCGAAATTCCGAATTCTGACACGTTTCCCAGTGCTGGCCCACAACAAAAATTCCCACCTTTTCAGAATTTTGAACTTCACGATTTCGCGAATCTCGTTGCAAGGCTTTCAGTTCTCCAACTCACGAAACCCCAAAATGAGATTACGTGAATGATCCAATGGCCCTTGTTGGCTCAGATCCTACGACTCTTTTTCTTCTGAGCTTTACACTTTAGAAAACACTTGTCGTAACTCTCTTTTCTCCTCTACAAGATCTGATGGCTCTCAGGACTTCGTGGATTCTCCACAGATAATTTCGACCGTCCAATGCCTCCTTGACAACTCCTGCGAAATGAACAAGGTATTCCTTCACGAAACTTGTCAACCTGGAAAATAACTTCACTATGCCTCCTTTCAACACTTCAAGGAACTAAATATTCTAAGATTTTACCACAAACTCGAGTCTTCAAAAAGATTCCTGCACGCATTCCTTGCGACAACCCTTCAAATACTTCCCAGTATTTGAATTCTTAGACTCTGCGCACTCTCTTTGCAACAAGAGTCCTTCAACAACTCCCTCAAGTTGCAAACTCTGAGACTCTACTCGACCAACGCACACTTTGCACGACTCCTGTGCTTAACTTGCACTTCTACGAGAATGAGAACAATGTTATCCCTCCTAAGCTTTCAGATATGAACTCTGATTTCTGTCAATGCACACCTTGCGAACAATTTCGTTGCACTCCTTGAAGGAAAACTCTTGCTTAGACAGAGAAACAATTGAAACTCATTCCTTACTCTCCCTCCCTTCAGATTTCAGACATTAAATATGAAATCATACATTCACGCATCAAAGCAAATACATAACAGAGAGTAACAAGCATATATCAATCAACATGTACAAACACAGAAAGCAATTGAACACCATGAGTCTGAACTAAAGATCTTTGTATTAATCCAGAACTTCTGTACATGGGTTTTTACTTTTCATAGCTTTGTGCTTCTACTCTCCTATGCTCTCTCCGATTGATAATATTGCTAATGTTACAAATGATACAATATGAGGGTGTCTATAGTCAGTTTCCCCTCCACTCCTAAAACTGTCTAATCTAGAATTTAATTCTACCTACTTACATTTACTAGCATAAATGCCTCTTAATCCTTCAGACGAGAGCAGGACGCTCAAGGTCTGATTACAATCACAAGTACGCCATTTCTTAACTACTTCATTTATGTTTGGCCCATCCTACTTCAAAACAATTTAAACACCTTTGAACATGTGCCAAAAATGTGTTGGCACTACTCGTGCTTGCTTGATGCTGACGATACTCATGCATCATACTCCCTCGCTTGAAAATTTTCATGGGCTACTGTCCATGAGATCTCGCATAGTCTGTCCATGCTTCTAGATTTTGGGCTCATTTTCCTAGCTGGCGTCTTCAAATGGATGTCCCTTCCACTTGACCAAGTATTCAAAATATTCCCTTCTTCTGGTCCTTTTGCTAATTCTTTTGCCCAGTATGCTTTCCATCTGTGGTTTCTCTACAACTGGCATTTGCTTGGCCCATTGAACCTCTTGTTTTTCGCTACCTGCTTCTGCTTCCTCATCTTTGTAAGGGTACAAATCTGAGATGTTGAATATTGGAGAAATTCTGATCCCATCAGGTAATTCAATCTCATAAGTATTTTCCCCAAATTTCTTCAAGACCTTACATGGTCTGATCTTCTTCATCTTCAGTTTGTTATATGTCCCCTTCGGGAATCTTTCCCTTCTCAGATGTTCCATAATCAAATCACCAAACTCAAATTGAAGTTGTCTCATGTGTTGATCTTCTCTACGCTTATACTCTTGGCTCGATTTCTGCAATCACTCCTTCACCTCGCTGTGAAGTTCCTTCATTGCTTTGGCAAAATCTTCTGCACTAGCACTTCTTATCTCATCCCATTCTGAATCCCTTAGTTCAGAAAATCCTCTTGGTTGTGTCCCATAAACAATTTGGAATGGACTCTGCCCCATGCTTCTATTGATTGAATCATTGTAAGCAAATTCTACCTATGGTAGAATGTTGTCCCACTGACTTTGGTGTTCTGTCACCAAACTCCTCAGCAAGTCTCCCAAACTTATTTTGACAACTTTTGTCTGTCCATCCATTTGAGGATGATAAGATAAAATGAACGACAAGTTTGTTCCCATCTTTTTCCATAAGGTCCTCCAGAAGTGTCCCACGAACTTGGTGTCTCGATTTGAAACTATGCTCCTTGGTAAGCCGTGAAGTCAAATGACTTCTTTGAAAAACAGATTCGCAATGTGAGTTGCGTCACTGGTTTTCTGACACGATATGAAGTGTTCCATCTTAGAAAATCGGTCCACCACTACAAAGATCGAGTCGAACCCTCTTTGTGTTCTCGACAGCCCCAATATGAAGTCCATGCTTACTGCATCCCATGGTCTCTCAAGTATGGGTAACGGTTGATATAAGCCTGCATTCTGCCTCTTTCCTTTTGTATGCTAACAAATTCTACATCTGTCCATGAATTTTTTGACATCTGCTCTCATTCCTGGCCAAAAACATGACTCATTTGACTTTGAGAACATCTTTTCATGACCGAAATGTCTGGCCAATCCTCCACTATGTTTCTCTTTCAGCAAATTCTCCCTCATGGAGCATTTTGGAATACAAAGTTGATTACCCTTAAACAATAATCCTTCCTGGATCATGTATTCTGTCCATTGACTTCTGTCCCTGAGAATTAGATTCTCAGCTGCTTCATACACCTCCTTAAAATATGGATCATCTCTGTACATATCCCTGAGATCATCAAAACCCAATGTTTTGACTTTGAACTCTTGCAACAACAAACATTTCCTGCTTAAATCATCAACAATTTTGTTAGCAGTTCCAGAAATATGCTTAATTACAAAAGTAAAGTTCTGCATGTATTCAACCCATTTAACATGTCTTTGATTCAAATTATCCTATTGAGTCACAAATTGCAAAGCATGATTGTCACTGTATAAGACAAACTCCTTAGGAATCAAGTAGTGCCTCCACTTCTTCAGTGCCTGTATGACCGCATAAAACTCTTTGTCATATGTGGAGTACTTCATTTTGGCTTCATTCAGCTTCTTGCTGAAGTATGCTATCAGCATGTCTTCTTGGCTCAAGATTTCCCCTATTGCAAATCCACTTGCATTACATTTTACCCGAAATGTCTTTTTAAAATCCGGCAACACCAAAATTGGTTGTTTCGTGATTTTCTTCTTCAACAAATTGAAGATTTTCTCAGCCTCTTTTGTCCAGTGAAAAGAGTTGTGTCTCTTCTTCACTGTGTCCATCATCGGTGCACTAATTCCACTAAAATTCCTGATGAACTTACGATAGAAACTAGCCAATCCGTGAAAACTTCGAACCTCAAATATACTCTTAGGTGATGGCCAATTCTTAATTACCTCCACCTTATCTGGATCCATCCTCAACTTATCTGCAGAAATAACAAATCCCAAATAAATGAGCTCTGTCTTCATGAATGAGGATTTATTCATGTTTATCAACAACTTCTCTTGTTGTAGCCTCTGCATCACTGTAGCCAAATGTTTTAGATGCTCTGCCTCTGTTTTACTGAAAATCAGTATGTCATCAAGATACACAATGACAAATTTTCCGATGAACTCCTTCAGGACTTCATTCATCAACCTCATGAAAGTACTCGGTGCATTTGTTAAACCAAACATCATGACAATCCATTCATACAACCCTTCATTGGTTTTGAATGTTGTCTTCCATTCGTCTCCTTCTCTCATACCAATTTGATGATATCCACTTTTCAAATCAAACTTCGAAAAAAATTTCGCTCCACTCAAGCAGTCCATCAAATCATCCATTCTTGGCAATGGAAATCTATACCTGATGGTAATCTTGTTAATTTCCCTTGAGTCTGTATACATCCTCCAGCCTCCATCTTTCTTTGGACTGAGCACTGTCAGAACAACAGATGGACACAAGCTTTCTCTAATCAACCCTTTGTCCATTAAATCCTGGACCTGTCTTTTGACCTCTTCATTCTCCTGTGGAATTAGTCTGTATGCTTCTTTGTTTGGTAAAATAGCTCCAGGTATAAGATCAATGTGATGACTTACACTTCTAGTAGGTGGCAACGAACGAGGTAGTTTGTCCACTACTATATCAACAATTTCTTCCAGTAGCTGTTGGATTTCCTTTGGTAGATCATCCACTCTTGTGCTGGTCAAAACAATTTTAGGCTTCCAAACCACAATGAATTGTGGTTCCTCCTTCTTCTTAACCTCTGTAAGAAGTTCCTTCACACTCATGAGAAGTACAACGTTTCTTACTTCAAGTTTTACTTCCTTGTCCTTAATCAACAACAACATGTGAGTTCTCCCATTCTTCTCTAGGGTGTATGTGTTCTTCCTCCTATCATGAATCATGTTTCTGTCATATTTCCACGGTCTACCAAACAATAGACGACAAACATCCATGGGGATAAAATCACAGAGTATTTCATCTTTATACCCTCCTATTTTAAACTCAACTAAACATTGTTTAGTGACATTTACCTGATGTCCTTTTTGTAGCCATGAAACTCTGTATGGACTTGGATGTTCAATAGTCTCCAACTCCAGCTTTTCTACCATCTCCATAGAAACGAGATTGTCTATACTACCACTGTCCACAATGATCTTACATACCCTGTCTTTGGTTTTTCAATTAGTCCGTAAAACACTGTTCCTTTTCACTGGATTCTCCGCCTCTCTTTATGGCGTTAAGAGAACCTTTCGGATCATCAATGATCTTCCACCTTCAACATATTCTGCCTCAACATTCCTTCTTTGTGCTTCGGCAATGTGAGTCTCACCACCTTCTTTCTTTCTGTTTGGACACTCATAAGATTTATGTCTGACCTTTCCGCATGTGAAGCATTTCACCACTCCACCTCTTCCTCTTCCTCTACCTCTAGCATGAGGAAAAGTGTTTCCATCAGAATATTGTCCCCTCTGCGAACTTCCACCTCTCTCAGTCTGAGTCTGAGGTTTCTTCCAATCTTCTTTTGGTTTTTGGTTCCTATCCTGGGCAACTGCTTTTCCTCTGGCTTGAATTATTCCTCGGCCTCTTTGACCCTGCTTTCGGCTCAGCTTCTCTTCAGCTTTCAAAGCCATTTGTTAATAATCTTCCACCGTTTGGATGGTCATCATGCTCATCTCATCCTGAATGTCGTATCGTAGATCATTCATATATCTAACAACTTTTTCATCATCACTTTCACAATGACATGCCCTGATGTTTAACTTGTAGAACTCTTCAGCGTACTCCTTCACTGACATCAGCTCCTGTCTCAAATTATGTATTCTTTGAAACAAGGTAATCTGGTAATCCCTGGGAAATAATTTTTCCTTCATCTTTGCAACCATCCTATCCCAAATCTTGATTTTATGCTTGCCTTTGCAGCGTCTATCATCTTGTAGATCATCCCACCACAATGCTGCATGTCCTTTCAATATTGTGATAGTGTGTTTGACCTTCCTGTCTTCCTCGACATCTTCATAGTCAAAATACATGTCCAGATCTCTAATCCAGTCTAGAAGCTCTTCAACATCCAGGTTTCCCTCATATACTGGAATGTCCATTTTTGCCCTGGCACTCATTCTTGCAACAACCCTAATCAGGCATTCATTTGCTGCATCTTCTACCGTAACTTCTTCTCTTTCATGTCTAGCTTCATCTTCACTTTCAGATTCACTGACATCTCCAACACCAGCTATGTGCCTCTACTTTATTTCCATTTCCACGACTATGGTGCATAGGTCATATATATCTCTTTCCATGGCTATATTTGGCACCTGCCTACCACTTTCTCTTGACATCTCCCTATCCTCTGGTGAATCGGGTGTTTGTCTGTCTCTTCCTCTCAGTGGCATGGCTGAGATTTTGCTTCTCTCTTTCCCTATCTGAGGTATACAAACAAAGTCAAGCTCTGATACCACACTGATGCAGACCTCCCCGACCCTCGGGCTGAAGTCCGCTCATAGGATCGTTCTTTGTCTCCTTTGAGCCAAATCGGCTCTTTCGATTCCTTGCTGGAATCTCAATTCAATCGATCCACAGGTCCTTTCGGAAGCTCCCCTGCACGAACAACACTAGGTGCGAGCTCCACTTCTCCATGAGACCACAACGCTATGACCAAGGCCTAACCCAGAAGGTGCTTGTCACAACTCACCACTCGCGAGTTTGTGAGTCGAAACTCCCGACTCTTCCTTCCCAATCTCGCAATACCTGAAATGTCGATACGGGTATGGCTCCTTCCCTTGTCAGCACCCTCCCCGCGTGACCATCAGCTAGGCTTAACACTAGCAGTTCTCGCTACTCGCCACTTCGCAAGTTTCAATGTCGAGTCCCCATGCTCTTATCTCACGAATTCTCGAGATGCGAGAAGTCAACGGAGTGTTGACTCCTTTTTCTAGGTGACGCGTGTCTGCCTATCTATCACACGGGCCCACCTCATGGTTCTAACATGTGTCCCTCGTGTCCAGATTCAACACTTCGTGACTTCACTTCCCGAAGCGCTGCCTCCTTTATATCCCGACACCCGAAGTGTCGAGATCCTGAACTCCTCGTTACTCCTTATCGCAACTCGCGACTTCGGGATTTTTGGGACAAAATTTTCGACTTCTTATCCTCCGATATGTCGAAATGCCAAATTTTGACATGTTTCCCAATGCTGGCCCACAACGAAACTTCCTGCCTTTTCAGAACTTCAGACTTCGCGATTTCGGGAATCTCATTGCAAGGCTTTTGGTTCTCCAACTCACGAAACCCTGAAATGAGATTACGTGAATGATCCAATGACCCCTGCTGGCTCAGATCCTACAGATCTTTTTCTTCTTATCTTTACACTTGCCGTAACTCTCCTTGCTCCTCTACAAGATCTAACAGTTCTCGGGACTTAGCGAAGTCTCCACGGAGAATTCCGACCGTCCAATGCCTCCTTGACAACTCCTACGAAATGAACAAGGTATTCCTTCACGGAACTTGTCCACCTGCAAAACAACTTCGCTACGCCTCCTTCAACACTTCAAGGCACTAACTCTTCTGAGATTTTACCACAAACTCAAGTCTTCAAAAAGACTCCTGCACACATTCCTTGCAACAACCCTTGAAATACTTCCCAGTATTTGAATTCTTAGACTCTGTGCACTCTCTTTGCAACAATAGTCCTTCAACCACTCCCTCAGGTTTCAAACTCTGAGACTATACTCGGTCAGTGCACACTTTTCATGGCTCTTGTGCTTAACTTGCACTTCTGCGAGAATGAGAACAATGTTATCCGTCCTGAGCTTTCAGAGACGAACTCTAATTTCTGTCAATGCACACCTTGCGGACAATTTGGTTGCACTCCTTATAGGAAAACTCTTGCTCAGACAAAGAAACAATTGAAACTCATTCCTTACTCTCCCTCCCTTCAGATTTCATACATTAAATATGAAATCATACATTCACGCATCAAATCAAATGCATAATAGAGAGTAACAAGCATATATCAATCAACATGTACAAACACAGAAAGCAATTGAACACCATGAGTCTGAACTAAAGATCTTTGTATTAATACAAAACTTTTGTACATGGGTTTTTACTTTTCATAGCTCTCTGATTTTGCTCTCCTATGCTCTCTCCGATTGATAATATTTCTAATGTTACAAATGATACAATATGAGGGTGTCTATAGTCAGTTTTCCCTACGCTCCTAAAACTGTCTAATCTAGAATTTAATTCTACCTACTTACATTTACTAGCATAAATGCCTCTTAATCCTTTAGATGATAGCGGGATGTTCAATTTATAATTACAATAACAAGTATGCCCTTTCTTAACTACTTCATTTATGTTTGGCACATCATACTTCAAAAAAATTTAAACACCTTTGAACATGTGCCAAAAATGCGTTGGCGCTACTCACGCTCGCTTCCTGCTAACGATGCTCCTACATCAGTATTGTTTCACCATCCAGACAGAGGAGCAACATGTTCAATGAAGATGTCGACATTGGGGCATTGTGGAGACGCACAGATATATGTAGAGCGTGAGGTAGCAGTGGGGGGTCTCTGGGAGGTTGAGAGAAACCTTTGCAGTCTTATGATGGGTGTCCCTCCTCTCAGGGGGAAAGATGTACCCCTGCATTTACAGAGACATACAGTGGGAGTTCCCGAGATCCTGAACTACCTGCTTAGATGAGTGGCCCGTGCAGTAGTGTGCTACTTAGAGCACAATGTGGTGCAAGAGGATTAGGATTCTCCTGATGTTTTGTGTAGTCTGGATGATGATGTTATGGGCATGAGGGCCCAAATTTTTCTATTCTATGTACCTTTTTGATGTAACTAAAACATTTTCTATCGCATAGTATATATATACATATCCGAGTTTTTATGGTGCAAAATGATGTTTGCAAATGATAATGTCTTTACGAGATGCGTTTATTTTACATGTGATGTATTTTATATGATTTATTTCCTTTATAAAAAATCATCTATGCGCGATATACTGATCCATGATATAATTTGCTAGCGAATCCAAAGTTGTATTAAGTCCTCTTGGTATGTTTATGTACTATATAAATTCAAACATTCTTTCAAGATGATGAACTCGTAGGTGGAGATGCAATAGGATAGGATTGTGAATGGCATAGACCTGATTAAGTTGACATACCATGAGTTGAGAGTCTAGGTTAATGATCATACGAGATATACCTATGGAGGAGGCTTCGGTTAAAATTCCAATGATAACGTGATATTTTTCCATGTTGTTGGTTGTCGATCCTAGGAAAATTCCTCCTGAACTCACTAACTCATCAGAGTGGTAAATGACCCAAAAGAGATAGGAAAGGAAGATGTCATCTGCGCATGCAATCACAAGACAAAGTATGAGCGGCTAAGAAAAAACTCGTACACACAAGAGAAAAAGACACACCAAAACTAAGGTACAATAGTGTACAAAGAACGCATACTAGATGTTCTATGCATAGTACTTCTTAAGGTAAAGCCCATTCTGGGGCTCACCAAGAGATATTTCATTGTAGTCAACTAGCTCGTAGGAACCTCTATGTAATACAAGTTTCATAATGTAAGGACCATGCCACAGAGGTTCTAACTTGCTTGTCCCTAACTTATCATGAGCCTGGTCATAAATGAGGACTAGGTATCCTTCTGCAAAAGTACGAGGGTGGACGGATTTGTCATATGGACTCTTCTTTCTCTTTTGATACATCTCATTAACGACAGTAGCATTAAAACGTGTTTCATCCAACCTATTCAGATATAGGAAGTGTTCCTCTTCAACATAAGTGTGAGGTAGGATTTCTACTTTGAGTTTCAATGAGGGAATTTCACACTCGATTGGTAATACGAATTATATGCCATATACTAACAGGAAAGGAGTGAATCCAGTAGCAGCTTTCACTGAGGTGCGGTAAGCCCAGAGAGAGAATAAAATTTGTATATGCCAAGATGTCTTATTTTCCCCCACCATATGTTGAATCATGGTTTTAAGGACCTTTTTGATAGCTTCAACTTGTCCGTTTGCTTGAGGATAGTAAGGGGATGAGTTCTCATGGAGAAAACCGAACTTGGCATGTAACTCACTCATCATCTAGTTTTGAAAGTGTGAACCATGATTAGTGACAATGGCTTGTGGAACACCAAAGCGAGTGATGATGTGGTTGAATATGAAGAGAGCTACAGTACGACCATCATTCAGAAAAGTAGGCACAAACTCAGACCATTTTGTGAAGTAATCAACAAAAACGATGATATGACTGTGCCCCCCGACTGAGGTAGGCTTACACTGCATAAAATCAATGCCCCATTTTGCAAAGGGGTTGATGGTGAAAACAAGATGTAGTGGAGAGGGGTGGGTTCGTTCCTTTTTATGGAAAACTTGGTAGGGTGGGCACTTTTTGACAACCTCAATACAATATTTGAGGATAGAGGGCCAAAAGTAACCGGCACGTAAAATTTTATGAGTTGTAGCCATCCCAGAAAGGTGACCGCCACATTCTCCAAGGTGACAGTCATTGATGACGCATTCAGCCTCATCATGAGTTAAACAACGTCGTAGGATATAGTCAATACCATGACGATACAAAGTGTCATCGATGATAAGGTAGCGTCTAGAATGGTGATGAGTACAACGACATTCTTCACGGGAGATATCGAGATGAAAACATTGGGTTTGAAGATAAACAAGGATATCTCCATACCAAGGATCAGACATGCTGATCAGGAATAGAGATTCATTAGGGAGAGAATTTCTAGGCTCAGTATCTTCATCAACATGGGGAAGATTGCAGATAAGTTCTGCAAACACCAAGGATTTTTTGGCTTTGGACTTGGAAAACTAGAGATCGAATTCTTGAACGATAACGATCCACTTGGAATATTTTCCCCCAAGGACTTGATGTGTCAGAATATGATACATGGGGTTTGAGTCCGCAATAACTGTAGTGGTGCGTAACAAGATGTAATGGATAAATCTATGGACAATGATGACGGTTGCCAGAGACAACTTTTGAACATGTGAATAACGGAGCTCGTGACCAAATAGGCTCTTGCTCAGATAGTATATCACATGTTCCTCACCATTAGGGTCCTCTTGAACTAACACCATAGTGATACTGGAAGTAGAGGCTACTAAGTAAAGGATGTAGTCCCGTGCATAATTCATAGGATCCAATAGAGGTGTGTTGGTTAATGCATGCTTAAGAGCATCAAAAGATCATTGAGTAGTGTCATCCTAGATGAAAGGAGTGTATTTCTACAACAATATCATAAATCCTTTTGTAATCTCAGCGTAGTTACATATAAAACGACAAAGAAAGTTTTCTTTCCCTTGCAAAATTTGTAGTTGGGTTAGATTATTAGGTGGAGGTAAAGCCATGATAGCTTTAATATTTAAGGGATCTACCCTAATCCCATCTTTGGAGACAACAAAACCAAGGAGTTGACCTGATTCGACAACAAAGATGCACTTTTGTGGGTTCAAACGAATACAGTAGAATCGACATCGAAGAAAAATAGCCTGTAGATAACCAATATGGTCTAATCGACTGGATGAATGGGCAGGTAAATCATCGAGGTAAGTTTCTGCAATATGTTTGATATCGTGGAAAGCATATGACATGGCCCACTGGAAAGTAGCACCAACATTTTTAAGACCAAATGGTAGTTTCCGATAGGCAAAATTTCACCACGGGAAGATGCAGGTTGTCTTATGTTGATCAATAGGTAGGATGTCAATCTGGTTGTATACTGAGAATCTATCCATGAAAGAGAAAATAACATTTTCGAGACAATTATCTATGATTTGGTTGATGAAGGGTGTGGGGTAATTGTCTTTCAGACAAGCCTTATTAAGATCCCTATATTCAACACAGACATGAATGGTCTCTTGTTTCTTAGTGACTGAAATAATGTTAGAAACCCATTCCGTCAAGGGGGCAGGATAGATGAAGCCAAATTTTAACAATTTCTCAATTTCTGCCTTAATGGTCGCGGTTTTCTTGGGATGAATCGAGCGGAGTTTTTGTCGAAGAGGTTTAACACCTGGGTAAGTTTTTATTTCATGCACAACCATTGAAGGATCAATCCATGGCATTTCCTCGTATCTCCAAGCGAGGACATCACACAATTCTTTAAATAAAGCGATATAATAAACCACTTTCTCGGGCGAACAATTAGCACCGAGATTAATATTTTCCACGATACCTTCCTTGATCAAAATATCAATAACGATCGTAGAAGATATGTTTCCTAAATTCCCCTAAAAAATAGTATCCTGGGTAAGTATAGGAGATTGTGGAGAATCAACAACATCAGAGGGGAGATAGAGTATATATCTTCTTGAATTTCTTCGAGAGGTGGAAGAAAAGAGGATTGATGATGGTTGTCATCCCAAGGTACTTCATCAATTCTAAGCATTTCCATAATGGATTCATCTGAAGGGAATATCTGGGAAATGTAGTCAAAAGCAGAAGACAAGGAGTTCAACCAAGATGGCATCAAATAAGTGTTGGGTGCCAATAGATGTCGGCCATCCTTGGAGGGAGAGGTGGATTGAATAGAAACATATGAAGCCTCGACCGAACTAAGTTATATATCATCACATAATGTATCGAACTCTAAAGGACTAGGTACAATCAAAGGATCATATGATTCTAAAGACGAATAGGCCATATTCAGAATCATATTGATTGTGGCAATATGTTGTGTGGTAGGAGGAAGTGATGCAGGGAAAGTACCCATAAGGGAAGAGTCTTTTAAAAGATCTACACTAACACTTTCATACATGATCTTGTGATCTCCCAAGAAAGGAATATTTTTGGTAGCGGGAGTGCGAGTGTCGAGTGTACAAAAATATAATTGATCGATAATGACAATTTTGCCTTAATGAGGAAATTGCACACATAGAAACACCGATGAAGCGACGGAAGTCATGGCATAAAACCAACTTCTTCCTAGTGACAAGTTGTAATCAAGGGGAGAATCAATGACCTCGACATCAATAGAAATGGTTTTTCCACCCAAATGAATGAATAAGGACTGCAAGAGTCCGTGAGGATGAAAACCTTGCCCATCAAATGCACACAACATTGTAGGGGATTTGTTAAGTGTATCTGATTTTAATCCTTTCCAACAAGCTAAGGACATGACACAAGTGGAAGTTCCCTCATCCAAAGTAGTGCGGTGAATGTGCTAGTTGTGAACAACAACATCAATTTGAAAAGAGAGTTGGTGAGAGAGTCATGACTTAAAATTGTCTAGGTTAAATGTGATATTGTTGGATGACTCAGGATCAATGGCACCAATGGCAGCCAAGAGCGTTCTACGTTGACTTGGGTAGTGCTGTAGAAATTCCAGCGTAGACATAGCACATGGTGCTTGGGCCAAATATTTAACAATGTTGTAGTTTTGGGAGGCACATGAACTAGGATTGAAAGTAGATTTATGGATGGTGCTCTTGGGAGGGTGTAATATAGAGTCAAAAATAGGATTCTCTATCTGAAGTGACCCAAATGGAGGAATAACAGATGGAGTACTAACGGACGCAAGAGATGGATTCAGTAAATAACCATTAGTGAACTTCTCTTTATCAAGTTTAGTTGAAGTGTCATATGTCGTAGAGTGGGTGGTCAAATAAATCCTATTGAACATATAAATATGAGCACTCGTAGAGGCTTCATTATTAGGAGGGTGGCTAGAAATGCCCCCTAGAGAGGGGGTTTGAGAAACCATAGATTGTTACTAAGGAAAAGGTTGTGTTAACATGGTGGGTTGGGAATTCCCTTTGAAATGTTTTACCACCTCATCGTGATGTGGACAGTCTCGGGTGTAATGATCATCACCACAAATAAGACATGGGAATTTCAGTCTCTGTTGTGGTTTATTTTTGGTAGTAGGCGGTGGAGTTTGAGTTTTGGGTTGTTCATTATTATTATTCTTTTTGGGTTTATTCATTGTCTTATTCTTACCTCCAGATTATTGTGAAGGGGTAGATTGAACTGCATTCACCTCAGAGATTTGAGTTGGGAGGGAGGTAGAGGAGAGTGAGTTCGAACTATCGATTTATAGTTCTAGTCGACTGTGAAGTAGATTGGGTCTTGACGGTGTTGATAATGCCATCCGCTTGTGATGCGGATGAAGGTTTGGATGGATCGGTAGTGGCATGGGTAGCATTTGGAATAAACTCATACAAAGTACCCGATTGTGAGTAAACCAAATCTAAGTAATGATTTTGGGCAATGGCTTCTTCCTCAGTGCCTACGCCGCCCATAGCAACATCACGAGAAATCAGGGGTAAAAGATATTTAGTAAACCATTCTGCCAATAACTTGTCAGGAATGATTGTTTTGATCAACCTTCATCATCATCTCCACTCATGAATGTGATCAAAGATATGCACGGAGTTGGTCTGACAAAGAGAGATCAAAATTCGGTACCCGTCTCGTAACAAATGGGTAGTTGAAAGTGCATGAGAAAGGACATGGCAAGGGAGTTGAAATCTTGAAAAGAACCACGTGGAAGTTCAATGTACCGCTTGGCTGCTGAGCCCGTAAGTCTTCGTTGGAAGAGACGTAAATGTACAGAATCATCCATTAATGAGTTTGATTAAAACCATAAATGGAAATTCATCACATGGTTATTTGGGTCTTCTCTAGGTTTACCATCAAACTTTGGGATATCAGAATGTAATTTAGCAGGAATCACTGGCCAAAAGGGAGAATGTAGTATAGGATCGTTGGTCAACCAAGACAGGTCTGGGAGATCCAGAGTAGCAAGGAATGGTAATTGGTGGTTAACTTGAGGGTGATATTGATGTGGCATAGGGACACCAGTAGGTCCATAAATTGGTTGAGGTGGGTAATTGTATCTAGTAGGCCCTCCTACATATAGTTGTTTTTTACCAGGATAAATAGGATGCAATGATTTTTGAGGAACATTCATGAGTGGGGGGAATCCCAAGGGATTCTGAGGGTGATACTGATGTGGGGGATAAACAGTTTGTCCTTGAGGAGGATACACATTATCCCCTTGGGGAGGATAAGAATTAGACCCTTGGGGAGGACAAAGTTGTTGTCCTTGAGGATGTTACCCTCCAGACGGTTGTAGATTTCCTTGGAAAGGACGTTTCCAAGGTAGAGATTGTACCACATGTGCGTTCTGTCCATATAGTCGGTTATGGAATCCAACCTGAGGTTGCCCCGAAATGTGAGGTTGTGCCCCAATCTAAGGTTGACCCCCAAATTGAGGCTTCCCCCTAGCTTGAGGTTGACCTCCAATAGGAATTTGGAAACCAGAAGTGAACGAATGATTGGTGCCTCCAATTGGATTGGAACCACTAGGGCCAGATCCTCCAAGCAAAGGTGTGGGAACAAATCCAACAACGACGTTATACCCAGGAGGAACAAAAAGTCCAGAACCTTCGGATGGAACCTGGGTGGTGATAGCAACGGAAGTATTCATGTCTCTATACCTAGGGGGAAGTGATGGATTTGGTCTAAGTTGAAGCGGTGTCCCAATTGGAGCTTGGAGAGGTGTTACATTTCTAGTGGGGATTGTGGTAGCTTGCAAGACCATAGTAGAATGGGCCATCTAGAGAGGAGGGATCGAGTGAGAACCAACCAACAATTGGTTTGCAATGGTGATGACATTATTGGTGGCACTAGTAAAATGGTCTAATGGTACCATATAGGTAACATACGTCTTAGGCACTTGTGATGCCATAGGTCGATCAGGACTCGCTCCTAGGTTACCATACAGATCACGTTTTTCAAAGGGATGTAACCAGGAATGGAAGTTTCAATAGTGTGAGATGGAGTCCTAAATGATTCACTGTGATAAAGTGGATCCTCTACTCCATATCCCGTGTTAGATCCAGTAGGTACTTCAAGATTTTCATCAATAAGAACAATTTCTCTGAACGAGTTCACCTGGGGTATGCATGGATTTCATCTAACACTCAAAGACAAGTTTGGGGGAAGTCTGAATGCTTCCAAATAATCCGAAACAATTCAAAATCTATCCAAAGAGTGTGTGCTTCCAACCTCAGAAGCTACTTCGTTATTAGCCACTCCCTTAGGAGGGCCTTCTGGTGAGTTAGGAAGAAAAGGTAGGTAACCTTCCGGATCTTTCAGGGGCATCCCTTGCATCCTATGTGAACGATGAAGGCAGATGTTTCTTGACATAAGTAAAGAACGAAAGAACTCTATGGTCAACTAGAGGAAAGAAACAACATTCGCTAATAAAATATAGGAATCAAACCAAGAAAACAAACCTTCTCTCGATGACCGTACTAGTTGATGATGAAATCCAACATCGTATGATCAATTCAAGAAGGGGCTAGGATATGAGCAGGTGGAACAGTTATGATGGCGACTTGCTTAACAGACTTACACCTTGGTGTAAGCTTCCAGACAGTAATCGTGGATTTACCCTCCAAGGAGCTCGAGTGAGTTTGACCACCATCTGTTCAAGGTACATTGAATACTTCCCTTCACCGTCACCTTATGTAAAGACCCTAAATATTATGGCTACTAAGGACACCAACTTGCAGTCATCCCCTAGGTGGTTATAGTCAACAATCCAGTCTGAACTTATGGGTAGGATAAAAAGTATGAAATCCTTCGAGATAATTGAGGACAAGTGCACCAGTAGAACTTCAGAGGACCCCGAATGGATTCAGAATTCACGAAGCACTGAGACCAAATGAAGACAGCTGAGCCTCAAGAAGAACCCCCAATATACGATCTGACTACTATGAACAATTGAACCACGGAGGGATAATCTCCATAACTCTCCCGAACGTGACCTTGTGCGTAACCCCTATGTGAGAGGGGGATCCCATAAAGCTTATACGAAAATTGTATTTTCTCTCCCTATCACAATATGCTAATTTTTGTTTTGAATTCTTTGGAGAGTTGTACTCACAACCTAATCCAAAGTGCTAATCCTAGTCTGATGTTGGTGGAAGAATCTAAAAATAAAACTTTCTAGATCAATTTTAATTAGCGTTGATTTTTGTGGTTGTTATTTACTCATAGGTGTATGAGAGTGAAACTGATGATATTATGACTCGATTGCCAAAAATGCATAATAAATGATAAGCAATCTTTTCTTTCAATGAACTTTCTATTTAAGGGAAGGAGAAGAAATTTTCTTTTCACTGTCAAACACTAAAATGCACATACTTCATGCAATTGTTATCAATCAAGAATTCAATTTGATGTTAAGATATTCAGAAAATGATCCTAATATCCAAAATCCAATCGTGAAAATATATCTCTTTGTTTAAATATGAATTACAATCAACTTGATTCAAAGCTCTTATGCGAACCAGATTTCATTATTTGCAAGTTTTAATCAACTGGAAGGAAACATCATATAAACAAAAATCACACTCTCACCATGATCAAACAAGAAGAAAAAACAAAACCAAAACTCAAACAAGAGGAATTTCTTGGAAAGATAACTTCAAAGATCAAATGGAACAATACACAGATCTTTGAACCTCCTTGTAGAAACTTTCACGCAATCAGATAAATGAGAAAGTATCAAATGGGCTCCAGATCTCAAAGAGGAAGAGCGATTCAAAACAAGGAAGAGTGATGTCAAAATACCAAACAAAATATCAAAAACCCTTGGAAATCAAATGGTTGGAGGCTTTACAAAAGACACATCCTGACAGAAACAGTCCTGAGTAGATCAAAAACCAAAAAATTACACCAAAAAAAGGTATACCCAAAATTTTTGAAAAGGGCAGAAACTTAATGCTCTAGTGTAAAAGGCACCAGAGCGTTGCAGTTCTCTGCAAAGGTCTGCAGGGGCCTTAGCACTCTATATGTAATGGCATGGGAGTGCTAGTCTCTAAGAAAAAAAAATTAACCTAGAAATCAAGCAACTTAGGAAAACTATGAAAATCAGTGTGTGTGGGATGACTTCAGGACCAACAACACATATAAAAACCAGAAAAACATAGTGAATAGGATCTAAAGGTGAGAAAAGACTAAAACAAGACCAAGGAAGGAAACCAAAACTGAAAACTATCCTCCCCAATGGAGTCACCGATTTCTGTTGTAGGAAAATGTAGAAATTACGATTAACTTAATGTATTCATGCAATTCTCTTGATCTAACAATTTCCGCCACTTGTTAAATACAAAATCGCTTCTACTATTATTCTTGCGGAAGAAATTAAACCACAATCACAACTATGAGCACACAGTGAAATATTAATAAAACACAACACAAAAGTTTTACTGGGAAAGCGTAAAGCTAAAAACCCCACTATCATATATAATGTATATCATGAATCATAAAACAATGTCATACAAAACTCTAATCCAAGAGCTCTCAATACAATAGATTCATCTCACATTGTCATACACAAATCAACAAATACATGTGCCAATTTCTGTGTCTAGACAACCTTCCTCCTCTACACAAACTCTACAATCCAATTTCTCACAATGATACTCTGCATTACAAATTGCCTAGTTTGCACATGCTCATAAGCATATCCAATGCATGTGTGAACAAATCACAACAGATAGCCAACTGTCCCTTTCACCTGTTATCTCAACTGGATGTCCATTGGAACTAACATGCATGTAGTTAACCATGGTGAATCTTCAGTTGCATGTGAGTTCACTGATTGTGAATTAATGAATATTTAATTCACTGAACTCTAACTAGTGCAAGTTTAGTTACAACTAGTACAACTATGCATAACTCACTTAACTACACTTATGATTCTGTTACAATTCCAAATCACTCAGTTATGAATGAGATAATAGGTTAATATTTATTATCTAATTTATTTAAGGGAAAAGTAAATTAGACATATGTTTCTTGTTGGATTTTCAACACTCCCTCTCAACAAGAAAGGGATTATCCTTCACCCCAATCATGTCTCTATGATATTCGAATTTTCTCCTGGTGAGCACCTTCGTCAGAATGTCTGCATCCTTATCTTCCATAGGAATGTATTGAAGCAACATGATCTTCCGCTGCACACAATATCTGAGATGATGATACTGGATATCTATATGCTTAGATCTATCATGAAACACATGATTAATTGAGAGTTTAATGCAACTCTGATTATCACAATAAATCACTGTTGGATCTAAATGAGAACCAAACAAACCAACCAAGATCTTCCTCATTCAGATAGCCTCACATGCAGCTTGACTTGCTGCCATGTATTCCACTTCCGCTGAACTAAGTGCCACGAATCTTTGTTTCCTGTTGTACCAAGAAACAACTGTAGATCTGATACTAAAGACCCCTCCTGATGTGCTCGTTCTGTCCATTGGGCTGCCCGCCCAATCTACATCCATGAAGTCATGCAACTTCACCTCATCCATCTGTCTGTACCATAATCCATACTCAAATTTGCCCTTCATATATCTTAGGACATGCTTACCTGCCCTCCAAAAGAGTTTGGTAGGCTTAACCATCGCTTGACTTAGCTGGTTAACCGCATAGCAAATGTTCGGTCTCGTGTTCACTAAATACATTAGAGAACCCACTAATTATCGATAGACAGTAGCATCCACTACCTCTCCATAAGTAGCATCCTCTTTCCTCTAGTTTCCTGGAAGAGGAGTATCCATGGGTTTGAAACCCTCCATGTGAAACTTACCCAGTATCTCTCTTGCATACTTTCCCTGAGACACAAAAAATTCACCATCTCGCTGCCATATTTCGAATCCAAGGAAATAATGAAGAAGGCCCAAATCCTCCATCTCAAACTCCTTTGCAAGGTCATCCTTGCATGAGTTTATCAGCTACTCATCACCAGTCAATATTAAATCATCAACATAAAGAACAATTATTAATATCTTACCATCCACCACAATTTGGTATAGGTTTGCATCTACTTCACTTTTGGTGAAGCCCAATCTGGTGAAATAGTTGTCTATCCGAGTGTACCAAGCACGTGGTGCTTGCTTCAGCCCATATAGTGCTCTCTTGAGTCTGTACACATGCGACTCTCTGTCAAAGGTCTCAAAACCTTCTGGATATTCAATGTACACTTATTCCTCAATGATCCCGTTGAGGAACACAGTTTTTACATCCATCTGATGAATGAACCAGCCCATCCATGCTGAGAGTGCAAGGATGGATCTTATGGAATATTACCTTGTGACAGGTGCAAAGGTCTCCCCATAATCTACCCCCTCAATCTGTGAGAAGCCTCAAGACACAAACTTGGCCTTGTATTTCTCCACACTCCCATTAGCAGCTTTCTTTACCTTGTAGATCCATCTTGATCCTACCATTGATTTATCAATCGGTCTTGGGACAATTTCCCATACACTGTTTTTGACAATGGATTCATACTCCTCTACCATAGCATCAACCCAAGTGGGGTCCTACATTTCTTTCTGAAAGGAAGATGGTTCAATCACAATACATTTTCTCATAAGATCCATGTATCCAACAAATCGATCAGGAGACTGTCTCTGTTTGCGCTGTGAAGTAGGGGCACCTACATTCTGTGCAACATCTAGTCTCAATCTATCAGCTTTTGTGGTGCACTTTCTTCCATTTCTAATGGATGGCTCTGCTTGAGTGGTTTCCTCCACTCCACGAACCTCCTCATGTGGCTGATCCACATCTTGAGACTCATCCTTGGGAACCAACAGTTCCTCTTCTGCATGCAAGTCTAGCTCCCTCTCAAGCAACAACCTCATGGCTATCCCCTCATTGAATTTTATATCCCATCGCATAACAGTAATATTACTATTCAAAAAATACACACGATAATTATGGGGTGTTTCTGTGTACCCCAAAAATATCCCAACTTCAGCAGTAGGTTCCAGCTTCTTTCTGGCATCCTTGGTCACATGCACATAAATAGATGAGCCAAAAATTTTAAAATGAGAAACATCAGGTTTATTACCAGTAAAAGATTATTCAAGTGTACTCATGCCAAATACTCTATGAGGGCAACGGTTCTGCACATAAACAACAGTATTGCATGCTTCTGCCCACAAATGCATTGGTAGGCCCTGATCATGCAACATTGCTCGTGTTGCACCCATGATCATTCTATTCTTTCTCTCTGCAACCCCATTTTGTTGTGGGTTATGAGGCGCTATGAGTTCTCTTTGAATTCCTTCTCTGCTGCAGAAGTCTTTTAATTCATTAGAGATGTATTCTCCACCATTATCGCTCCTTAGAGCCTTCACTTGCTTCCCCGACTCTTTCTCCACCAATGCTTTAAACTCATAGAACTTTGAGAATGTTTGATCCTTCTTCTACATGAAGAATATCCAGCATTTACGAGAAAATTCATCAACAAAAATAACATAATACCTATGTTTTGTTGTCGAAGAAACCAGGAATGGTCCACACACATCTATGTGAATTTTCTCCAGGATCACCGAAGTACGATTCTCCTTTTCATGAAAGGTGGTCTTTACATACTTCCCCAGGGTGCACCCCTTGCACTAATATGACTGATCAAGTGTTCCCCTTGGAATTCCAGTAGATATTTGATGCATGATCTTCAAGGCTAAATGATGAAGATGGCCCAATCTCCTGTACCATAATTCACCCTCATCCTGTCTCTCCACTTTTTCTACCTTGCCTATCATGGCACTGCAGCCATCTACCTACAACATGTAGAGATTCTTAACTCGAATCCCTATCTTCTTGACTTGACCTGTTGCTTTATGTCCCAGGTATGCTTTTCCATTGCTAAAAACAACATCTTAGCCTCTATCCTCCAACATTGCGATTGAGACGAAGTTTTTCTTCAGACCTGGAACATGCATAACATTTTTCAATTGAAATGGTTTACCTGACTCCATCTGAAAGGTAATGGTACCAATACCATTCTCACTGTATCATCCATCATTTCCCATCTCTATATGCATTCTGGGATATTTCTCTTCCAAGTCAATGAAAGACTCTTTATCTCCCATCATGTGGAAGGAAGCGCCACTATCCAAATACCACACTGATCCCGATGCACTTGATGCCATGCATGCGATCAAAGTGAAGTCAAGATCAAATTGTGAGACAAGAGCCTCACTAGTTGCAGCTCCAACAACCATCTTGTTCTTCTTCTTCTGTGGACAGTTAGTAGCGAGATGCCCACATTCGTGACAGTGAAAACACTTCACTTTGGACAAATCTAGCTTCTTGAATTTAGACTCAGATTTTGATTAGAATTTCTTCCCTTTCCCTTTCCTTGCCTTGGTAGTCAAACCACAATCCTCTTCATCATCACGCTTTGATGAAGATCCATCTCTGGTGTTCCACCTGAACTCCTCCTGCACTAGATCCGACCATAGTCGTTTGCAATCCAGAAATTTTTCCCTTCCATTGACAGAGTCTTGATAACTATGCCAACTCTTGGGAAGTCCTGGGAGCGCCAAGCTCACCAAATCATCAACAACGAATGTTATTCTAACACTTCCAAGATCATCCCAACATTGGACAAACTTTGTGAGATATTTTGGAATGGTGTCGCCCTTCTCCATCTTGATCTTCCTGAGTTTATCTTTGAGCACCAATTTCCTATGGTCGCTACTGTTTTGGAACAAATCTGTCAAAACTTTCCACATTGCATGTGGTGTGGTTTTTCCATGGAGACTTGAGACTATGTGGTCTCGTACTCCCTCCAACAAAATCCTCCTCTCCTTTGCTACTTTCTTTTGCCATGCATCAAGATTTGCAGTATCTATTGCATCTGGCTTAGGAACATCATTGTCAATGTAACTCTTCAAGCCATTGTCTTTGAGTACTTTTTCCATCCTATCCTTCCAAGAAATGTAGTTAGAGCTACCCTCGAGTGCATACTCCAACCTCAAGCCATTGAAAGACATTTTTGATCTTGAATCAGCTATCGCACCAACAAAATCTTGCAAATTTGAATGTTATCCAACCCAAAACTCAATTTATACCTTTCCTCTTGCCCTAGGAGGTTTTCACCCCACCTAAGAACAACTTGAGGGAAGTTCTCACCCTTCCTTTGTGTAGCCTATGAACTTGCCTAGGAAGTTCGCACCCTGCTTCACTGTAGGGTGAGGGAAGTTCACACCTTGCTAGTATATTTTCTTGTGAACTTGCCTGTGAAGTTCGCATTGTACTCTACTGTAGGGTGAGGGGAGTTCGCACCCTGCTAGTGTATTTGCATGCGAGAATTCCAATGAAAATTCACACCCTGCCTTTATCTAATGTGCGAGAATTACTGTTCCTGAAAATGAGCATAGTTTTTAGTACTAGGGTTCACACCCTCCAAGAGACGAGACCTACGAGAACATGATTTTGTTCGCACCTCACTTCCGTAGCTCCATGGCCTCTGTGGCTCTGATACCATGTAGAAATTACGATACACTTAATGTATTCCTGCAATTCTCCTGATCTAACAATTTCCGCCACTTGTTAAATACATAATCGCTTCTACTATTATTCTTGCGGAATAAATTATACCACAATCACAACCATGAGCACAAAGTGAAATATCAATAACACACAACACAAAAGTTTTACCGGGAAAGTGTAAAGCTAAAAACCCCACTATCATATATTATGTATATCATGAATCATGAAACAATCTCATACAAAAATATAATCCAAGATCTCTCAGTACAATACAATCGTCCCACACTGTCATACACAAATCAACAAATACATGTGCCAATTTCCATGTCTAGATAGCCTACCTCCTCTGCACAAACTTTGCAATCCAAATTCTCACAATGATACTCTGCATTACAAATTGCCTAGTTTGCACATTCTCATAAGCATATCCAATGCATGTGTGAACAAATCACAATGGATAGCCAACTGTCCCTTTCACCTGTTATCTCAACTAGATTTCCATTGGAACTGACATGCATGTAGTTAACCGTGGCGAATCTTCAGTTGCATGTGAGTTCACTGATTGTGAATTAATGAATATTTAATTCACTGAACTCTCAGTAGTGCAAGTTTAGTTACAACTAGTACAACTATGCATAACTCACTTAACTACACTTATGATTCTATTACAATTCCAAATCACTAAGTTATGAATGAGATAATAGATTAATATTTATTGTCTAATTTATTTAAGGGAAAAGTAAATTAGACACATGTTTCTTGTTGACTTTTCAACACTCCCCCTCAACAAGAAAGGGATTATCCTTCACCCCAATCCTGTTTCTTACTGTAATACATTCAAGGGAATGCCCCCAAGGTCAAATGTCAATTTTGAGGAGGATCTCTCTCAATTTTGGTATCCCACACTATGGAATCACAAGGCCCCATTTTATTGTTACCAAATCCAATATTCCCTCGTTAACAAGTGCAAAAGCATGCTCACACAGACTGAAAAAACTAGGGTGAAATAAGTGGACATGGATTTTATCTGGGGGAAAGGAGTGTGTGTACTTGAATATCGACTCACATACATAAGGATCTTTGGATTCAAAGGGAAACCCCTGCTTCTTCCCCAATTTGTGTGTGATATTTTTGGTGTATGAGTTGTGTATACAGTATAGGAAGTGGTCCTTATTCTTTGATAAGAAGAGAAAGCAACAATTTATTCCCATGCCTTTCAAAATTGTTGGCATTACAGTCAAAATTTCATCTAGTTTGACCAAGATGGTAGGATTCTTTGAATCCTTTAATGTGAAAGAAGCATAGACCCTCAATGGCTTTGATCCAAAAGGTATTTTCACAACTCATATGGTATCAATTGGTTATGCCTAAGTTTTTAATAGGGTGAAAGAAATTTCAAAAGGAGACAATGATAATGAAGAATCTCATGTCGAGGCCAAGGTGACAACTACCCCAAGAAAAATTACTCCCAAAAACAAGAAATATGCTTCCCATGAAGATGCACATACTAGGGTAAGTTCAAATTTTGGTGCAATAGAGGTCTCACCCTTGGAAGGAAACAAGCACTACAAGGAGAACACCTTCTAGCAGAGGATTTTATGGAACCTCCCCCAAAAAATATTCTCTTAGCTATTTATAGTGGAGGTTGTTAGCAGAGGTGGGTGACAAGAGGTTTTTGCAGATGTTTTTTTCCAGTGTGCCTTTATGGTAAAATCGCCCTGGTGTGAACCTAAAAAACAATGCACCGGGACTTAAATATTCTAATGCACTGCCACTTTTCATAGTGAAGGCAGACAACTACAATTGTTTGTGGAGTTTTTTTCTCTCGGTATGCCTTTAAGGAATATATGCATCTACTAGTTCATGAACAATACAATATCAGTGTGTCCATGTTCCAGTAGCACCACCATACTTTATAATAAAATTGCATACACTGAATAAATCACACTAGTGCCATTGAACATTATGCATGAGGACATTCATGAACAATAGAACACCGACACATCCATGTCTCAGTAGAATCACCCTACTTTATAAAAAAATCACATGCACCGAATAAAACCCACCAGTTCTATTCAATGATACACATCGGTGTGTCTTTATGTCTAAAGGAGAACCACATTAGGTTAAATAAATAAAAAATTACCAAACCAATTTTCATTGTTACAATGCATCCCATGCTTCCAAACTCTCAAGAAATCACCGATGCTCACCTTTTTCCCTAAGACACCCTACTTCTGGTGATCTACACCAACTAGGATAACTCCATTGGTGGATTCCACCCATTTACAAATTTTGGAAATTACCATGAATTTTCATTTACTCTCAATGGTGCAACAATGGATCTTTGAGACATAATAGACCAGGAAAATTATTTATTACCTTCCTATTTGCATTTTCATCCAATTAAATTAGAATTTAGCTTGAAATTTCACATTTTTTTCATTTTATTTTTATTTTTCACACGATGCACTTAAACGGTTTGGCTCACCTCAAAGAGATGTGTAATTTGTTAAAAATATAGTGCACACCACCAACAGCGTATATTGTTTTATATACACAGTGAGCATTGTTTATGACATGTCGATATATGTTCGCACCAATGTCGTCCAGTGATGAGCACCACAATAACTTACTAAAAAAAAAGTGGTGTGTCCTTAGGAACACCCCAACACCAACACAAATGGGGATTATACCCAGACCGAACCATTACACTTCATGAACCACACAACTATCTCAATGATATATAAAATTTAACCTAGTGGTGCACCAATTTTAACTAATCGCAGTGGGGCGTACCCAAAACATAATGCCCCGACAAGTCAATGTTCAAATGTACCACCATACTCTATAAAATATACATGCACCCACCGACTTCACTTAACTAACTTAATTGCTAACATAATTATTTACAAAATTTAACGTACTAGCATAACCATTGTAATTAATAGCACCGACCTTGTATACAGAAACACACCGAGACATTTACTACCCAAATTTTCATAGCAGGGTGTCTTAGTGCACGCCTCATTCTCGATGCACTCCCATTTACAATGCACTGTGGAACAAAAGGACAATGCTCCAATAGCATGGTACCGGTGTGTTATTAGTAACACCTCCCACTGAGTCGTTGTGTCATTTCGGTGAATGCCCTGTAATAGGTGTCGTTGACAACATAATGCATCGTTAAAAAAAAAGTTGGTGCTCTAATAGCATGGTAGCACCAATGCATTTATATTAACACAACACACAACATAAGTTGATATTCAATAATTTCACTGGTCGGTGCAGATTGATCATAACAACGCACCGGTAATGTAAAGAGCACGACACCGGGATGAATTTTCATAAATTTGCAGCGTAATGCATCTTATGGTAAGCACCACTAATATGCTTGAAAGTGTGCCAATTGAGATAAATGCACTAATGCATTCTATTAATCTAACTGTTGGATTANTGAATCAATAATAGCATAATTATAATCCTTTTTCTCCAAATAATCCAAGTGTTATATCAATGCATAATTATTATCCAATAATGAGCAATAAGAAATGAACAATCACACACATACACGGTACACAAGGGCTTTACGTGGAAACCCAAATCCGGAGAAAACCACAGAATGTTTTTTCTTATATGTCTTGAAGAATTACATTCATTGGAAGCTCCAACTCCCCAATTCTTTGGATACAACCAGAAGGAGGCTACAACCCCCTATGTTCTCTGACTACAACTGGAAGGTGGCTAAAACCACCCATCCTTGCCTTGTCCAACCACCCTGAAGTAGAAGTAGAGTGATGGAACCACTGTCACACTATCACTGTGAGATATACCATTGTAAACCTGTACCAATAAACCCGAAGCATGCATCAACCTATACCATAAACAATTGCATCAACCATGCACCAACCTGTACCATAAACAAGTGCATCAACCATGCACCAAGTGTGTACCAATCATGTGTCAAGTACTCATCAACTATTACTCATCAATATGTACCAACATCATCAACTATACACCTCATGTATGTGCCAACTCATCAACTACTTGTCTCAACCATGTAGCCAACTTATACCTCAACCAAAACCCTCATCAATTTCATCATCCAAATATGATTTGTAACTCTGTAATAGACCTGGTGTATATGATCACATACCTGCAAACCTTTCTTAACTTTAAACAACAAGAAACTGTCATTTTCATTAAAAATTTCTTTAGTCTCACATGACTAGTTTTGGATTAGTCAACAACCCTAACTTGAAATAATCATAACTTTGTACCTGTAATGAATAAATATCTGAAAATGATACACAATGTTTTTCAGTGTGTTTATGCAATTCCTCCAGGTGTCACTACTTGGAACCTCTCAGAAAAGGATTTATAGCAAAAATGGCATACCTTGCATAATTCTGGCTTATTCTAGAGAGTGACCTTGTAGAGAATGCCCCACACGAAATATTTGTTGAATCAATTTGAAACTATTACACAACATACTACAAACTGTACTGTAACCAAAAAAAGTTGTCTCACTGAATTTGGATATGTTATGAAGAAGTTATGACGTTTTTACCTGAAACACCTTAGAAAGCATCATCAAAAGAATTTATCCTTCCTTGAATTCCGGCCTTGTTTTCTTCACCTTCCCTCATAAAGTCAGCTTAGATATCCTTTGGTTACCTCAGACACCTATAGGTATTCAATATGCTCAAGTGTGTCTAAAATTAGAGAGCTTTGCCTCTTATTTATACTCTCCAAGTAGCTTCCTTAAAAACATCTTCTATGTCACTTTGCCCACTTTCCTTATTTTAGGGTTAACCCACTTCTAATTTCTCCATTAAATTTATTATTGAAATAATTTGTTTTTTATTCACTTTAAATTATAGTACACTCATCACTTCACTTTATTATTTACCTTTTAAAATCTCTTAAACCACTTTGACTACTTTGACCTTTTGGGGCTTCTAGATGACATATGAGGGTCCTCCAACTTCGTAAGGCCATAACTCTCAAACCGTGAGGAGTTATGTGACGTTCCACATACCACCAGAAATTGCATGACAAGAACTATCCATCTGGGATAGTTTCACTAACAAATTCATTGACCTTCATCTAATTATTCCAAAAATGAACATGGGTTCTCTAACCATACTTCTAGGATAACTCAATCCGCAAAGCATCTTCCCATGAGGGCTTTCACCATAAGGGGACCACTTTGGAGTTCATCCATATGTACTTCTTATCAACCATGACCAGAAAATAATGATTCATATTTACATCAAACAAACTTGGGTCCATTACCCAAACCTTTGTGCTACCGAGATTTCTTCAAGGGTTGACATTAATGACAACTAACCTTAATCACCAATCTCCCCCTTTGGTATTGATGCCAACACTATGATGCAATACTGAAATCATATCACTCATGCTCCCCCTGGAACCATGCATCTGTCTCATGCTCCCCTTGGAACCATTCCTCTGTCCTCTGCATATGATAAATCTCTCCCCCTTTGTCATCAATGGAAAAGGTATCTTTACATCCGGGGTTTCTCTCCCTGACTGAACTGTCCTCTTATGGTGATTCCTCATGTACATCTAAGACATATAAGATAAGAATTCAAAAAGAATTTATTTTGGAGTAGAAATAACTCCAAGTCTCCGGTGAAGATATTCAAAGGCTTCCCATGGAAGTGGTTTTGTAAATATGTCTGCCACTTGTTCTTTTGTGCCCACATACTCAACTCTGATGTTCTTTTCTACAACCTGTTCCCATAGAAAGTGATACTTGATTGGAATTTGCTTCATCTTGGAGTGCATCACCGGGTTCTTTGAGATATTAATCATGCTTTTATTATCACAATTGATTGGAATGGGCTCATCATACTCAACCTGTATATCTATCATATTTTGTTTCATACAAGGAACCTGTGTATAACATGATGTTCTTGCAATATACTCTACCTCGACTATAGATAAGGATACTGATGATTGTTTCTTGTTTATACACTCACCTAAGTAGAATGTTGTTCCACTGGTGCTTTGTCGGTCATCAATACAACTTGCCCAATCTGCATCTGTGTAGGCAATGAGTGATAGATCCTTTCCTTTTGGATACCATAATCCAAACTCTTTTGTTCCTTTGAGATATCTGAAAATCCTCTTTACTGATAATACATGTCATTCCTTTGATGCTTCTTGAAATCGTGCCACTTGTCCGACTATCTACATTACATCTGGTCTGGATGCTGTCACATATAGTAGGCTGCCAACCATTGACCTATATTGCCTCTAATCTGTAGACTTTGAATCATCATCTTTGCTCAACTTGCAACTGGTTTACATGGGAGTAATATCTGGTTTGCAATCTTCCATTCCAAACCTCTTTAGCATTTCTATGATATAATTGGTTTGAGAAATAAAAATTCCTTGGTTGATTTGATGTATCTGAAGTCCCAGAAAGAAGGATAGTTCTCCAAGTAATGAAATTTCAAATTCATTTTGCATATCCTTTGCAAATTTCTAGATTAACCTATCATCATCACTACCAAAAATAATATCATCAACATAAACTTCAATTAATAAAATATTACCTTGAATTACCTCGATGTAGAGGTTGTTGTCTGCACATCCATTTCTAAACCCTGCTTGTTGTAGATATTTATCTAGTCTAGAGTACCATGCTCTAGGAGCCTGTTTTAGACCATACAAGGCCTTCTTTAATTTGCACACATAATCTGCATTCTTTGACAACTGAAATCCTTCTGGTTGTTCAATGTGGAATTCTTCTTCAAGTTCCCCATTCAGAAATGCTGATTTTACATCCATCTGATACATTTTAATATTTTTGGAGCATGCATAAGCTAAAAGCAAACAGATTGCTTCCATTCTGGCAACTGGGGAAACTGTCTCTTCAAAGTCGATTCCTTCAACTTGTTCATATCCTTTACATACCAATCTAGCTTTGTTCCTTGTAACTTGTCCATCTTAATTCAATTTATTCCTGAAGACCCACTTTGTGCCGATCACATTCTTATTCTTTGGTCTTGGAACCAGTTCCCAAGTGTCATTTTTCTCTGTTTGATCCAAATCTTCATCCATGGCCTTATTCCAAAATTCATCCTTGTTGGCTTCTTCAAAACAGTTTGGTTCAATTGTAGATAAGAGTGCTAAGTGTGTTTTTTCTAGTGAGGGGATTTTTCTTCTAGTCTCAACTCCTGCATCTTTGTTTCTGATAATCTAATCCGAATGATGATTCTTTTGTACTCGTCTGTTAGGTGTCTTTGGAGACACTTGGTAAACTTACTCTTCTGTTTCTGTCAGATTCTCTTCATCTTCCTCTTCTACTTCTTTTTCATCTTTTGCTTCTTCTTCTAAGGGTTGTTTCATTGATCAATTTTCTTCTTCCTTTGATTCTAGTCTGCTTGTTTCATCAATTGTTACATTGATGCTTTCCACAACTTTGTTCAATCTTAGATTGTAACACTTGTATGCTTTCCTTGTACTTGAGTAACCAACAAGTACTCATTTGTCCACACGATAGTCAAACTTTCCCATGCTGCCATCTTCTCTTTTGATATAACATTTGCATCCAAAGACTCTGAAGTGATTTACATTTGTTGGTCTTCCTTTCCATAGTTCGTCAAGAGTTTTTTCAGTGTTTTTTCTGAGCATTACTCTGGTTTGAATGTGAACTGTTGTATGCACTTCCTATGTCCAAAAAATATCTGTCAATTTTGAATCCATTAACATTGTTCAAGCCATTTCTTGTACTGTCATGTTCTTTCTTTCAACAACTCCATCCTGTTGAGGTGTCCTAGCAATGGAGAATTCTCTTTTTATTCCATGATCGCTGCAGTAGTCCATAAATTACTTTGAGGTGAACTCTCCTCCATTATCATATCTCAAGCATTTGATTTTTGAATCTATTTCATTTTCAACCATTTCCTTGTAGATCTTGAAGTTTTCAAAAGCTTCTGACTTATTCTTGAGAAAGCAAAATGTAGTCATTCTTGTATCATCATCAAGTAATAACATAATGTATTTCTCACCTTTTAAGCCCTTTGTTCTAGTTGATCCAACTAGATCATTATGCACAATTTCCAGTGGTCTTGTCATTGAATATTCCTTTGATTTGAACCTGGTCTTTGTTTTCTTTCCTTGTTGACAATGCTTGCATAAAGTGTTGGTTCGTTTTGTGATTTGGGGCATTTCTCTGACTGCTTCTCTTTTGTTGACTTTGACAAGGTTATCAAAATGTATGTGACCCATTCTTTTGTTCCATAGCCAACTTTCATCTTCCTTTCCTAGACAATACTTTTCATTTCCAATTTCACTTAACACATATATGTTGCTTGAAGTTCTTGCAGCTGTAGCGATTAATTTTCCTGAACCTTCTTTTCTTATCTCACACTTTTGTGAATTGAAAGTAACTTTATGACCTTGGTCACACATTTGACTCACACTTAGAATATTATGTTTCATAGCTTCTACTAGTAGAACATTTTATGCCTTTTCATTCTTGTTCCTAATTCAGACTGTGCCTTTTCCAATAATTTTGGCTGAATCATCATTTCCAAAGGAGACTGATCCATCTCTTTCCTTTTGTAATGTAAGAAACTTGTCTCTATCACCTGTCATGTTTTTTGAACATCCACTATCAACATACCAACCACGTTTCTTCTGCTTAGCTTGTAGGATGAGTGTGCATTCTTCATTGCTATACTAAACCTGCTTTCTTATCCATGTTCTTTTATGAGGTTCTTGTTTGTGATTGTTGTTATTCTGTTGCGGTTCTTTAGGAGGGACTGTCATTCTGCAATCTTTGGCCATATGTCCAAAATTGTTACATTTGTAACATTCCACTCCAGTTCTCAAAGATTCAAACTTGTTGTAACTTCTTATCTATGTTTCACTAGGCCTTCTTGGATAACCCCTTTGTGTATTACTTTCAAAGTAGTTAGTGTTGTCACTGTTCATGTTGTTAGCTCTGCAATTCACAGCTTTATGTCCAAAATTATTACTTGCATAACATAAACTGAAAAATATAGTTTGATACCTGGGAGTTGAGGATCTTCTGAAAGGAGGTGCTCTTGTGACTCCTTCTTCTTATTGAGGCCTATCTGTTGGTTGTTGATTCTGAAATCTGAATCTTCTTGGTGGAGGAGTATCCCTATAATCTTCCTTGTATATCTTCCTATCCTCTTTGATTGTTTCTGAATATCATTTTGGATATGTTTCTTGCTTTGTTGTTTTGGATCTTGATCCCTTTTCTATCTGATTGTATCCAAGTCCGGTCTTGTCAAAATGATATTTTTGACTACTGATAATGTCATCCAAAACTTTTGAGCTATTCCGCATATTTTTCTTTTGAATATCCTTTCTTAATGTGACAATCTGTGCTTCCAAGTTTCCAATGATCCTGTCCTTTTCTTCTAGTTGTTCTTTGAGTTCTTCTCCAATTCTTTTATTTTCTTCTATTTGAACCTTCAATTTTGTGATCATTTGTTCTAGTTCTTGAGTGTATTCTTTCTTATCTAGTTCTGCTTGTAGTTTCTTGTTCTTCTTCTCTTCTCTTTTGATAACTTCTATGGCACACATTACTTTTTATCGAAAGTCAACTTCTGCCTCTTCAATTTCGTCTTCGACTTCTTCACATTCTTCTTCAGCTTCTTCATATTCTTTTTTGGAGTCTTCTTTGTCAAAGTATTTTACTGCCATGAATAGAACTTTTCATGTCTCATTGTCACCGACTTCATCTTCATCTGATAATGAGATGTCTTCTTTGGTGCATATTCTTTTCTTGAAAACTTTATTTGTATTTCTTTTGCCTTTATATGTGTGTTTCCCTTTTGAGTAACCTTCATCATTTCTCTTTTTCTTATGAGGACATTTTTTAGCAAAATGACCAATACCATCACAATTAAAACAAATTAAAGGAAGATTACCTCTATACCTACAGTTGGTTCCCTTGTTTAGTCTTTTGACGAAGTTGGCCACTTCTTCATCATCTTCCGAGACATCACTGTTGCTGCTATATTCTTCTTGTTGATTTTTATTTTTCTTTTATCTTTTGGATGCTTTGAAGGCTGCTTCTTTTACATCTGGATTTTCCTATTCAGTTCTCATTTCATATGCTGTGAATATTCCATGTAGTTCGTCCATGCTTATTGATTTTAGATCTGATCTTTCTTCCAGTGTTGATATCTTAGGGTTAAATCTCATAGGAAGAGATCTTAGTACCTTTTGAACAATTACAGATTCTTCGATTTCTTCTCCCAATCCTATGATTGCATTCACTGTTTCATCGACTCATAATAAGTAGGCTACACTATTCTCATCTTCCTTCATTTTTAGTTGTTTGAACTGTCCTCTGTAAGTTTGAAGCTTTGTTGCTTTGAATTTTGTATCTCCTTCATAGATATTTTGAAGCGTGTCCCAAATCTCTTTAGTGGATTTACAATGTGCAACTTTGGTGAATACTGTATCATTGAGACCATTCAAAAGTGAATTTGTGGCTTTGGAATTATTCTCACCAAGTTTCACTGCTTTGTCATTTTTTGGTGGAACTACTGGTGATGTGTATCCATCTACAATTGATTTCCAAACTTGAAATCCTTGTGCTTGTATATATGTATTCATCCTTATGCTCCAAAAGGCATACTTTTGTCCATCAAACTATGGTATTCTATTTTTATACATGTTGGTACTCTCCATTATCTACCTTTCAATGGTTAAATTGATTTCTGAAGGAACCTGATATGATACCAATTGTTGGATTACTAAGAGGGGGGTGAATCAGTAATAGCGTAATTATAATCATTTTTCTCCAAATAATCCAAGTGTTATATCAATGCAGAATTATTATCCAATAATGAGCAATAAGAAATGAACAATCACACACATACACAGTACACCAGTGTTTTACGTGGAAACCCAAGTTGGGAGAAAACCACATAATGCTTTTTCTTATATGTCTTGAAGAATTACATTCATTGGAAGCACCAAATTCCTTTGTTTTCCAACTGCAACTAGAAGGAGGCTCCAACCCCCTAGTTTCTCAGGCTACAACCTAAGGGAAGCTCCAACTCCCCAATTCTCTGGCTACAACCAAAAGTGATGCAAAAGCATCATTGGCAAACGTGCAGAGGTGGGACCACTCAACACGTGAGATTTATTCTAGAACTTCAACATGGACAGTTACAACCGATTTTGAAATCCGCCTTCACTCAACGCCGAAATTTACCATTGGAGGCACACTTGAACGAGTATTAAATTTTACCCTTTGAGGCACGTTTTGAAAATCGTAAACAGAGCAAGAGTTTCCACTACGGATTTGGAATGCGACTAAACTAAGATAGCGTAGGATGAATTTTAGAGTAGGAAAGTAGCCAGGGGAAACCCTATAAATATTTTTGAGTTAAGTGGAAGTTTGAACGCCCAGTTGGGGTTAGCAGCAATACAAAGAGAAATTAGTTGTAAGAGAGAGAATTGTGAGTTAGCAGGGGATCTCAGTTTTTGATTTATTGTAATTTGAATGTATTTTGTAGCTTTTTTTTGGCACTTGTGAATATAACAGAAGGAAAATCGATCCAAATGTATGGTGTGTTGACTGTGTGTGTTTTCCTGTTGTTTCTTTTTTCATGAACAAGTGGATGGAACTGTGCATGTTAGTGTTCTAGTTTCAATTGTTTCTCTTCACTTGAAGCTCTGCAAGGTGTGCATCGATCTAGAGAGGAACGTAATGAAATTGGGAGGAATTTATCTGCGAGAAATCCCTTGGATCCGAGTTATCAAGATCCCTTAGACGCAAGGAGTGCACGGGAAATTGAAGTCGACATCATACGAAGCTTAGGGAGAATAACGCATTGGGAAAGTGTTGTCGAGATCCAAGAACCCATTCCCTAGGAGAAACGAAGGTTGAAACCTTCGAGGACTTAGAAAAAATTCTAAGTCTAAGACGATTAAAATCCCAGGAGGAAAAACATTGTTGATTATTGAATCACGACAGAGAATCTCGCAGACTGTCTGACATGAGGTAAGGAAGCAGGTTTTAACACTACGTAGACCCAAGAGGGGAGATCTTGAAGATATTAATGGATGGTGGAGAGAGATCAAGGAGTAGTGTTGAAACCTCGTAGGCCCTAGGATCCAGTGGAGCTACGAGGGGGGTTAGTGACGAATATCTTTCTATGCCCAAAGCTCAAGAGGGATAACGACCGTCGATCCATTTCACGAAATCGGGTGTCACGAGTTGGGAGGGCGAAGTTCCTTTCTCTTCAAAACCTCGTATCGTGAAATCGGGATTTGACCTAAACCATTGGATCAAGAAGAGGAGCGAGAGCCAGTGATCAAGCACCTCAAGCTTTCAAAATTTTGGCGACTGGGTGGAGTAGTGGCCAGACTTCGTGTCGACTGAAGTCACGAAATGAAAAACACCAAAACGATCATATTTAATGACCCAGGAGAGACCTAAGCCGTGGATCTCACCTCATCGTAATTTCATCATTTGTGACTTGGAGGGGTCAGGTGCCTTGTATTGCAAGGTTATGACATCACGAACCGTGACTTGATTTCATGGAAAATCCTGTGGTCACGGGTGTGTGGTCACGTGAGTTGGGAAGAAGGGAGGAGATAACCTCCATTATTCCTCATCAGAGTTTCGGGACCTGGAAGAGCCAAGGACTCAATGTATTGGAAATCCTGGGGTCACGAAACGCGATGCACCTTTTGGGCCAAGTCCATGGTCATTCCCATGGTCACAAGGAGTGGGGAGCGTGAGCCTAGTGCTTGGTTGTGCAGGCAATCATAGAGAAGGACCCGTGGATTAGAAGAGGGAGGTTCTAGATTGGAACCAGAAGATCCTGACTGGGAGGTCACATAGCCCTTAAGAGGGATAGGGGGTCTACATCAGGTGGTATCAGAGCCTAAGTTCTTCATCTGTAGACTTCAGGCGAAAGAAAAAGAGGAGATAGAGAACTTGCAAGCGTACTCTGTGTGTGTGACAGATAGTCAACACAATGCCACCAAGAAAACAAGAGCCGCCTTTAGCCAATCGTGTTGTAGAGAGGGAGATGCAAGAGCTTCATGCTCAATTGGAAACAATGTAAGTAGCACAGAGAAGAGCACATAACGTTGGGTATGTCAATGATGCAGAAAGTGAAGAGGTTGATTTGAAGAAGCTGTAGGAGAGGATGATGTAGAAGACGTTTTTTGAGAGAAGTTGCTATATTGGGAGGCAGAGCTAAGATAGAGGTTCCCATGTATGAGGGAAATCTAGATGTTGAAGAACTGTTAGACTAGATAAGGTCCATGGGAAAACACTTCGACTATGAAGATGTTGATGAGGAGAAGAAGGTGAAGCAGGCAGTCACTAGGCTAAAAGGGCATGCATCACTGTGGTGGGATGAACTGTAGGCTGAGAGGAGAAGTAAAGGAAAATAGAGGATACAGAGTTGGGACATAATGGTAGCCAAACTAAAGGCTAATTTCATACCCAAATACTACCATATCAATCTATTCAGGAAGCTACAGAACCCGAGACAGAAAGGGATGATAGTCAAGGAGTACATAGAGGAGTTCTATCGGCTGAACATTAGAACTGGACAAAGGGAGAGAGATGAAGAAAGAGTCACCAGATATATAAATGGGTTGAGATATGAAATCCAGGATGAGATTAACATGATTTTATTTAGGACTATGGAGGATGCTTATCAGTTTGTGTTGAAGGCAGAGGAGAAGCTGGCTAGAAAACAGAACCAGTGAGGAAGAGGTAAAGGCTTGGTCCCAAGCAAAAGAAAGGGGTTTAACAAAGAGATGTTGAAGCAAAATGAGCTGAGGATGGAGCATCCCTGATGTTGAGAAAATTTCTCTTAAAACCAGAGACAGAAATTGAAAAGCCAGTGCAGACAAACAGTCTCTTCAGGATAGCTTGCAAGACTGAGGATAAAGTATGCAAGGTGATCATTGACAATGGGAGTACTGACAACCTAGTATCCACAGAGATGGTGGATAAATTGGAGCTAAAGACAACTGCACATCCAAGGCCATACAAAGTCTCATGGCTACAAAAAGGACACCAGGTAATGATCACTAAACAATGCCCGGTTGAAATTAAAATAGGAGGATATAAAGATGAAATCCTATGTGATGTAATTCCCATGGATGTATGCCACATTTGGTTTGGAAGACCATGGAAGTTTGACATAAATGTCATTCATGATGGAAGGAAGAATACATATACATTGGAGAAGAATGGTAGGACGCATATGTTGTTGCCAATGGAGGAGAAAAGAGTGAAAGAGGAAGCCAACACCAACATACTTCTCATGAGTAGCAAGGAACTCCTGAAAGAAGTCAAGGAAGAACAGGAGATGCAGTTCATTGTGGTGAGGAAGCCCAGAGTCATCCCTATGAGTACATCAATGGATGATTTTCCTGAAGAAGTTCATGAGCTGCTGGATAATTTTGTTGATATAGTGGTGGATGAGCTACCAAACTCATTGTCACCCATTAGGAGTATCATTCATCATATCGAATTGATACCAGAAGCAAGCCTGCCAAACAAGGAAACGTACAAATTAACACCTCGAGAGAATGAGGAGGTGAAGAACCAAGTCCAAGAATTGCTAGACAAAGGTTTGGTCAGAAAAAGTTTGAGCCCATGCGCAGTACCAACTGTGTTGAGCCCAAAGAAAGATGGAGGATGGAGAATGTGCACAGAATCGAGAGCCATCAACAAGATCACCATTAGGTACAAATTTCCTTTACCGAGAATGGATGATTTAATGGATTACTTAAGTGGAGAAAATTTGTTTTCTAAGATAGATCTGAAAAGTGGATATCACCAGATCAGGAGGAGAGAAGGTGATGAATGGAAAACAACCTTTAAGATGAATGAAGTTTTGTATGAGTGGTTGGTTATGCCATTTGGATTAATGAATGCCCCGAGCACTTTTGTGAGGTTGATGAATGAAATTATAAAAGATTTCATTGGTAAGTTTATGGTTGTATATCTGGACGATATACTAATTTTTATCAAGACTAAATAGGAGCATTTGAGGCACCTAACGCTAGTAATGAGGAGGCTACAACAAGAGAAGTTGTTGATCAATCTGAAGAAGTCCTCTTTTATGAAGATGGAGCTCATTTACTTGGGTTTTTTTATCTCTTCAAATGAACTGAAGATGGATCTAGAGAAGGTGAAAGCGATCAGGGAAAGGTCGTCACCAAGGAGCATGTTCGAGGTAAGGAGATTTCATGGTTTAGCAAGTTTTTATAGAAAGTTCATTAGAGACTTTAGTGGGATTTGTGCACCCATGATGGATATAGTGAAGAAGTGACATAAATATTTTAAATGGACAGAGGAGGATGAAAGGAGCTTCAATATATTGAAGAAGAAGATAATAGAACGACCAATTTTGGTCTTGTTGAATTTTGGGAAGACATTTCAGGTAAGATGTGATGCAAGTGGAGTTGCAATAGGAGTAGTTCTGAGTTGGGACAATCGACCTATTGCCTATTTTAGTGAGAAGATGAATGAGACTAAGAGGAAATACTCCACGTATGACAAGGATTTCTATGTCATAATTCAAGCCTTCAGAAAATGGAGGCATTATCTTATCCCGCAAGAGTTTTTCTTGTATAGTGATAACCAAGCTTTACAATTCATAACTTGACAAGAAAAACTGAATCAGAGGCATGCAAAATGGGTTGAGTTTATGCAAAATTTTACTTTTGTCATAAAACATATCACTGGGAATGCTAACAAGGTTGTTGATGCATTAAGTAGGAGATGTTTAATTCTGCAGGAATTCCAGGTGAAGACCTTGGGGTTTGAACACCTTAAGGATATGTATTGTGATGATACAGATTTCAAGGAGGCCTACGAAGCATGTAAAAGCCATGTGCTGAGAGATATAAGTTAGTGGAAAAAGTATATGGTTCAGGAAGGACTGTTGTTCAGAGGAAATCAATTGTGCATACGAAGATGCTCAATGAGGGACAATCTTCTGAAGGAAAAGCATAGTGGAGGATTGGCTAGACATTTCGGCCATGATAAAATGTTTGCACAGTTGAGCAGTTCATACTATTGTCCAGGTATGAGGACACAGGTGATAAAGTTTGTGAACAGATGTAGGATCTTCCAACATGCAAAGGTGAAAAGACATAACACTGGATTGTATCAACCATTGCCAATACCAGAGAGGCCTTGGGATGCAATAAGCATGGATTTTGTGTTGGGATTGCCAAGAACACAAAGGGGATTTGATTCCATATTTGTAGTGGTGGATAGGTTTTCAAATATGGCACATTTCATCCCATGCCAGAATACTAGTGATGCAACACATGTTGCAAATATATTTTTCAAAGAAGTTGTGAGACTTCATGGCCTACCCAGGAGCATTGTCTAAGACAGAGACATAAAATTTGTTGGTCACTTTTGGAGGACATTGTGGAAGAATATGGGGACAGATTTGTCCTTCAACTCATCTTATCACCCTCAAACAGACAGGCAGACTGAGGTGGTAAATAGAAGTTTGGGAAACTTATTGAGGAGTCTAGTTACTGAAAATCATAACCAGTGGGATCAGATTCTTCCACAAGAAGAATTTGCATACAATGACTCACCAAACAGGAGCACTGGAAGGATCCCATTCCAAATACTCTATGTTATGCAACCCAGGGGAGTGTCTAAGTTTAGATACTTGGAATAGGGAGAGATCAAAAGCACTGAAGCATAATATTTTGTTGTTGAAATGCATAAATTCCATAGCTAGATCATAGAATAATTACAGAGTTCTAACCAGAAATACAAGCATAGAGTTGATCATCATCGCAAGAAACTTCAATTTAAAGTGGGAGATTAGGTTTTAGCACATCTCAAGAAGGAAAGGTTCCCTAGGGGAACATATAACAAATTGAAGATGAAGAAGATAGGACCCTATAAGATCTTGAGGAAGTTTGATGCAAATGCCTATGAGATCAAGCTGCTAGATGGTGTGGGAATTTTTCCCATATTCAATGTCTTAGACCTGTATCCTTACATGAAAGATGACACAGAAGGATCATAAGATCAAGGAAAGATTCAGTGGGAGAAGCAGATGCCTGTGGCAGAAAATACATAGATGGAGAAAAATGTTGATCAGAGGATTGGCAAGAAGACCAGGAGGAAGAATTATTTTGAGTATCTGGTCAAATGGAAGATACACCCAATAGAAGATGCCAGTTGGAAAAATGAAGTTGTTATCCAGAAGTAGGGAAAGTAAGTAGAGGAGCTCATGGATAGGAGTCCATGAATTTTTTTCAAGGGGAGTATGATGCAGGAGCACTGTTGGCAAGCGCACAGAGGCGGGACCACTCAACACGTGAGAGTTATTTCAGAACTTCAACGTGGGCAGTTAAAACCAATTTTGAAATCCACCTTCACTCAGCACTAGCATTTACCTTTGGAGGCACGCTTGAACCAGTGCCGAATTTTACCCTTTGAGACATGTTTTGAAAATCGTAAACAGAGCAGGACTTTCCACTACGACTCTGGAATGCGATTGAACTAAGATAACGTAGGATGAATTTTAGAGTAGGCAAGTAGCCAGGGGAAACCCTAGAAATATTTTTGAGTTAAGTAGAAGTTTGTACGCCCAGTTGGGGTTAGCGGCAATACAAAGAGAAATTAGCTGTAAGAGAGAGAACTGCGAGTTAGTAGGAAATCTCAGTTTTTGAGTTATTATAATTTGAATGTATTTGGTAGCCATTTTTCAGCACTTGTGAATATAACATAAGGAAAATCGATCCAAATGTATGGTGTGTGGACTGTGTGTGTTTTCTTGTCATTTATGTTTTCATGAACAAGTGGATGGAACTATGCATGTTAGTGTTCCAGTTTCAATTGTTTCTCTTCATTTGAAGCTCTGCAAGGTGTGCATCGAGCCAGAGAGAAACATAAGGAAATCAGGAGGAATTTCTCTGCAAGAAATCCCTTATATCTGAGTTATCGATATCCCTTAGACGCAAGGAGTGAGTGGGAAATCGAAGTCAGAATCAGATGAAGCTCAGGGGGAATAACACTTTGGGAAAGTGTTGTCAAGATCCAGGAACCCATTCCCTAGGAGAAACGAAGGTTAAAACCTTCGAGGACTTAGAAAACATTCTAATTCTGAGGCAAGTAAAATACCAGGGGGAAAAACACTATCGATTATTGGATCATGATAGAGAATCCCGTAGAACGTCTGATATGAGGTAAGGATGCAGGTTTTAACACTGCATAGACCCGGAAGGGGAGATCTCGAAGATCTTAATGGATGGTGGAGAGAGCTCGAGGAGTAGCGTCGAAACCCTGTAGGCCCTTGGATCCATTAGAGCTATGAGGGGCGTTAGTGGCAAATATCTTTCTATGCCCAAATCTCAGGAGGGAGAATGACCATCAATCCCAGATAGATATGGACCGTCGGTCCATTTCGCGAAATTGGGTATCATGAGTTGGGAGGGTAGAGTTCCTTGCTCTTCAAAACCCTGTATCACGAAATCGTGATTTGACTTGAACCATTGGATCAAGAAGAGGAGAGAGATTCGATGATCAAACACTTCAAGCTTTCGACATTTTAGCAACCGGGTGGAGTAGTGGTCGGAATTCGTTTCGACTGAAGTCGCGAAACGTGAAACACTGAAACGATCGTAGCTGTCGGCCCAAGAGATACCTAAGCCGTGGATCTCACCTCATCGAGATTTTGACATTCAAAACTTGGAGTGGTCAGGTGCCTTGTATAGCAAGTTTATGATATCGTGAACCATGATGCGCTTTCGTGGAAAATTCTATGGTCATGGGTGTGTGGTCATGTGAGTTGGGAAAAAGGGAGGAGCTAACCTCCGTTAGCCCTCATAGGAGTTTCAGGACTTGGAAGAGCCAAGGACTCGTTGTATTGGACATCCCGGGGTTACAACGTGACATTCCTTTTGGGCCAAGTCCGTGGTTGTGCCCATGGTCACGAGGAGTGGGGAGCATGAGACTAGCGCTTGGTTGCGCAGGAAAACATAGAGAAGGACCTGTGGATTAGAAGAGGGATGTTCCAGCTCAGAACCAGAAGAGTCATTTCATCTCTGAAACCAAAAGATCCTGATCGAGAGGTCACACAATCCTTAGGGGGGATAGGGGGTCTGCATCAAGAAGGAGGCTACAACCCCCTATGTTCTCCGGCTACAACTGGAAGGTGGCTACAACCACCTGTCCTTGCCCCGTCCAGCCGCCCTGAAGTAAAAGTAGATTGATGGAACCACTGTCACACTATCACTGTGAGATATATCATTGTAAACCTGTACCAATAAACCTAAACCATGCATCAACCATGCATCAAGGTGTACCTCAAACTGTACCAATAAACCTGAACCATGCATCAACCATGCATCAACCTATACCATAAACAGGTGCATCAACCATGCACCAACCTATACCATAAACAAGTGCATAAACCATGCACCAAGTATGTACCAATCATGTGTCAAGTACTCATCAACTATTAGTCATCAATATATACCAACATCATCAACTATACACCTCATGTATGTGCCAACTCATTCACTACTTGTCTCAACCATGTACCCAAATTGTACCTAAACCAAAATACCTCATAAATTTCATCATCCAAATATGATTTGTAACTCTATAATAGACTTGGTGTATATGATCACATACCAAAAAACCTTCCTTAACTTTAAACAACAAGAAACTAGCATTTTCATCAAACTTTTCTTTAGTCTCACATGACTAGTTTTGGATTAGTCAACAACCCTAACTTGAAATAATCATAACTTTGTACCTGTAATGAATAAATATATGAAACTGATACACAATGTTCTTCAGTGTGTTTTATGCAATTCCTCCAGGTGTCACTACTTGGAACCTCTCAGAAAAAGAGTTATAGCAAAAATGGCATACCTTGTTGAATTTTGGTTTATTCTAGAGAGCGACCTTGTAGAGCATGCGCCACATGAAATATTTGTTGAATTGATATGAAACTGTTACATAGAATAATACAGGCTGTACTCTAACCAACACATTTTGTATCACTGAATTTGGGTATATTATGAAGAAGTTATGACATTTTTACCCGAAACACCTTAGAAAGCATCATCAAAAGAATTTATCCTTCCTTGAATTTTGACCTTCTTTTCTTCACCTTCCCTCACAAATTCAGCTTAGATATCCTTTGGTTAACTTAGAAACCTATACGAATTAAATATGCTCAAGTGTGTCTAAAATGAGAGAGTGTTGCCTCTTATTTATACTTTCCAAGTAGCTTCCTTAAAAACATCTTCTAGGTCACTTTGACCACTTTCCTTATTTTAGGGTTAACCCACTTCTAATTTTTTTATTAAATTTATTTTTGAAATAATTTATTTTTTGTTCACTTTGAATTATAGTACACTCATCACTTCACTTTATTATTTAGATTTTAAAATCTCTTAAACCACTTTGACTACTTTGACCTTTTGGGGCTTCTAGATGACATATGAGGGTCCTCCAACTTCGTAAGGCCATAACTCTCAAACCGTGAGGAGTTATGTGACGTTCCACATACCCCCAGAAATGGCATGACAAGAACTATCCATATAGGATATTTTCAATAACAAATTCACTAACCTTCATCTCATTATTCCACAAATTATCATGGGTTCTCTAACCATACTTCTAGGATAACTCAATCCGCAAAACGTCTTCTCGTGAGGGATTTCACCATAAGGGGACCACTTTGGAGTTCATCCATTTGTACTTCTTATCAACCATGACCAGACAATAATGAGTCATATTTACATCAAACAAACGTTGGTCCATTACCCAAACTTTTGTGCTACCGGAATTTCTTCAAGGGTTGACATCAATGACAACTAACCTTAATCAACACTAACACATTGCCAAGTTTTTGAAACACAAATTTCCTCTGTGGTGCGTCAAATTAATAAAACGCACTGGTAATGTGTACAACAACTCAACGAGAAAAATACATAATAATTTACCATCTCGATTTGTTGATGGGATGCCCCATCACTAGTGTGTTATAATACAAATGCACCAGTATCAGCGCATATAAATATCAAATGAAGCGTCGGTGCATTATTTTAAACACAACGCACTGGGGAGGTTAAGTAAGTTACAAAGAAAAATAGTTTAAACATTATCATTTTGGTGTGCATTATAAAACATGCTCGTTAATGGTGCATTGTGAAACGCAATGCATCAGTTAAAAGCGTCTGGTGCATGTACTAACATATAGACTCAGTGCATTTAATATAACCCAGCGAATTGCATGGCTTAACACCAACACTTAACCCCTACGCTCTATATCATAACACACCACTATAGATATCAATGATCGACTAGAAATGATGCACCGATGCATTATATTGAATAGATTTATGTTCAATGCCTTATGTCTGATAAAGTGCATTGGACGCGATGCATATGTATTTGTTAAGAGCACCGCTTACTTTTTCACTTTTGTTTTTGCAAAAAAAAACTATTTTTTAGTTTTTGATAAATACAAATTAGTTATATATGTTTTTGTTTTATATTTTAAATTCATTATATCGACGTCGAGTGCAGTAGAAATATTAACAACATTAGTAGCCATAAGAAAAACAAGTTAATTCATAATCTACATATGTAAACCTCCATAGTTAAATTTTGTGAAGGTTTTGCTTTGTGGAAGAAAACAAATAGGTCACTCTTCACTGCCTCTCATAATTTAGAGCATGGAATCGATCCTTTGCCACTTCCTCAGTGCTTTGCCTCACATCTCTTCCTTCGCAGGCCACTTGAGTTTCTCCAATATACCATCCTCATCATTCCTATAGACATAATATGAACTGGCATCAATTCTCTTGTATATCGCATACCTACACCTCCTCTTCTTCACCTTGAGGGGGATTATCCAATATCTCTTTAGGGATGGGGAGTAATTTCATAGCCTTGAAGCATCTCTAACCAAGGCTCTTTCCTATGGCATTGAGCACATCAACTACATTCCCTTCCAAGTTCATCATATTTTCCCCTACTTTGGCATAGCCAGGACTGCAAAGATCTATGATCAGAGCTTTCTAGTTCCCCTTTTCCCTATTCAACAAGAAAGGAACCTAGTGGATGTCTTAATTATAACATTGTTACAGCATCACAATTAATGTAAGATCCATATTGTATATTTAATAGAAATTAAGAAGCACATTTGGAAAAACAACCAATGATGCATAATATTTGTCAACATCACTTATCACTAAATATTAAGCATTTCCTTAGACTCGACATGCTCCTCCATGAGATCTTCACCAATGTACTTACTATGAATTTCATCATTTTTCTTCTTCTACACAACCATGCGCTTGATCACTCTATCATATAGAAGGGGAACATGGGAAACAAACTCTCACTCTCTCCATTGCTGGTTTCCCTTGTCTCGCTCTCCCATTTCTTCTACCACACCATCATCTTCCTCGAATAGGACTGACTTAATGGAAACAATATCCTTTCTTTTGATAGTTAACCTAGCTTGCCTCTAGATAGACTTGATCCTTTCCCACTCCCTCATCGCTCTGGATCACATCTCCTCCTCCACGGGTTGCTCGACTTTTTCCAAGATGTCGTTCTTGTCATTGTTGTTTCCATAATAAATGGCATCAATTTTCTTGTAGATCACATACATAGACCTCTTCTTCTTCACCTCGTGGGGATTATCAAATATCTCTTTGAATTTGGGGAGGAATTTCCCAGCCTCACTTGTACAATTGGTTGCTAGAATATTGTAACATGTCATCTTTTGACAATCAATTGTACAAGTGAGACTAAGAAATTCCTCCCTGACGTCAAATATGTATTTGATAATCCCCCCAAGGATAAGAAGAGGTGGTATAGGTATATGATATACAATATAATTGACACCATTTATTATGGTGACAACGATGACGAGAATAGTATCATTGAGAAATTCGAGCGGCCCATAGAGGAGGATACGTAGGGTAGAGAGTTGAGAGAGTGGTAGATGATCGAGTCTATCTATATGGAGGCTAGGTTGAAAATCAAGAGTGACAAGGTCATTTCCATTAATTCATTCCTATTTGTGGAAGATGAGGATGTGGTGGAAGAAATGGGAGAGTAGGACAAGGGAAACCAACAGTAGAGAGAGCGAGAGTTTGTTTCCCATGTGCCCCTTCTGGATAAGAAAGTGATTGAGTGCATGGATGTAGAGAAGAAGAGACATGATGAACTTCTTAGTAAGTACATGGGTGAGTATCTCATGGTGGAGAAGGTTAAAGGCAAGGAAATGATTAATATTTTGTGATAAGGCATGTTGACAAATTTTATGGATCGTCGGTTGTTTTTCCAAATGTGCTTCTTAAATTCTATTAAATATGCAATATGGAGCTTAGGTCAATCTTGAGGTTGACATGATTTTATAATTAAACATCCACTAGGGTCCTTTCTTGTTGAACAGAGAAAATGGGCATTGGGAAGCTTTGGTCGTAGAGCTTGGTAGTCCTAATTATGCCAAAGTAGGGGCCAAGATTATGGACATGGAATGGAATGAAGTTGATGTGTTTGGTGCCACAGGCTAGGGCCATGATTATAGATACTTTGAGGCTACAAAATTCCTCCCCATCCCCATAGATCTATTCGACAAGCCCCCTCGAGGCGAAGAAGACGAGGTGTAGGTATGTCATATATAAGTGAATTGATTCTAGTTCATATTATGGCTATAGGAATAACGAGGACAGTATCTTGGAGAAAGTCAAGTGGCTCACGGAGGAGGAGATGTGAGGCAGAGCACCGAGGAAGTGGCAGAGGATCGATTCCATGCACTAAATTATGAGTGGCATCGAAGAGTGACCGATTTTTTTTCCTCCATAAATAAAAACCTCCACAAAAATTAATTGTGGAGGTTTGCATACGTTCTTTGTCGATTAAATTGTTTCTCGATGCATTTTTATGTAATAATTACCCTGGTGTGATTTCAATCGTATTGTTGCACTATAAACAAAATAGCACACATGTGTATTGTGTTTTTTCAAATCATGTTGATGTTGTTGTTGTTTTATTTATAAAATGTATAATAAGTACTCTAATGATTTCTCTGCTTTTAAATTAAATTTAAAATGTATCACTCATTAGAATTTAGAGTTGTCATAAATGTTTAACTTTAGTTTTATGAAATCATTTACTTTGGATTCTAATTGCGAAAAATTAAAATATTAATGCCATATAATGTTAAATTCATCTTCAAGGTGAATTGTTTAATTTCTACCAAGATACAATATGTTGATTAAACATGTTTACAAAGAAAAATTACTTTTATGAAATGCTATTTTTCTCATTTATTTTATTGATAACATTATAATAATTGTTAG
>ML778737.1:185841-197931 GCA_009831015.1 Picea engelmannii
ATAAAAATATATCTATAAATGAAAACAATTCATCAAATAATAACATTTATTTAAATATATATTTTTTGAATCCATAGAAATAGATCTATAAATGCATGCAATTTCATCAGAGATGGTTTTGTGTAAACTATTTAAAAATATTGTAAAAATGAGACACAATGACAATGATTTGGAAACGATGAATTTAATTAATTGGTTTACACAGTCCCAACCACCACCATGTTTTTTAAGACAAGACAAAATTTGACATAAATTCATTATATAACATGGATATATGATACTTTCCCTCCCAAAAAATTTAATTTTACATATGTGCATGCATCCTATGACATTGATGTTCTATGCAAATTCTACAATTACTAATATTCATTCTCATATTTTTTGTAATCATGTAATCAAAATCATTTTATTAATACATATGTCTTATCAAATGACTAATATACAACTATCATCTTTCCTCCATAATTAATCGTAAGAGATCTTAAATAAGTGATGCTTTCCATATTCCCTTTGTGAGCTTATTTGATATTATATTACTCTTTGCATCATGAATAATCCATAAAGCATCAAATTTAAGGGCAAAGACATTATTTTTCACATGTGGGCCATATTAGGCCCTAATACAATCCCTAGTGTGCAAAGCTTATAATGGCTAAGGTTCATTATTATTATATAGAAATATAAAAAATATTAAGCAATCTCAATAAACAAAATAAACAAAACTCCATGTGTAGAAGTTATAGGGAACTTAGTCCCCATATTTGATGTAATGATTGTAACATGTAACCAACCATTTTACAGAACTAATATCGAATTAAACAACACATTTACATTAGTTCCATTAAAAATACAAAAGCACAATTACTCAATCATATTTTTCTTACTTCCCAAGGGGACGTCTAAAGGTAGACCCAATGCAAGGCGTTTTTGACGAGTCGTTGGTGATCTATGAAAGTTATAGTTTATTAACAACTTGTCACGAGGAGACAAACTATGTATTGCATGCACAACAACATATATGGATGCCTTCCTTTTCATACATAATTCTTTGTCATTGGAGTGTTACTCAAAGGAACAATTTTCACTAAATAATGAGGCCTTGCAACTATGTATGAACCCTACGATGTTCCCATGAGTTTGTAGATGACCATCGATACATAATAGGTTTTTCTTGTTAAAGTTTTTAGAAGCATAACCACTCATGCACATACTATACATGGAAATGATATGTTTGTATTTGACAATATTCAAGTAATCATATCGATGATAAAGAGGACCACAAAATGGCACAAGTACCATTGATTGTTTGGGAGGAACAAATACATCTGAAAGGATAAACCCAAGATTTGCAACATCTATTTTGGACTTGGAAATCATATAAATATTACCACAAAAGATATTTTGGTTCCAACACCAAGTGCCGACATGGACGATGGCCAAGCCCCATACAAAGATAGGTTGTAACTGTTTTGGTATTTACTTTGTAGATGGATAGGAAGAGGGAAGTCATCACTACCTTCCAACAATTGAACAAACTTTGGTGTGTACATGGAAATTTTTTCTTTTATCTCATACAACTTTTTTGATCTCCTAGTAGTGATGTTTTGGGTAGTATTGATATCATACTTTGGATCACTATAAGAAATCTCCATTGATGCAACAAAAGGGGATAGGTTGGCCAATTTAGGAGGAAAAATAGTTGATTTGGCTTCCAAATTTTCAAAAAAGGAGAACATGGAAGTGTTCCTACATATCTTTTCTACATAACCTATTGGATTATTGACCACATTGGGAGGTATTATAAAATCAACTTTCAGAAGTTGATCATTAATATAATAAGACAATGTGACACGTCGAAGGTTCTTATTCAACCCTTCCACTGGCGTGTCATAAAACATATCAAATTCATAGTGTAATACCGTTGACCCAGGTTGCAGGTTATTGGAAGATGGCATGTTACAATTGATAGGGTAAAGAAATTGTCCATTTTCATCAAACATTTGTTTGCAGTATATTTCTCCTGATAAGAGATTGTGACATTTTTGCAATGGTGGAATATCTTGCTCATCCAAACTTGATCCCAATTTATGATCCTAACAAATTTAATGAACAATTATTCAAATGCACATGCATAAATGACATAAATTCAATTAGATAAATGAATTATAAATAAAATATAGACTTACTTCAAATGGTGTGGGAGAAGTTGACAAACTTGTAACGATATAAAATGAGCTAGAACATAAAGTATTGGCCATTTGATATTATAACCTCCTTTTCCCTGCGTTTGAGCCAAAACCATTCTCAATATTTGCATGAATCCAATATTAAAATTTAATAGTGCATTTATGTATTTTGTAACTCTCGAGTGCTTATATATGTGTGTGTGTGTGTGTGTGTGTGTGTTGGTTGTGGAGCCTGATTATCTTCCTAATTCAAAAGGAATTTTACTTTCAGTTGTGTTTATACCCCATGAAGTATTTACACCCCAGAAGTATGTACACTCTTCCACGCAGTGGAGTACAGAGGGGGGGTACCCCCTCTGCGGGGTCCGGAGGCAAGTGGGGGTTCGGGGGCGAAGACCCCGAAGGAAAAATTGCCTTGTAAATATATATTGTAATTTCATTATAAATTTGGACCGTTCATTATAAGGTCGCAGATCTAATGGTAGAGATTATGTTAGGGTTTTTTTCCCTAGAAGGAAACCCTCTTTTATGAGGGAAATGTATTACGGCTATGGTTGATGGTGAATATTGTATTCTGAGATAGGAGACTGTGAGAGAAAGAAGAGAAAGTTATAGTGGGTTTGTTGTAGGTTGTATCCCTTCATATGTTGGATGATAATAAAGGAAGAACTTGGTAATTTATCTAGTGGATGTAGCCCACACTGGGTGAACCACGTAAATCTGTGTCTCTATTGTATTGTGCATCTTATGTGTTTTGTTTCCGTATTTTTTTTATTTTATTGCTCCACGGTCCTATTTTTCTAACAACTGGTATCCGAGAGAAAGGTAACTCGCAGGAAAAGAGGATTTCTGGTTCAAGTGGGAGAAATGTCGGAAGATGGAAAGTTTAGGGTCGAGAAATTTAATGGCCAAAACTACTAGTTATGGAAGATGTAGATGGAAGACTATTTATATCAGAAGGATCTATTCCTACCATTGGGCGGAATAGCAAAGAAGCCGGTGGCTACAAAGGACGAAGAATGGGAGATTCTTGATAGAAAGTCTCTAGGAACGATACGACTGAGCCTAGCAGCATCGGTGGCTTTCAATATTTCGAAAGAAAGACAATGAAGGGTTTGATGGATGCATTGGCCAAATTGTATGAAAAACCCTCGACATCCAATAAGGTATTTCTAATGAAGAGATTATTTAATATGAATATGTCGGAAGGTGGGTCTATTGCATATAATTTAAATGATTTTAATACGATTACTAATCAACTAAGTTCGTAAAATTGAACTTTGATGATAAGGTCAGGGCTCTTCTAATCTTGTTCTCATTGCCAGAAAGCTGGAATGGCTTGGTCATGGCTATAAGTAACTCTGTCTCTGGTTCAAATACTTTAAAATTTGATGATGTTGTTGGTGTTATCCTTAGTGAGGAAATGTGATGGAAAAGAACAGGTGAGACATCAGGAAATGTGTTGAACATGGAGACCAGGGGAAGACAAAAGGATAGAGGAAAGGGTTTCGGGAACCGTGGGAATTCTAGGAAGGGCAGATCCAAATCCAGACTTGGAAAGATAGAGTGCTGGAATTGTGGGAAGAAAGGACATATGAAGAAAGACTTCAGAGCTCCAAAGAAACAAAGAGATGGACAACAAGAGAGAAATCAGGAAGCAAATGTAACATGTGATGTGTTACAAGATGCTTTGATTATTTATGTAGATAATATTTCTGAGTCTTGGGTATTAGATTCAGGGGCTTCATTTCATGCCACACCCCATAGGAAACATTTTCTAGATTATGTTCAAGGTGATTTTGGATAGGTTCATTTGGGTGATGATGCACCATGCAAAATTTTTGGAATGAGAAAGGTAAAAATAAAGCAACGCAATGGAAACCAATGGTTGTTCAAAGAGGTAAGACATGTTCCAGATTTAAGGAAAAATCTAATTTCAATAGGGAAGTTTCCAAATGAAGGTTGTATATCCATATTTACAGATAATACGTGGAAGGTCATCAAAGTATCATTGGTGATAGAAAAAGGAGAGAAGGTAGGTACATTGTATTTATGTATTGGTATTACTGACTCTTCTATCTCTTTAGCTTCTACAAGAGTGGATACAACACTGTGGAATCATAGGCTTGGACACATGAGTGAGAAGGGGATGCAGATACTTCACAAAAGAAATTTGTTGCTAGATCTTAAGAAAATTGATTTGGAATTTTGTGAGAATTGTGTTTATGGAAAATAGAAGAGAGACATATTTATCAGAGTCAGAAAAGAAAATAAGAGTGATAGGTTAGATCTTGTGCATACAGCTGTATGGGGACCATCTCAGGTATCATCTCTTAGTGGCTCTCATTATTTTGTTTCTTTTATTGATGATGCAACTAGAAAAACTTGGGTTTATTGTTGGACACACCTACCACACTTAGAGGGGGGGTGAATGAGTGTGGGGATATTTTTCCCAAAACTTCCCTCTTGCACTAAAACTTGTCAATTAGCATTCAACATTTTATTCATCACCCATTGCTGTCATTTATAACCAGTTATATGTGAGCACATATCAACAACATATTTCAGCAATATATCATCAATAAGTCATCGTCACAATGAACACAAAGAACACAAGATGTATGTACAATTTTATTTTTATTAAGGACTACAATCCTTGGGGTTTATCAACACCAGCTGAATAGAGTACAACTCTACAAGAGTGCCATCTCTATATGCAAGACTCAGCTTACATTCTCAGCACCAACTGAGATGAGGCAATAATCTTCAACAGATATCAATCTGTCAACAGGTACGCGACCTGTCAGTAGTGCAGCCTGCATGTGCACGCGCCTTGGCTCACTACAACCCACATGTGAACGTGGCCAGTGTATAATGTAGCAAGCGTATGCTTCTGAGAAACTAAGGTTTTTATTTGCTTCACATGCTCAGATCCTCTACAACCTGCAATCACTTTCTCTTATGTCTTCCACTATCCAAACTAACCCACGACCAGTCACAACACATACAATCTCTCCAATAGCTTGCTCATGCTCCACAACAAATCAATATGAATGTTATCTCAATCATGTATAAACAACTAGTATACCATAACAATCATGTCACAACTAAATCACAAGAGTGTTGCTCACTCCATCAACCAAACTGAACCACATCATAGAAGCCATACCATGAATTCCCTAAGCATTCAAAACACATCAAACAATAGTATCTATCAAGAAAATAATGTAACCATACCAGTGTCTCATTGATAGATCTGAGGCTATAGAATGCAGATCTGGAACCTGCCCCATCATCCAAGAGATTGGCACCATCTCAAACACAAATATCCATGATTTTATCCACTCCACGCTTCCTGTGCATAGTCATCCTGCGTGTACACTCACCCTATACACATCCAGCCCGCGTGTACACGCACCCTATACACAAAAAACCCACGTGGACATCAGAAAATAGGGTTTTCTGTGAATCCGAGACTTTTGCCATCAAGATCTCCGACATTGTCGAAACTTTGATGCATCCATGAGATCCTCCTCTCGCTCTCTTCCTCAGAATAGATCTTCAATGATGCTCAAGAGATCCATACCAATAAGATTCTCTCACACGAAGTTCTCGATCAATACTCCAAAAGATATTACCAAGAATCTCTCCATTGATCCACAAAAAGGATTCTTAGAAAATGTACATTTTACAAGAGATCCTAGCTTCTTATTTATACTTTCATCTTCTAGGTCACTTAACCCATTTTAGGTTACTTAACCCATTTCTAGGTCACTTAACCTATTTTCCTTATTTTAGGGTTAACCACATTCCATGAATAGAAATTTCTCCAATACTTTATCATTTAAATATACCTTCTTGATTTTGTCACTTCATTTTATCATTTAAATAATATTTCTTGATTTTGTCAGTTTACTTTATTATAAATAATGATTTATTCTTTTCAAGCACCTTGACTTCTTTGAATTTTTGGGGCATCAAGCCATCATATGGGGGTCCTTCAATTTCGTAGATCCATAACTCTCAAACCGTGAGGAGTTATGTGACATTCCACATACCACAGGAAATGGCATGTCAAGCATTATCCATCTAGGATAGTTTCACCAACAACTTGATTTATCTTCATCTCATTAATACACCTGCAAGAATGGGTCCTCCAACCATTTTTCTAGGATAACTTAATCTATAAAGCGTCTTCCTGTGAGGTCTTTCACCATAAGGGGACCACTTTGGAGTTTATCCATTTGTGCACCTTCTCAACAATGATAAGACAATAATGATTCATCTTTTCATCAATTCACCACTGCATCATATATATCAACTATGCATCATGTATCAATGACAACTCATTGATCCATCTTCATTAATGCATCTTATCAATGATCCATCTTTATCAATTGGTTTCCACTTGGACATCTATCATTCTCATCAAGGGAATCATATCAATGATCCAACTTTATCAATTGGTTTCCACTTGTACATCTATCATTCTCATCAATTCATATTCATTGTTCATCAATCATCAATCAATCAATTACTTGACATCAATCAATGACATCAATCAAACCAAACCATTTGCAGTAATGACGTATGATCCAACAATCTCCCAAATAATCAAACCATTGGCATCAATGACAACATGATCCAACAATCTCCCCCTTTGGCATTGATGGCGATACCAACATTGATGTCAACTCCAATTACCAATTATTGATGTCAACATGTAGACAAGGCATGCTTCTTCATCAATAGTCAATGTGACTATCTCTCCACATCAATCTCTCCCCATCAATAGACATCAATCACATCAATGTGATTATCTCTCCCCCTTTGACATCAATGGCAAAGGGCCATTCTCCTCTTGGGGTTGCTCCCCCTGTCTTGTTGCCACTATATAATATCTCCCCTTTTGAACGAGGGATATCAATTTGATGTAATGCTGAAAATATATCGAACATACTCCCCCTGTGACCATCTCTCCTCCTGGAATTATGCCTCTGTTCTCTTTATTCAAATATAGGTCTCTTTTATAGGTATGCATCTGATAAATATATCCTCCTAGAATCATGGGAAGAAGAATGACTCCCCCTAAGGGTATGCCACCCCTATCTTCTCTGCAAGATGAAAAATATGCTACCATATGACGATCCTTGAACCTTTTCATACATCAAATTTGTGCCATACCATACATCATGAAACAAAAGATATGTCATCAATGAAATAAAGAATCATGAACAATATATCCACCAAGTGCATCATGTACCAAAATGTGCCCACCATGCACAACACCCATGTGCATCAACCATGTACATCAATAATGTGCCAAAAGATATCATCCACGAAATGTATCCACCATATGCCAACATGTGCATCTACCAATATGACGACATGTGCATCTAACAATTATGTCAATCATGTGCATCCACCAATATGCCAACTATGTGCATCTACCAACATGCCAAACAATGTATCATATCACTCATGATATGTCTCCATCATGAATCAAGTGCCACAATCATGTATCAAACAAATACCAATGTTGTGAAAATCAAGTAATACCATATATGAGTGTACTACTATGCAGCAATACCACAAAATGATGAGTCCCATACATATATGCCAAGTCCTCCATAAAACATGTGCCAATCATCCAACCGTATGTCTCAACTGATGTACTAGAAATGTACCAATCATGCAACACACATAGATCAAACCATTATGTACAACATGATCACCTCATCAACTCACCAACCATATGTCACAACATGTAGCCCGATCCATATGAAAAATGCATGCACCATGATATCAACATATGCTTCCAATAATACATCATAAGATATACCAGCCATGTATACCACCATCGTCACAAAATGATTAAACCCAACAGATCAACATCAATCCATACTCTTGGGTTAGTTCCATGCACCCAAGATTTATTTTTATTATACCATTGTGTGATCTCACCATGAAAACCTGCAGCAAATAGTGTCAGAACCTGCAATAAACAATGTCAGAACCTGCATTAAACAATGTCAAGCCCTGGAATACAGAGTTATACCATCACATCAAACTCCAATCCATGTGCATTGCCTTTTTCCCAAGGCTTTACAACAAACATGCGGCATGCTGCACAATTGAGTGCATGTGTACACAACCTATTCAAGGTCAGAATGTGTGTACACATGACTGCCACCACTATTACCTGCGTGTTCCTTAGTAGATGAAACTTTTGAACTTCCCTTCAATCTTTCATTATGATCTGGCTGTTATTTCTTCTTCACCCACTTCTGTAGATGACCCTTCTCTTCAGAACTTGAGCTCTGAGCATCCATCTTTTCAAATATGTCTCCCTTTCTTACTTCATTCCATCTTTTCAAAGATGTCTCCCTTTCTTACTTCATTCCTTCTTCTAGCCATGCTATGTGAAGTCCTCATCATGGACTTTCTTCTTGTGTTCCAACACTCCTAGGATTTGTGGCCAAATCCACTACAACTATAGCATCTCATAGAGTTACAGTGAACAACAATATGTCCTATTTGATCACATCTCCAACACCTTGTGGTGTTATAGAATCTTCCATAATATCTCCTTTCATAAGATCTACATTCAAAATCTTTGTGACCATATCCATTACATGAATAACAATGCCCATGAAAAATATTTTCATACCTTTGCTTTGGTGTCCCAAGAATGGCTTCTTGATGTTTTGCTTGCTTTGTACTTTTGAGATTTTCTTTGCCTTGTGTAGATGGTTTCTTTGCAATATTATCTTCTTTCTTTGATGGACTTACTTCATGCTTCTTTGAGGTTCTTTCTTCAACATGTGTATCTTCTCCTTTGTATCCAAGACCTGATTTATCACATGATGGTCTTTGACTTTCTAAGATCTCATCCAAGATTTGTGAGCTATTCAAGAATTTGTTTGACTTCTCTACCTTCTTTCTAAGGTCAACAATTTCATCTTCTAACTTACAACATGACTCTTCCTTTTCATTTATTTGATTATTCAATAGTTCCTCTATTCTTTTATCTTCTTCAATTTGGGTCTTGAGATGGAAAATAGTTTCAAAACTTTTACTGATCTCATCATCTATATTAATGTCTTCTTTTCCATTCTTTAGTCGTGTGATCTCTTCTTCCTTTTCTTCTAATTTAGAACTCTCTTCTTTCTCTTTGAGCATTCCCTTTAACTTCAAGATGTGCCTTTGAATCCTCCTAAGAAACTTCTCAGTGTTATCCAAAAGATAGTTATAGTGTGTATAATAATGATCACTCCTATACATGTATAAACCCTCTTCAATTTCCTTTTGAAGTTTTAATAGATTTCCTTCTATTCTTTTCATGGGATAAATACCATCAAACTTTACACAAACTGTTTCTAGATCTTCTTCTTCACTTGTAGAGAAAAATTCATCATCATCATTGCAATCAAGGGTTTTTTAGTGTTCTTTACCTTCATTTGAAATATCTTCATGATCTTCCTTTTTGCCAACATCAACACATACTTATTTGCCTTCATTTGAAATGTCTTCAAGATCTTCCTTTGTGCTATTGTCACTTGATTCTTTATCTTCACTTGAAATGTTTTCAAAATCACATTTAGAAATAATGCATTCAAGATATTTTGATGATTCTTTACCTTTGATGATATTGATGGAGTGGTATTCAATTTCTTCTTTCACTTCCTTTCTTTGATATGTCTCCTCTAGCTTTAGCTATAGATCCTTGACGGAAGTGCATTGTCCCATGCTCTCTTTGATAGGGCTTGAGAGTCCGCTAAGAATTTTCTTGAGATCCAATGCATCATTCTTCTTTCCTTCCCTTTGAGCTGCAAACTTTGACTTGTTCTTCAACATAACATATCCATTGATGGTTTCCTTCCAAATAGCTTCTCCCATTGTCTTCAATACACTCTCATCTCTATTCTCCAAGTAGAATAGTTTTTCTCATCAAGGATTGGAAGTTCATCATCCATTTGTGTGTCTATGGATCTCCTTCAAGCTTGTTAAGGCTTGTATTGAAGGCCCGCTCTGATACCAATTGTTGGACACACCTACCACACTTAGAGGGGGGGTGAATGAGTGTGGGGCTCTTTTTCCAAAAACTTCCCTCTTTCACTAAAACTCATAAATTAGCATTCAACATTTTATTCATTACCCATTGCTGTCATTTATAACCAGTTAGATGTGAGCACATATCAATAACATATTTCAGCAATATATCATCAACAAGTAATCATCACAATGAACACAAAGAACACAAGATGTATGTACAATTTTCTTTTTATTATGGACTACAATCCTTGGGGTTTATCAGTAACAACTAAATAGAGTACAACTCTACAAGAGCACCATCTCTATATGCAAGACTTAGCTTACATTCTCAGCACCAACTAAGATGAGGCAACAATCCTCAACAGATATCAATCTGTCAAAAGGTACGTGGCCTATAAATAGTGCAGCCCATGTGTGCATGCACCCTGGCTCACTACAACCCATGTGTGAACACAACCAATGTATAATGTAACAAGTGTATGCTTCTGAGCAACTAGGGTTTTCCTTTTCTTCACATGCTCAGATCCTCTGCAACCTACAATCACTTTCTCTTCTTTCTTCCACTGTCCAAACTGACCCACATCCAATCACAACACATCCAAGCTCTCCAATAGCTTGCTCATGCTCCACACAAAATCAATATGAATGCTATCTCAATCTTGTATAAACAACTAGTATACCATAGCAATCATGTCACAACTGAATCACAAGAGTGTTGCTCATTCCATCAAGAAAATCAACCAAACTGAACCACATCATAGAATCCATACCAAGAATTCCCTAAGAATTCACAACACATCAAACAATAGTATCTATGAAGACAATAATGTAACCATACCAGTGTCTCAGTAATAGATCTGAGGCGATAGAATGCAAATCTGGAACCTGCCTCATCATCCAAGAGATTGGCACCGGCTCAAACACAAATATCCATGATTTTATCCACTCCATGCTCCCTGTACACAGTCATCCCAAGTGTATACTCACCCTATACACAACCAACCCGCATGTATAGGCACCCTATACGCAGACAGCCCGCGTGGACATCAGAAAATAGGGTTTTCTGTGAATCCGAAACTTTTTCAGTCAAGTTCTCTGACATTGCTGAAACTTTGATGTGTCCATGAGATCCTCCTCTCACTCTCTTCCTCGGAATAGATCTCCAATCATGCTCAAGAGATCCATACCAATAATATGATCTCACAAGAATCTCTCCATCGATAATCCAAAATATATTACCAAGAAGCTCTTTATTGATCCACAAAAAGGATTCTCACAAAATGTACATTTTACAAGAGATCCTAGCTTCTTATTTATACTTTCATATTCTAGGTCACTTAACCTATTTTCCTTATTTTAGGGTTAACCACTTTCCATGAATAGAAATTTCTCCAATACTTTATCATTTAAATATTCCTTCTTGATTTTGTCACTTCATTTTATCATTTAAATAATCTTTCTTGATTTTATCACTTTACTTTATCATTTAAATAATGATTTCTTCTTTTCAAGCACCTTGACTTCTTTGACTTTTTGGGGCATCAAACCATCATATGGGGGTCCTTCAACTTCGTAGAGCCATAACTCTCAAATCGTGAGGAGTTATGTGACATTCCACATACCACCGGAAATGACATGTCAAGCACTGTCCATCTAGGATAGTTTCACCAACAACTTCATTGATCTTCATCTCATTAATACACCTACAAGAATGGGTCCTCCAACCATTCTTCTAGGATAACTCAATCCGTAAAGCATCTTCCCGTGAGGGATTTCACCATAAGGGGACCACTTTGGAGTTCATCCATTTGTGCACCTTATCAACCATGATAAGACAATAATGATTCAT
>ML778737.1:205452-215522 GCA_009831015.1 Picea engelmannii
ATAGACAGTGGATGTTCTTCACACATGACCGGGGATCAAGACAAATTCATCAGCTTGAAGAGAAAGGGTGGAAATGTTGCATTTGGAGATGACTCATCTACCAAAATACTTGGAGAAGGTGTAGTAGAGCTTGGAAGAAAAAAAGTAAAAGAAAATAATGTTCTATTGGTTGAAGACTTGAACCATAATCTACTAAGTGTTAGTAAAATGTGTGATCAAGGATACACTCTTACGTTTGACTCCCGAAAATGTAAAATCAAAGAAAATAACTCAAGAAGATTGGTTGCAACTGCAAAAAGAAGACCGAACAACATATAAATCCTAGACATGAAGAAGAGAGAGAATACATAAGCCACATAAAAGGATTCCAAGGAAGAAAAAGTCCCAAAGACCAAAAATAAGGATGAAGTATTATTGAGTGTAACATGTTTAGGGGGAGAAGCCCCGAAGAAGAAGGTTACATTTTGCCATTAAACTCAAGGGGAGAAGCCATACCCTTTGCCATTGATGTCAAAGGGGGAGAGAAATTGGTATCATGATGATAGGGGGAGCATGAATGTTGCCATCAATGACAAAGGGGGAGATTGTTGGAAGATTGGTTGTTGTCATTGATGTCAACCCTAGTCATGGGTTTTTGACCACAATATTGATGAAGGTATTTGGACATGAAGAAAAATGCACATGAAGATACACCACCCATGGATGGATAGTATACATCATGTAGTTTCTGGTGGTATGTGGCAAGTCACGTGGATCCTCATGGTTGAGGAGAAATGAATTTTTGAATATGACAAAGTGAATTGAAGAAGGAAGTACTTGTAGGCCCTGAAGATAATTAAAGAAAAGAATTACAAAATAAGAAAGTGTCAGGTCGGCCCTAATGTTAAAAGGAAGTGACATAAATGGTATAAATAAACATCATTATACATTCATTTGATACAATTCTAATTTTAGAGGTAAGAAGAAGAAAATAAGGCTGGATTTCAAGGGAGGATGAAGTCTTTTGGTGATGTGTTCTAAGGTATGTTATTTTCAGGTCATCTTACCATTTTTTATATAACTTTTTTTATAGAACAATTCAGATGGTGAAATCTCTATGGTATTGATAATACATATCAAGGTACCTTTGGTAAAAATTTCAGCTTTTGATTCTCTATAATTATGGATATACACTCTGTGGAAGATAGGGTTTGTGACCAGTCCTGAAGCTAATCAATAAACAGGTGTTCCGAGTAAAATAGTCATAACTTATTCATAAAGATTCAAAATGAAGTGGGACCACTTCCATTGGAAATATTACAGATGGTAGTTTATTGTGGGTGAGTTTCAAAATTTGATGTTAAATATTGAGCATGGGGCATGCTGTACAAGTTGGGTCTTCTGAATAGACTAGAATTGAATAAAGTCTACCATTCTTTCTATAACCTCTTTTTGGGGAGGATTCAAGGAGTGAAAATTGGAGGAGTTTCAGATAATACATTGAGTAATACTATCTATAGGATCATAGTACTCCAAGAATTGAAGAATTGCAGAAATTGAAGAAGTCTCAGGAAGCATTATCAAGTTATATGTGATGATTGGTTGATGGTGATGATTTAATGTAAAGTTTTATTATCTCTCATATATTCTTAGGTGGAAGGGAGAGGGAAGGATGGAGAGTTAAAATCTCTCTTGATATTGGAGGATTGTATATTCCTCTTGGAGGTTTATCCCTCCCTTTACATTTGGAAGTTGTAGCTACCTTTGGAAGTCATTACTTCCCTTAAACAATAACTATTGATTATTTCTCATATATTGTGCATGGTGTATTGTGGTGTATTGGTGTAACTCTTATACTATTGTTCATTGCTCATTGGATATATTTGAATGGTTTAAGTATAAGTTGAAAATGGTTTTAAATTGTACTTGATATTGATTCACCCTCCTCTCAGCATCAACAGAAACTCGATAAGATTGTTCGCAATTTGAGTGCAAAAGAGCATAAAATATTTATGAAAATGTTGCAAAGAGAGGAAACATGTGGATCGAAAGGTAATCAACATTAAGTTTTTCTTTGACTTTTACTAAAAAAAAATTTCTTAACATTAATCACTAACAAGTTTTAAACATTCGATTTCACTTTTTTTTAATCTTATGCAATGATCGGTAGTGAGGAAATGGAATCTCATCATAAGAGGAAAAAATGTTAAGAATGTAAATGGCGATGACAACTTGGTTATCAGCTCATCTGGATTGGTTCTTGAAGTTAATGAGAGGGGAATTGTTTTTTATAGAGATTTGAGGGATATAATGGAAAGAACGTATAGACGTCATTTCCACTTATAATACAAAAATTAATCTAGTGACTCCAATAATTAGGTTATAAGTATACTACAAGAAGCATTTCTGGAGCCATAATCAATGAGACCTGTGAGACTTGCAATAGAAAAGACTTATAATAACAAAAAAGAGTCATATAAAAGGCATTATTACTAAACATGTTTTTCTATAATATGTTCCAATAATTACCAAATTAATTTTTTTTTCTATATTTACTTTCATGTCCATTTAAGAAATCATTTTTGTGCTTTTTCATTTTTCGGGAAGATTATGAAAATTCCAAGTGACAAACGAGGGGAAATCCAATACATGTCGATAGGTATGCCCAAAAGAGTGTACAAAGAGATGGTAAAAGAAATGAACATAATTGCATCACACTAGGATGCATACCAACAACAATGTGCATCAGAGGTATGCAATCATTTATTTATTATTTTTTGCACATCAAAATTATTTATCATATTAAATACTAATTTTCAATTGTTTTGTTGCAGAAAATAAGACAAAATGGAACCCAATTATCACATAAGACAAGACGACAAGGAAAAAAAAGGTTGATCACAACTTTTGTGAGTACTTACGTTTTCGACGTTACTTAATTTTTCATATTTGTTATGATCTTTATATTTGAATAATTAATTTACACCGATCCATGGATGTCTACTAATAGGTTCTAACATACAAAAGAGAGCCAACTGAACAATTGATCAACAATGGGTTAACTAAGGGTTGTGATTATATGTTGAAGTATCAAGGTTTAATTGAACAATTTGTAAGTAGTTATGTTGTTGAACTTCTCGTGTTTTATAATTAATGGAACAAGAATAAACCTTTATATTAATTATATCAACTATGCTTTGCCATGGCATATTAAACATACAGGAAACAAAGTATGAAGAGGAACCAGGAGAAGATATTGTAATAAATGGAATGAGAAAATGCTTCGAAATGATGTGTATGGTTTATGAATTAATCACCAATTTGGTATGATTTTCGATTTATGCAATGTTGATGTTTGAATCTATTAGGACTGAAACGACAACCTCATGGGGATACAAATCCCCCTGTGTTTTTATAGAGGTGGTACTCTTCTCTGTTTCAAGATATTCTTGGAATTCTAGATTTTCAAAATAATATAGGACTTTGAGAAAGTCCACCGTGATATTCAAAGAAATATAAAGGTTTCAGAAAAATAAAATGTTTTTCTTTTAAAGAGAGTTCCTAAGAGATGACCATGAACCTCACACATCACATATTTGAAAAAGATAAGAAAAATTTGCTCACATCCATCATAGTTAAACTAAAGATTTTTTATCATATAAAAACAAAAGAAAATGGTCTGCACACATAAGAGAACTTTAATAGAGTAAACACATGTGAAGCTCAAATAAAGAAAATGATAGATCAATCTCAAATATTTTATACTCAAAACTTAGAGTTATAAAACACTATTAAAATTGATCCCGAAATAGTTCTCTTGGGATTTCTGAGAAATATAAAGTCTGTTACAAAAATTTGAAATTTAAATTTGTTTGTCCTTAGGACTGGGATTGGGGATCCCATGGACCATAAAGAAAATATAAACAAGAAGTAATATGTGGAGAGAAGATGGTGGACAATGAAAGAGTAGCAAGACCTGGAAAGAAGACAAGAAGGAGTTATCATATTTTGGTTAAACCTTTCTAGTCAAAGAATCAGAGTAACTGGATGAAAAACTGATAAAGAAAGCAAGATGTGATTAGCATAAACTTATTATGATGGTCTCTCTCGCATTTACTTGCTTGTTGTTGTCCTTTTATTTTCCTCATTGACGATTATAGGAACTGTCTCAACTACTACTTCTTGGCCTTCTTTAGTTAATTTATCAATTGCCTTTTTAAACCAATCTTCAATGTAATTTTTCATTGGTGCAACATTTATTTCATGCCTGATTTTGATATTAAATAATTTGCCTTCCAAATCTCTTAATTCATGAGAAATGCGATGTATTTCCTCCTCAATATCTTGATTTTTCATAGAATAATCAACCGGTCAATTATCTATCTCTTCTTCATTATATTCAATTATTCCGTAAAATTTCTCAACCGATAATCCCATTAATATCTCCACTTGTTCATCAAATTGTTTATTTGTCATAAACATTGAATTTAGAATTAACTTAGGATCTTGTACCTCATCAATGCTTCCTACCATATCTATCTATGTGACACTTTTGAATAATTCTTCTCTTTTTACTATGGCTTCATTGCATGCTTGGACAATTTTATTCAAATTCTTGATCTTTTCTTTCCAACATGAATTCAACTGTTTAATTTGACTTGGAGAAGACATATTGTCTTCTCTCATTTTCAATTCTATCATGTTTGAGACTTTTATCCCAAATAATAAAATACCATCAGTGTAGAATCCTTCTTCATTCTTTAAATCAACTTAGAGATATTCATGAAAAACATGTGCCCTTGAACTGAAAGAAACAATATTTTTTGATACCTCTCATGCTTCTATTATCATTGACATTCTATTTTTAATGTTTTTCTCTACATAACTTCAGACCGTTGTGAGTAAACTAGAAGATCCTTTTAAATTAATATCGGGTATAGTTGGTTTAACCATTGTCAAAGGACTTGCCAGGATTGGAAGAGGCATCAAGGAAGTTTCCAATTCTCTGATCCTTTCCTTTAATTTAGCATTTTCATCTTCTAAACCATCAATAGAGTCTTCAAGAGCATCCCTGATTGCCCTGTGGATTTTGGAAATTCGGGACAGTCGCATGTTATTCAGGTCGACCTCTAAGCGAGACTTTCCCTTTTTATTATTCTAGTCACTTCTTTCTACAACCAACTTTTTAGAATCTTTATAAGAAAAAACACTTTGAAAAATGAAGGATTCTTCTTCACTAAAGGTATACTTTCCAATGACTTCCAATAAAGAATTTTGCTGAGCCATATTTTCCGGTTGTTCCATTGCAGGAAATATTTTCTCAATATCTACTTCTAGTTCCATATCCTCCAAAGAAAATATTTGGATGTCATTTTCTATAAGATTATCTTCTTCCTCTTGCACTAAAATTTTCCTTTTCTTTCTCACGAGGAGCTTGTGTGAAATCTCAATTTTCCTAGGGGGGGATTCTCCTCTCCCCCTCCATTGGAACTGTTGTTGACAACCTTTTTAACTGGGTGGGCCATTGGAGCATTGCTCCTAGATGTAGTATTCTTGGGAGTAACAACTGGAGATTGAGCACTTCTTTCACTGGGAACTTTTTCTGTTTGCTTATAAAAATCATTATGGCTAAGTAATGTTTCTAGATCACCAACATTGTGTACAAGAGTGCTTTGGTTGTTACCTTATTCTTCTTCATTCAAGATAGTTTGAATGAAAGAATCACTGAAACCAACTGAAATTATATTGTTGGGTTTATCATCTCTCACTTCTACTTCTAGGGTTAACCCAGGTTCGAATCTCAATAGGATTCCAAAAAAACCCTCTAAAACTATTGGCCCTCCCGTTAAAGGAAAAGGAAACACAGTGCATAGAGTGCACTGCACAATCTCACCCGAGATATCTTTATGGGTGACTGCAATGCTCAAGTTCTTGTAGTTTAGGAATGAGCGGGGATCTAGGACTGTATTTCACCTTCTTCATGCATTCATCAGCTTATTCATTCAAGTATTCCTAAGATTCATTCATCTTTTAGGTGTAAGTTATTCCATTCTTTATTTTAATTTAATTTGTATAAATATATTTAATTTGTGCATAATTCAATAAATCGGATTTGGTAATATTTAGGCATTGGTATGTTTATAGTTTTGTCAAGTAAAAAGGTTTGATTGTCATTGAAATAGTTGCATCCTTGCATTGCTACTTGTCATTACGTTGGGTCTCCCCAATCAAAAAATCAATTAACTCCTAGAACATTAATAAAAACTTCACATAGTTTAATAGGGTCTACCCCCCTTGGCTTCCCTAGGAGTGAGCCTAGACAAAAGGAGTCTAGATCGAGGCGACAATGGGTCTAGAATTAGGTTTGTGCCTCCAAGGACATACCAAGTGGGTTGGAGATTTCTCCATGATTTGAGGTGTTTATTAGGATGGAAACATATTTGGCACCATTGTAAGGGATAAGTCTTTCTATTTTCGGAGTACGACTTCTTGTTTTCCTTTTTGTTTTTTCTTTGTTTGATGCTTCTTGTTTGTTTAGAATAAACTTGATCATCTGGAGACTCTACTTCAAAAAAATTTGACAAAGTATTCTTCAATAAGGAACCCACAGCTTGATTAGCTTCATCCTTGAACCAAAAAGGGTTTTTGGGAGGAGGTTAGGCAAGCTTTCTTATCGTAGGATCCTTAATAATTTTGGGTCCCAATCCTTTTCTGTTAGATTTTTTTTTTTGTTTTTTGCTTAATGAATCTAGTTAAAAATGGATGATCTTTATAAACCTATTGATTTTTATGCAATAAGTGGTTATCCACATGTGATTCCAGAAAGAGATTTACAAAAGTTTCCTGTTTTCAAGGTAGTAATGTGGTTGATGCTAGACGTCATGTTATGTTTGTTTCCCATTGCTCTTATAAATAGTGTCACGATACTAGACATGGAGATATAGGGATGAAATTGTTTATCATGTCCTTTGATGATGATGATATTGATTGGTTCATGAGAATCAAGGATAACCAAGTTAAAAATTACAAAGAATTGATTGATGCTTTTATGGAAAAGTGGAAGCAGGATGAAACTCTAGATATAAAAACAGTCAATTCAAATGTTAATATATATGCTTCAACAACTCCCATAGAGAAATTAACAGAGGTTATTAAAGTCGTTGAGTTCATCTATGTGAATCAGTTAAAAATATTGGAAGCTCACCTTGCTAGTGCAAGTAATTACATAGGATACTCAGATCGTATAGAGAAAGAATTTCATAGAGAATATGAAGAGGAACTTCATTTATAAATTTTGGATGAGTCAGTTGCGGATCAGGAGGAAACAAATGAATTTGAGTTTGAATTTATTTAATATCTAGATAATTCAAATCCCTGCCTGCCTCTCAAAGAACCCATCTCTTTAGAAAATATCTTTGATGAACTTGATAACAACAATAAAGAAATTTCCTCAACAATTCCCCTTCCAACCTCTCAACCATCAGATGATTCAATACAAGATAATGGGAATGTGGAAGGCAACTTCGGTTTACAAGTTCCAGATCATTACAAACAGTGGTTGACCTTCCACCATGATGATCATATGTAGAAATTCATCAAAAATTTACAAGGTTTTCCAGACTTCAAAGTATGGTTAAATAAAGGAAGACACATGTTGCTTGGTGGTCCATTCTCAAGAAAAACTCCAAGTTCATAAAACCTGGAAAATGATCTTCAATGACTCACCCTGGACAAGGACGTTTTAGACACCTGGGATCTTACCTCATCCATAATGTGGTCGGTCATAATTATTTCCACCTTAGACACTTGGATGGTGAGCCCATGAATATTCCAAGGAATGTTCAACAACTCCTTGGCTAAGGTGGAAATGATGAGAAACTTGGTGTCCAAAGGGGAACCCTTTGTAACATATCTCTAACCTTTTTCCTTTGATTCTTTCAATTATGTTATTATTTTATGTATATAGTTCATTGTATGGTCATTTTTTTATGTGATTATTGTCAATATCATTTCATTTATCTGATTATGGTTTATTCTTTTCACACGTGTACTTATGTTGGGTATTGGTGAGAACTATGTTTTGCAGATTCTAAGGTTCTCACATGCTCTCCCTCCAAAAGATAGAGAACGCATCCCCATGTGGAGTCATATATTGACCACCTATTTCAACTAGGTGTCAACTTCATGTACCATGAATATATGTACCTTGTGGCACAACATCTTTGAAGACTTATGGCTCAGTAGGGAAGTTCTACCCCCATAACTTCTTTCTTTGTACACAAAATGTTCGCTCCCCTGCATGGGATAATAATGTAATATGTTAGCATGGGTCAATTTTTATTTTATTTCCTATGAAATTATCATTATGGAAGTCCTTTCATCCAGTGTTTTTTTTTCCTCGGGTAATTAATCTTGCTTACAGACGATTTTAATTATCCTTGAGTTTTTCACTCATATAATCCTCCAAAGTGGTGAAAGACGTTCTAATGATCAGGCCCAATGGGTGACTAAGGTTTGAAGTGTTGTAAATTACCATTCTATAAATATCCTAGAGTCTTGCGTAATTTGGTTAAGTTTTGATATGACGTTTTAAATAATTAAGATTTTCCGTAAATTGAAAATTTTAATTATTTTTGATGAAAAATGTAAAAAAATGGTCCTTGTGGATTTTGTATAGGGGTGTGAGTACTGAAAAAAATGACTTATGACCCCCTACACCCTTGGACCAAGTTTCAACTCAATTGGACAAGTTTTTCTAGGTCAATGTCCTTGAGGCGTCTAAGTCAGTTAAAAATCAGCAATTAATTGACTAACGTAAAAAAGCCAAATTTTGTAAAAGTGACTAAAGTCACGAGAAAATGGAGAAAATTTGTTTCCTAAGTCATTTATATGTAGTAGTGGGTCAAATAAATCAAACACCCCCTTTCCTACCTCTCATACAACTTAACTTTAGAGGGTGCAAGATACCAGATATATAAAATATGCAGAACAGAAATGAAATGCTAGAAATGACAGAATAACAGTAAAATATCCAGCATAATCTTCACAATACACAGAAATGATATACGAAATAGCAACAGAAATAGCACTTTGAATCAGATAGCAATGTTCACAGGCCTCTTCGAGGGGGCAACCTCCAGTCGAGCAGCGCTCTGTTACAATAATATCCAAGCTAGGGTTTTTCATACCCTCGACCCTTATTTATACTAACTATGTCTATTAAGAGAAACATCTAGAGGAAGATCCTTCTAGAAGAGGAAGCTTCTATTAGGTCTTCTTACATCTGCCTTATTATATTTTATTGAAAGGTCTTATTAATATTGACCTTTATTACATCCGAATACATTGATCTACCTATGTGCGGGTTAGGACCTTAACATGTCTACCCCCTTAAAAACAGCCTTGTCCTCAAGGCTTGAGATGTGGAAACTACTGCAAAATGGTAGTTGGTTCCCAAGTGGCATCTGCTGGAGTCATATCTTTCCACTGTACTAGAACTTCCTTGATGGTTCTCTGACACAGGCGACGCTCCCTCTGGTCCAAAACTGCTTCTAGTTGTAGCCAAATGGATCCTTCTTCAGCTAACTCTGGAAGGTTGGTTTGAAGTTGGAACCTGGTTCCAATCACCTTCTTCAAGCAGGAAACATGAAAAATAGGATGTAGCTTCGATTGACTGGGCAGAGCTAACTGATATGTGACTTGTCCCACACGCTTTAGAACTGTATAAGGGCCATAAAATTTGGGTGCTAGCTTCTGACACTACTCGGCCTTGAGGGAAGTTTGCTTATATGGTTGCAGCCGCAGAAACACCTGATCCCGTTCTACAAATTGACGTTCCGAGTGACCTTGATCTGCTTGCTGCTTCATTCTATTCTGGGCCATGATCAAGTTCTCTTTAAGGGTACGAAGGATATCCTCTCAGATTGTAAGTGTTTGGTCGACCGCCTGGACCTTCGAGGTACCCGGTAAGTATGAGAGAACTGATGGTGGCTTCTGTCCATACACTGATTCAAAAGGAGTCATGCGAGTGGCTGTATGGTATGTAGTGTTGTACCACCATTCGGCGAGGGGTAACCATTGAGCCCACTGGT
>ML778737.1:219451-267673 GCA_009831015.1 Picea engelmannii
TATATAAAATATGCAGAACAGAAATGAAATGCTAGAAATGACAGAATAACAGTAAAATATCCAGCATAATCTTCACAATACACAGAAATGATATACAAAATAGCAACAGAAATAGCACTTTGAATCAGATAGCAATGTTCACAAGCCTCTTCAAGGGGGAAACCTCCAGTCGAGCAGCACTCTGTTACAATAATATCCAAGCTAGGGTTTTTCATACACTCGACCCTTATTTATACTAACTATGTCTATTAAGATAAGCATCTAGAGGAAGATCCTTCTAGAAGCAGAAGCTTCTATTAGGTCTTCTTACATCCACCTTATTCTATTTTATTGAAAGGTCTTATTAATATTGACCTTTATTACATCCGAATACATTGATCTACCTATGTGCGAGTTAGGACCTTAACAGAGGGAGGGTGAATTTGTCTCCTGTGGGGCTCACCATCTCCATTGGATTGGCCATTTGGTGATGGGGACCACATGGGGGGCCCATTCCACACCTTGGGTGACCCCTTGGGGAATTATATATAGGTTTAAACTTACAAATGGGGGTTTCTTCCCCCATTTTTTAGTTTCTTCTCCTAATGGGAGTTCCCCTCTCTCATGGTGCCCCCCCCCTTTGAGTGAGCCTCCCTCTTTTGGGAGTGACACTTGGAAAGCATGCAAGGCGGGTCTCTCTCCCTTAAAATGAGGCCCCCTCTTCTCATTTTGACATCTAATTTCAAATCAACTCCATGCTGCCCATTTTTCTCCCCATTCTCTCTTGCTCTTCCCCCATTTTCTCTCTTGTAATATTGCTACCATAGTGCAACCACTCTTTTCATTAATATAAGTGAAGCTTTGGAGGAACTATTGGTGTTCTCTTGGTGTATTCTTGGTTCTCTTTGGCTTCTCCCATTTTGTGTTTTCCTTTGCTTGAGTTAATATTATGAATTTATGTTTAATCTATTGCTTACATTGTTTTACTTGAAGAACCCCAAGCAAAGTATTTTGTTGGGGATAAATTTGTAGTAGTATTGCTATAGGTTTATGTGATTTTCTTCTACTAATGTTTGCAAAGTATTTTGTAGACCTTTTAGAATATCTCACCTTCTTTCCTCATTGTGTAGCAAAGGTTTACAGGTTTGTAGGTTACTCAAATCTTGGAGGAGTGGACTCCAAAAGCTTAATTTCACTTCACCCAAATTTCTGATATAATTTTCACATCTTATTTACTTATTTTTTGCACTTATTTATCTTCTAAATATTGTGTATAATCAAGCTTTATGTTTAGATTTTGTATATAAAAATTTATGTTTCATATACTAACCAAAACTAACTTGTTTTAGGTGATCTTTAGCATTTTCCAGCAAGCATTACTTGTTGTTTATTGTAGGTTTTCGCCAGTCCAAGGGGAGGTATTGCCCAATTTTAGCCACAAGGAGCTCAAGGAAGCCTCCAAATGCCTTGGTGAAAAACCATCTCCATATTCTTGTTTTCTAAATCATTGTAAGAAGCCCAAGAGAGTCTCTTGGGCTTGCATTCTTTTCATTTTCATAATCTGTAAATTGTAATGTATTCTTTAGTTTTTCTTTGCCCACCTCTTGCATGTGAGTGGCTTTTCCACCTTTAAAATATCGTTTTGGCTAGATTATTTGTTTAATTTGTATTTTTTTGCTTAATTTGTTTCCCCCACTTTTCCCACAAAGATAAGGTTGAGTGGCTAGTATTAACTTGTTTTATTTTATTTCAAATTCTTTTACCCACCTTGGCACAAAATCGGTAGGCTTGCCCTTCACATTGTGCCATAGTTGTGAGGTTTGCAAAGTTAATTTATTTTTCCCACCTTTATCCTTAAGGAAAAAGTGTGTGGCTAGTTGTTTATTGAAATATTTTTTCAAGTTATTGTAATTACTTATTTGTGCCCACACCTTGCAGGTGAGTGGATTTGCCACCCTTGCAATATCGTGAAGGCTAGTTAGAATCTCATTTCTATACAAAGTAATCAAACTCCTGCCCTTCCTTTTTCCCCGCATTCCCTCCCCTTTCCACTTTGTGGATCTTGGGTAACACGAAAGGGCAAAAGACTGTGTGGCTAGTTTAATTGGGCACCTATTTACATTATTGTTTAAATCATTAAAAAGGGGTGGCATGGGAGGCTAGAAGGGGTTGAATCCAGGGATGGTTTCACAACACTACGTGTCCTCCTTGTTGAGCACTCAAGCATCTTGGATTTGACCTGTGGAGCTAGGTGAGAACCTTGTTCTTCTTCTTATTGATCACCCAACACTTCCTCTTGGTTGAAGAGATAAGGATTTAGGGTAGCAACATAGTGTAGGCTTGCAACTTTCACACCTAATTCCCCCGTAATTCAAAGAGAGACCTAAAATATAATAAAATCAACCTACAGACATTGAAACACATTCACTTTACATTTCCTTACAATTTTCTTTTCAGCAACTCATTTTCAAGTACTTTCATTCTTTTGCAACAAGTTATTTTTATGTGAATATTTACGTTTCCTAAGCATTCTTTATTTTTTATTGCAAGTATTCTTCATTTCTTAGAGAATCAATTATTGAATATAAATTTATTATTTGATTAATTGTGCAAGTTATTCCATTCTTTATTTTAATTTAATTTGTATAAAAATATATCACTTGTGCATAATTCATTAAATCAGATTTGGTAATCTTTAGGCACTGGTCTGTTTATAGTTTTGTAAAGTAAAAAGGTTTGGTTGTCATTGAAATAGTTGCATCCTTGCATTTCTGCTTGTCATTAGGTTCAGCCTCCCTAATCAACAAATCATTTAACTCCTAGAACATTAATAAAAACTTCACATAGTTTAATAGGGTCTACCCCCCTTAACTTCCCTAGGAGTGAGCCTAGACGAAAGGAGTCTAGATCGAGGTGACAATGGGTCTAGACTTAGGTTTGTACCTCCAAGGACACACCACGTGGTTTGGAGACTTATCCACGATTGTAGGTGTGTATTAGGATGGAAACACAACCATTAGGGTTTCATAAATCCTAACCAAACTCTTCAATAACTCCTAATTTAACCATTGAAAATTACCTAAAATATGCCCACATAACCTACTAAGTACAACACATATTTTGGCAAGTTTCAAGAAAGCTTTAGTGGTTAAATCTCTTGTTGTAATACCAAATTTGTTGCAGCCATAAGGCTGATAAATACCACTACAATTATCTTTTTATGACAACCTTGCTTTTTGTGTTAAAGACTTGTTCTACCATTGTTGAGCTAAATTAGTTTTTGCTATCTTGTCTCGTGATTATTCAATTGGACTTTAGCACTTATATTTCAGCCCTTATTATTTTTTATGTGTTGATATATATCATTGATCATTGTTGCAATTAGGGACATCAAGCTTAACTTTATTTTCCACCTAACATTACTACATGCAAGTGTGTCTTTTCTTGTGTCTCGGGTAGGTACAAACACCCTTTGCAGGCATCCAAAGACTTGTAAATCTTAGACCACCCAGAGACGAGTCATCAAATCCATATTTCCTCTTCCATCATTGACTTTTAGGGGTATACTTATCTTCTTTCCTTTCTATCCATCTCAATCCCCCATGGTCACCGGGATCGCCTCCCTAGACTGACCTAGTCACCTTTGAAGTGTGATACCTATATCGAGGTGACAATGGGTATAGTGTCCCTTAGTTGTTTCCATGTTGGTGGTTGGGTAGGGATTTTCCCAACCTACAACTTGTGCGATATCACATTGTATTAAGCAACTTCTTAATATGGTATGGAGTATTTTTACATTTGGAATGGGTTTTATCCAATTTTGAAAAGTATTTTTTTTATGTATTGTAGTTATGGTTGTGTGTTCTTCTTGGGCCGAAGCTACAATTTTTAAAGGCTTCATTTCTTCTACTTTTATAGAAAATATTATGTATTAGTGGTATCAGATCCAAATGCTCCATAATTGCACTTCCTATGGCTGATACATTATTAAAAACAAAGTTTATTCTTTGTATATGTAGCAGGTTCAGTGTTAACACTATTGGATTTATAATTACACAAGTCTTACTCTAAGGTTTGTTGCAACAGTGCCACCTACATTGAAAAAATTATTGATTCTAGTGTGTTTGGGAATATATACTATTGGTAATCAAAACTAAGCCATGTGCCAATGCTTTCCAACATGCTCCATGATACCAAGAATACCTATTGCAATTTTAAGGCACTTCAAAATAAACCTACTGCGTGCAAGACCATGCTTACACCTACATCCTTGTTCTACTAGAACAGTGAGAGGGCTTTTGATAACCAATAGATACAAGGATAATTTAATCTCCTTCAGTGATAAAAATAGGCCTACATTATCTGCAACAATGAAAAATTAACAATTAATAAACAAACTCCAAAAGAAACAAGCACACAAGGAGACGCATAGTCATTACACTAGAGAAACCCATTGTGGGAAGAATTCATCCTTAAAAGTGATTGGACTATGCCTCTTTTATTTGTGCATTGATCATACAATGCAAAATATAGAGTATACTCTCTATGGAGAATTTTGATTATTACGGTTGAGTGTACAAGAATTGAGGTGTGTCCCAAGACATCTACAATAATTGATTCCCCTCTATTCTACTCTCTACGTGGTTGAATCCTCATCAGTCCTTCGTGCTCTTCCATGGAAGAATCAGTCATTTAAGATCTCATGTATCTTCCTTCCCCACTTTATTTCATGTTTCTCTCCCTCTTCTATTTAGTTTTCCATTTAGTCTATGAGGGTTCAACTACAAACAGATCTAGAGAAAATCACCTCTTGCCCATCATATTTCCTCCCAGACCCAATGGAGAAATTAGATATATATTCATAGTTTATCTTTTTCAACCTCTAATGGTAGAACTAAACTTCCTCGCTCCTACATTCTCCAGATTCATACAACTGGTTCCCCCTACTTCTTCACTCTCTCTTTTGAACTTATGACATGAATCTATCCTGGATCTATCACATATCAAACTGTTGATGTTTTTGTAGTATCAAGAGGGTATTATCACATTGACCTTGGTGTTAGGAATGTGGGAATATTTGTTGGCACTCACATTGCACTTTTTATTTTGTGGAAAACCCTTGTATATAGACTTGGGGCTTGGAATTGTTGTTGTTGGGGCTTGGCACCCACTTGGAGGAATAAACAATTCTAATTTGATGTTTAGTTTAGAAGGGTCTCCTAAACTCACTATTATACTCCTATAAAAGGAGAGGCAATGTGAGGAGGCACTACACATCTCATTGTGACATTTTCATCTTGTCATTATGGTGTTGGCATGAGTGAGTGAACACTTTTTCCAAGGATATTAGGGTGGCAATTTCGGCAAGGAAAATCTTCACTTGGGAAAATATGATCTAGGGTTTCTGGACTATCTTTCTCTATTTTTTCATCCAAGGAGAGGAGGATGCACATGTGAGAGGAAGAGGATAACATGTTGCATGTGTGAGAGGAATATGAGAATGGGTTGCATGTGTGATCTGTAGAGTCTGTACCACATGTGCGGACCATACAACAACATGGAAAGTGAAATGTGAAGACTATACAATGTATTTATTGCAGGTCATACTGCACGTGAGTCCATATAGCATCCAGGCCATACAATCACATGTGTGAGACAATACGAAACATTAATTGCAGGTTCGTACAACATGTGTGAGGAGAATTGTTGACACAAGGGGTCATATAGGTGATGTTAGCTAGGGTTTCTATTGATTTGTAAGTTGGAAGATTTTCCAGAATTTGTTGAAGTTGTAATTTTGTTGAGAGGACTGGTTTTGTCCTAAAAAATTCTCAATCTGAAAATTTTACAGAACACAAATTTGTCTCTTGTGCATGGATGATTTCTCTCAGATATTTGATTTTTCACTATAATTTTATTTCATAATTTCAGTGTAAAATTATTTAGTGATAACATCCCTAGTTTATTGTTTGAGGTCACTTGGAAGTAATTTTCAAATATGAAATCGAATGCATTAAATGATTAAAAATTGACATGGTATAGAGCATAGGCTCTAGACAGAGTAATATCATCTTCTTGAGACACAATTTACTGCAGATTTGTTGTTGTAGATTTGTGCTTTTGTTTGGACACAATGGTGATGACTCTTAGAGTTGAGGATAGGTTGGAGGGGCTGCAAATTTACGAGCCTAGAAAACTAGGATCCTTTTTTTCTTGGAAGAGAATGATCTCAAATATTACATTGAGATGGTGATTCCATATCCAAATGATGCATAGGAATTGGCATTCCATAGGAAGAAGGAAGTGCGGGATAAATGGGTGTTGTTGGATTCTGTGAAGGATCATTTGATTCCTCATATTTTTGAGAAGAAGACAACAAATGATATGTATGATGCTTTGGTGGGCTTGTACCAAAGAGGGAATGCAAATTGGAAGTTGATTTTGAGGCATAAGCTCTGATCTGTTGAGATGTCCAATTGAACAATAGTTGTGTTGACAGGAAAAAATGACCACTCGTCAACTGGAGGAGTGAATCCGGTCCGGGGTTGTCTAATTAACCTAATATGTTTGGATTAATACACTCTGATGGGTTTAGCGGCTCCATTGGCCGATCTAAGTCCTAAAGAAAACAAAAAATATAACTAAAGAAAATGCAATAACTTGACGAATAACAATCACTGAAAACTATATATAGATCTAATATATATTTATAGTTTAACTAACTAATACTTATAAAATAAATTTACTTCTCGTATGTACAATATATACAAATGATTCTATTTCTAATATATATATAATGTGTACAAAATACGAATTTTAATCTAAATCCGTGAAAATCGAATGTAAATTGATTTTTTTTAAACAACAATAAAGCTATTATCTAATCTTTTTTATTTATTTTCTTATAATGCTTATATAAAAGAAATCGAATATCAAACTGTCTAATTAAACAAAGAAATAACAGATGATAAAAATGTTTTAACTACAGGGGGATTCTATATTTATTATGCTAACGAAATCAAATAACAGGCTGACCTATTCTCGCATCCAATATTTGTTCAGTGTGTAGCATCCAATCTCCTTGTCTGATGAGGTAAACCTGCAGCAGATCCTACAATTGATTCTCATAAATGTGAATCAGTAGTGATGGAATTCGAATGATAGAACATATAAGAGATACAATCACAACAATCTCATAATTTCACAAGCAACCACATTAAGATAAATCCTACTGTGAGAACTTGTGTATAAACGTTCAATAAAAGATAAAGATAAATCTCTTAATTCAAGTTTGAACAAAATGATTGTTGTGTGCCAAGCACTTTTATGAGGTTGATGAACGAAATACTAAAAGATTTCATTGGCAAGTTTGTAGTTGTATATCTAGATGGTATATTGATCTTTAACAAGACTAAAGAGGAGCATTTGAGACACCTGACACTAGTGATGAGAAGACTACAATAGGAGAAGTTGTTGATAAATCCGAAGAAGTCCTCTTTTATGAAGACAAAACTCATTTACTTGGGTTTTGTGATATCTTCAAATGAACTGAAGATGGATCCAGAGAAAGTGAGAGAAATCAAAGAATGGCCATCACCAAGAAGCATGTTTGAAGTAAGAAGCTTCCATGGATTAGCAAGTTTCTATAGGAAGTTCATTAGAAATTTCAGTGGAATTTATGCACCAATGATGGACACAGTAAAGAAGACACACAAGTATTTTAAATGGACAGAGGAGGTCGAGAGGAGCTTCAATACACTGAAGAAGAAAATAACAAAATGACCAATTATGGCCTTACCTAATTTTCAAAAGACATTTCAGGTGAGATGTGATGCAAGTGGAGTTTCAATTGAAACAGTTTTGAGCCAGGATAATAGACATGTTGCCTATTTCAGTGAGAATTTGAATGAGACTAAGAGAAAATACTCCACATATGATAAGGATTTTTATACCATAATTCAAGCCTTGAAGAAATGGAGACATTACCTTGTCCCACAGAAATTTGTCTTGTATAGCAATAACCAAGATTTACAATTCATAACCATATAGGAAAAATTGAATAAAAAACATGCAAAGTGGATTGAGTTTATGAAAAATTTTACTTTTGTCATAAAAACATATTTTTGGGAGTTCTAACCAAGTTGTTGATGCATTGAGCAGGAGATGTGTGATTCTACAAGAGTTTCAGGTGAAGACATTGGGGTTTGAACACCTTAAGGAAATGTACAGTGATGATCCAGATTTGAAGGAAGCATACGAAGCATGTGTGAATCCTCTGCTGAGAGATAGGAGCCAGTGGATAGAGTATATGATTCAAGAGGGATTGTTGTTCAAAGGAAATCAATTGTGCATACCAAAATGCTCAATGAGGGATAACCTTTTGAAGGAAAAGCATAGTGGAGGATTAGTTGGACATTTCAACCATGATAAAACATTTTCACAGATAAGCAGTTCATACTATTGGCCAGGAATGAGGACATAAGTGATAAAATTTGTGAACATATGTAGAATCTGCCAATGTGCAAAAGAAAAATACAAAACATTGGATTGTATCAACCATTGCCAATACCATAGAGGCCTTGGGATGCAATAAGCATGGATTTCATGTTGGGACTACCAAGAATGCAAAGAGGATTTGACTCCATAATTGTGGTGGTGAATAGATTTTCAAAGATGGCACACTTTATCCCATGCCAGAAGACCAGTGATGAAACACATGTTGAAAATCTTTTTTTCAAGGAAGTAGTGAGACTTCACGGCCTACCTAGGAGCATTGTCTTGGACAGAGGCACAAAATTTGTTGGTCATTTTTGGAGAACATTGTGGAAGAATTTGGGGATAGATTTTTCCTTCATCTCAGCTTATCATCCTCGGATAGATGGATAGCCTGAGGTGGTAAACAAAAGTTTGGGAAACTTGTTGAGGAGTCTGGTCACTGAGCATCATAATCAGTGGGATCATATTCAACCACAAGCAAAATTTCCATACAATGACTCACCAAACAGAAGCACTGGAAAGAGCCCATTCCAGATATTGTATGGAATGCAATCCAGAAGAGTATCCGAGTTAAGAGACTTGGGACAAAGTGAGATCAGAAGCGTTGGAGTAGAAGATTTTGTTGCAAAAATGCAGAAGCTCCATATCTAGATCATAGGAAAATTATAGAACTCTAACCAAGAGTACAAGCATAGAGTTGATCAACATTGCAGAGAACTTAAATTTGAGGTGGGAGATCAGGTTCTGGCACATTTCAGGAAAGAAAGGTTCCCTAGGAGGACATATAACAAGTTAAATATGAAGAAGATACGACCATGTAAGATCTTTAGGAATTTTGATGCAAATTCCTATGAGATTGAGCTGCCAGATGAAGTGGGCATATCACCCATATTCAACATTTCAGACCTGTATCCTTATAGGAAAGATGACACAAAGGGATCAGAAGATCAATATACGATTCAGTGGGAAAACGAAATTCCTATAGCAGAAAAACCACAGATGGAGAAGATCATTGAGCAGAGAATTAGCAAGAAGACCTATTTTGAATATATGGTTAAGTGGAAGGGACACCCGATAGAGGATGCCATATGGGAAACTGAAGTTGATCTCCAGAAGCATGGAAATTCGGTGCAGGATCTCATGGACAGGATTCCATGAATTTTTATCCAGGGGGAGTATGATGCAGGAACATCGTCAACGAGCACACATGGCAGGAAAACTCAATGCTCGAGAATCATTTCAGAATATCAAACGCTGGGAGTTACTGTGAGTCTTTCAGGGAGCTAATGAAGAATAGAAGAAGATCAAACACTTGGAGGTTGAATGATCATGAGCAATCAGGGAGTTTCACTCCAAGCCTTGAATGTAACTGAACTTAGGTAGCAGTTAGGTTTTCATTTTTAGAGTAGACGAGTAGTCGGGGGGAACCCTAAGGACCCTCAGAGATAAATAGAGGTTTTGTACGCCCAAATGAGGTTGTTGCGAGTTAGTATGAATTTTTCGAGTTTTTAAGTTATTGTTTTGATCTTCACTATAGCCATTTACTTTTGAATGAATATGATAGAGGAAAATTTGATCCAAATGCATAATATTGTTACTTTCTGCAATTCTCTATTATTGTGTTTTCATGAATGAATGAATTTCATTATGATTAGATGAAACTGTGAATGTTAGTGTAAGTTTCAATTGTTTCTCTTTTTTTGAGTGAGTGCAAGGTGTGCACACAAAGCGCAAGGAGTGCGTTGGAGGAATCTGCTTCGATTTCGAAGCTCAAAAGAGATAGCATGAAAATTTCCCTTTGCAAGGAGTGAAAAGTGGCTGCTGCAAGGAGTGCATAGTCATCCATAAGAATTCAAACCTTGTGTAAGAATCTGTTGCAAGGAGCACATAGATTCAAGATTCGGCTAAGTGTTGAAGTGACTCTGTAAGAAGTCGATGAACCAAAAAAGGAGAACGCCAGGAGGGTGAGAAGAATTCCTTTTCGAGAAATCCTTCAAATTTGAGTTATCGAAATCCCTGGAATGCAAGGAGTGAGCGGGAAGTTGAAATATTCATAAAGACCAAGCTCAGCAGGGATAACACTTTTTATAAGTGTAGTCAAGGTCTGAGAAGCGGACTCGCAGGAGGTTCAAAGGTAGATATCTTTTAAGACTTAGAAAATATTCTAGGTCATAAGAAATCAGAATATCAATAGGGGGAGCGATAGTGGTCATTGGATCAAAGCACAAAGGATCAACAGTCATCTGATCAGGACAATATGCATGAGCTTTAACGCTTCACACACACAGGAGAGACAACCCATCAAGGTTTGAAACTTGATATTCCCAAAGTGTGAAGAGGTGGAGAGCCGAAGTGAACCTCAATCGCTGGATTCAAAGGACAGGTGGCGTGAATCTATGAATTCCAATCAAAGGCCTAAAGAAGATGACGATTGTTGGATCGTCCAAAGTAAATCCCCACTGTTCGATCCAAGTGGACACGTGGCAGGATTCTGTGTATTTCAAGGGGAGAAAAATTTGATATTTGAGGATTCTGAAGTCCATAATTCTAAATCAACCATAGTCGTCGATCTGGGAGAAGGAGATCTAAATCGTTGATCCCGAGAAATAGATCTTGGTCATCCGTTTGAAAGCACCATCAAGATCGTGAGATCAACGGTCATCTTGCATTGTGGGGATAGAAAGTTCTCGACCTTTACGAGATTGAGGGCGGGCTGGGATTGAGACCACAGTTTTAGAGGAAAGACACATGGAGGCTCAAGGTGAATATCGGGGAGAAAAGAGGTTTGACCCAAACCACTCTTGAGTGAGACCGAAATCGCGCATAGGCATGAGGTCATTGCTCAAGGTCACATCTGAGGAGGGGTTGAAAGAAAAGGCGCTAACGCCAATTCTAAGATTTCACATAACGCGAAATGGAAGGTCGCGGGTATCATGAAGCCTGCAAAGGGAGCCGAGAGGACCTGTGTTTAATACAAAATAATATCAACAAAGTTTCAAAAAGTCGTTCAACTCCAGAATTGAATATCTTGACCGGGAGGTCGCACAGCCCTTAGGAGAGAAGGGGGTCTACATCACATGCAAAGAAGAAATTTATGGATTCCTCACTTAGAATGGACATGTCATTAGTTATGAGTACAAAAAAATTAAAGAACATGAGAGGAATTATGCCACACATGGTTTGGAGCTTGCTTCCATAGTTCATGCATTTAACATGTGGAGGCATTTTCTTATGGTAAAGAAATTTGAATTAAGGACATACCATAGTGGTATGAAATATATTTTTGAGCAAACAAATTTAAATGTCAGGAAAACAAAATGGATGGAATTTTTAAGTGAGTATGACTTTGACATTGAGCATATCAAAGGAAAATAAAATAAATTAGTTGATGCACTCAACAGAAAAGTACATCTCATTCATGCTACAACCATTAGTAAGCATAGTTCATATTTAAAGAGAATAATTTTAGATGTTATTGTTACATACCAACATTACATATAGATAAAACAAAGCTTATAGAATGAAAATGTACAATAGAAATTTAAAGAATATAAGATTAAAGAAGATGGATTACTTATGCATAAAACCAAAATTTGTGTTCCTAGTTCCAAAGAACTTAGGAATTTGGTATTAAAATAAATGCATAATGTTCCATATGCCCAACATCTCGATTACCAGAAAACAATTGCAAAAATAAGAAGCCAATACTTTTGGATAGCAATGATTTAGAAGGATGTTGATAATTAGACTGCCAAATGTATGGAATTTCAAAGAGTGAAAGATGAGCATAGACACCCAACGGGTTTGCTATAGCCATTGCCAATTCCAAAGTGGAAATTGGAAGTGGTAACCATTGATTTTATTACTAAATTTCCCAAGACAACAAGGAAACATGATTCAATAATGGTAGTGGTGGATAAATTGACAAAGGATGATCATTTTGTTACCGTAAAAATGACTCATACAACAACTAATATTATAGAGATTTACATGAAGGAATTTGCTAGGTTGTATGGAATACCTAAGGAAGTTGTTTCAGATAGAGATACAAAGTTTAATTCAAAATTATGGAGGGGATTATTTAAAGGATTTGATACAAATATGAATTTTATCACAGCATACCATCCACAGTCAAATGGGAAAATAGAGAGATCCAACCAAGTGATTGAAGACATATTGAGAATGTATGTGATGGATAAGCCATCTAGGTGGGAATATTACTTGAATTTGGTTGAGATTTCCTATAATAATGGGTATCAAACTTCATCGAAGATGAGTCCATTTGAATCTTTGTATGGTAGAAAATGAAATACTCCAGTGAGTTGGGAAAACCCAACATATAGAGTGGTACTTGGGACATAATTGCTCAAGGATATGGAAGATTAAATGATTAAAATTAAGAAGAATTTGAAAGCAACACAAGATAGATAGAAGATTTATGAACATAATAATAAGACAACTAGATAATTTAAAGTGGGAGAATGTGTTTTTGAAAGTGAAGCCCAAGAAGAGCTCATTGAAGTTGGGAAGTTGTACAAAGCTATCAGCCATACTCTATGGTCCATTTGAGATATTGTACAGAATAGGGCCAGTTGCATACATGCTTGCATTCTCTTCTTCCATGAATGTGCATAATGTATTTCATGTCTCTTTTCTGAAAAAGTATGTACATGGCCATAACCATGTTGTTGATTGGAATTTGATTCAGGTGAAGCCAGAATGAGACTTTCAGGTCCAACTGGTGCACATATTGGACAAGAAGGTCAAAGTTCTCCATAATTGAGCCATAGGATTAGTAAAGGTTCAGTGGACCTACTACGGTCCTGAATATGTTGCTTGGGAGCATGAAGATGCCATGCAAGAAGAGTACTCGTGACTTTTTGAAAACTTTTGAAATTTTGATTTATGTTTTGTATATGCACTGAGGACACTGCCAAAATGAGGGGAAGGGGAATGTTATACCCTAGTTTTGAGCCCCCAAATTAATAATGTATTCTTTTATTCATGAAAGTCCATAGTGCCTATAAAGTTAAAAAGGCTGGAGTGCCTACAAATGTAATGCTTTCATTATTATTAATAAAATACATCGTTGGTTGCAAGATGAACAAGGACAGAGATAGGTGGATATGATTCCATGAGAGAGGGGGGGCTAAAGGGATGGAGTCTTTTATTGTATTATTTTCACCCATATTGATTTTAGTTGGGGGGAAAGTGGTTACATGAACTTCTTAGGGAAGGCCATGAGGTGCTTTATTGCATGTAAATATAAACCCTTATTTTTGGGGTGTTTGGGGGTTCCTCATTCATTTGGTTAATCATTCATTTCATTGTTCCTCAATCATTATTGTTCGTTCCTCATTCATTCTTTCTATTGGTTTTGGACATGGGAAGGAATTATTGGAGGAAGAGAGCCATCGATTGTTGGTTGTTAATAATTATTGATTATTATAGAAAGGAATGGATGCATGTGTGCATGTGAATGATGGAAGTTAAGAAAGAATTGTCCACAACTTAGAATCCTTGGATTTTCCAACATTTATATTTCTTGACTAGTAGCATTGGATCCCTAGAAAATAAGTGGAATAAATTGAAGGATTGTTTTGTAGAGAAAGGGGTTCATTTCTTTGGGTTGTGTAAGTTGAAGGAGAAGAGAGTTGGTAAAATAGGGTTGTTGTGTGGTTGAGATAACTATGAGAGATTTATAGATGGTTGTGTGTGTTAGAGTTTGCATGGGACCCATCCTTGTGGATTCATAGTCCTGACTTGGGGGTGACCTACTGTTGAGAGCTAGAACAACAATGTCTATGGTTGGGTGGAATGTCTGACATCTGTAGCTAGTTTGTGAATGTTTAACTGAAAAAATAAGTGCTCTTTGTGTTTTCTATGTAATTTATATATTCCATTATGTATTATTTAACTATGATATGTGTTTATATCGTTCATGTTTTCTATTGATATTGTGCATGGATGATTAATCATTTCCTTTATAGTTTAGCATGCTCTTGTTAATTGCATGCACATGTATCAGGTTTCTTGATTTAAAGAATAAAAATGGAAATACAAATTTCCCAAGAAGGAGAATTTTTATAGGTACCGGAGTCGATGGGTACATTACAGTTTGGTTTTTGAGAAATTATTTTGGGTTTGTTGGTGACGTGTATGTCACATTGAATTTGGTTAGTGTGTCAATTTTCTAGGACATACTATTGTAGAAAAGTGTGGAATCCCATTCATTATATATGGAATTTAGTGGGAAATCCATATTGAAAGGGATATATTAGTGAATAAAGTTGTGCAAATTCATTAGCTATATATGGAATTTGGATGGTACTAGTATTGACTAAGAAATAGAGGTGAAGAAGTTGGACAAAATAATTGTTTCTAATTTGAATTTGGTTAATAGGTCAATTTTCTAGGACATAMTRTTGGACAAAGKTGTGGAATATGGAATTTAATSGGAAATAAATATTGAATGGGACATCTYGGTGAAAAACGTTGTGCAAACKCATTAGTTCTATTTSRAACTTGGTTGGTATARGGATTACCTAGGAAATAGARGTKAAGAAGTTGGGGAAACTTTTATTGTTTCTTTTTTGAATTTGGTTGGTAGGTAGATTGTTCAAKACATGTTGYTGAAGAAAGGTTTRGAAATGCATTCRCTTTATATAAAAATTAGTAGATAAAATCCATATTGAATGGGGCATATTGGTGAAGAATGTTGTGCAAACTAATTAATTCTATATGGAATTTGGTTTGTATCAAATTGACAAGGAAATGCACATAAAGAAGTTGGGGTAACATATTGATTCTAGTTTGAATTTGGTTGGTAGGTTCATTGTGTGAGACTTGATATTGAAGAAAGGCGTGGAAACTCATTCATCCTATATGAAACTTAGTGAAAAATCCATATTGAATGAAACATATTGACGAAGAAAATTGTGCCGACTTATTCATTTTATATAGAATTTGGTTCATGTTAATTCAATCCACTTGTGGAAAAATAAGAATCCACAAGGGTTGTTTTAATGTAATCAAACACATTTTCTAATTATCCACTTTCCTACATGGAAAAATTACATATGGACTTTGTCATGGAAAAAATTAAATGAGATACACAAAATGTAAATTTTCAATCATGTGGACATGCAGGTGGAAACACACCCTATTAGTTCAATGTATTTACTATGCTATAAACATTATTTAAAACTCAGATGAAAACCTTTGTTAGTGTATTGAGCTAGAAGCAATGTTATTCATATGACAAGAAAGTCCTTACAATAAAAAATGAAATGAATGATTAGATAATTATATCTTTTTTTCATGTCTTTGCAGGTTTGGAATGCTTACATCCAAATGAATGATTAGATAATTATATCTTTATTTTACATGCTTTTTGTACGTTTGAAATGCTTTCATAAAGATAAGAAAGGTGCACTCTACAACCCGCTTTGGATTTGAACACTAGTCTCCACGAAAATCCATGACTTTCACCAATTCACAATACCCTTGTTGATAGTCCCTTGTCTCAAGTTAGTAAATACTAAAAATAAATGAAAAAATGAAGTTTAGAATACAATATTTTTTATTATTTGTCACTTAAAAAATGTGTAAGTATCTTTTCATCGACACTTCATCAAAGTCCTTGCTTTTGTAACCAATGGCCTCCGTTTTGGACATTTTTGAGTTGAAATATAAGTCCAAAGTTACATCACAATAGTGCATGCAAGGATGTTATGATGTTTATATAAGCATCTATATGCAAATCAATAAAAAAAATTCATTAGTAAAATCAATATGGACATCATTAGAAAAGCCCTTAGTAACATCTAGAAAAAATGTATTTAATGGAAAAAAAATTAGCAATGTTTTTGAATATGTTATCAAATAGTTCATTTAGATTTCAATTAAACATCCAAAACAACAACAACAATATATGTTAATGGGTCTAGTTGGTTTGTAAAGTAAAGAAATTGTTATTATTTATAAATAGACATTTGCAATTGAAACCAAGTGGAAGTATAAGATGGTTTTGACATAATAGATACACCCCATTTATAATTTCTTAGTTAAAGATTTCCAAATTGAATCTTGTAAGCTAGACATAAAATTATTCCACCTTTACAGTGATAAAATAAGTTTATCATTTAATTAAATCAAACTTCATCATACTAAATTTTTCTATTTAAATTTTTTTGCATAACAAAGATTTTTTTTTATTAAATATAACTAACCCAATTACCCTTCATTAAATAACCATTTAAGAAACTTGATAAAATGGTTAAATAATATATAACAACTTCGTTTCATATTGATCAATAACTTAATTATAGTGATCAAATAAGTTGATCATTTAATTAAATCAAACTTCATCATATTAAATTCTTCTATCATATGAGCAAAACATTGTGAAGAAGGGGAAAATTTTCATTCCACTACATTTAATCCAAATGTTTATTCAAAATTTCCACCATTTACATGAAGGTTTTTTCTAAAAAAAAAAAAAAAAAAAATTGAGATGAACAAAACATTGTGAAGACGGGAAAATTTTCATTCCACTACATTTAATCCAAATTTTTATTCAAAATTTCCACCATTTACACGAAGGTTTTTTCTAAAATAATTGTCTTGTCCCACATAATTTTAAATGACTTTGAATTTTTTTTGTAAAAGATACTTTTTATATATGAAAAAAATTATTTGCATTAGCAGTTGAAAAGACATGAAAAAGACAAAAGGGTATATACAATCAAAATCAAAATCATATCCTCTTGGGAAGAGATATTAAAACAACTATGAAATTAAAATAAGTGGATGAATCTAGCAATTTGGAATATCTAATCAGTAATGCCCCTTTTGCAAGGAGTTGCGTAAGTACCTCATCTACCCATAATTTCCAAAACCTTGACTTAGAACTAAACTCTTATCAAAAACAAACTTGCAATGAATTTTTCAAAGGATATATAAGGTGAAGAATCTCAAATAGTGTCAAATACCAGCCAAGGAATCTCAGATCACCGATATGGAATCACCAAACAAAACTGACTACCAATCCAAATGCCTCGGAAGAATGTTTTCCAATTGATATTGAACCTAGGCCCAACAAGATCTCGCAAAGGCACAATCCCATAAAATATGTTTCACTGATTTGGACTTCAAGAAAGAGGGGCAAAGGCCATCAGAAAGACCACTTTTGAAAAGCCTAGCTTTACAGGGGAGATGTTAGTAGATCAGCAACCAAGAAAAAACTTGGATCTTATAAGAATCTTGAATCGACTAGACACCATGAAACCTCTGAATCCAATGGCTCTCTACATCCGAAGAAATCCACCTAGCATTGAGAATGGTACCTAGCTCATGCCATTGATGCAAAATGGAGTGGATATTACGAGAATCATATTGGTTCAATGGATGTCCAAAACTCCACTTCCAATCTCACCAATAGGACCCGATCATATCAATATTCTTCTTAAAATTATCCTCATGGGGTATGAGCTCAATAATATCCATCCAGGTAGGCCAATTCATAGAAGACAATGAAAACTCCCTAGGCATGAAATGCCAAGTCTTCCAAGAATGAGTATTGGAATCCAAAAGATATCTCCATAAGAAAATATTTTTTTTTCTAAGCCTCCTTTCCTAAAAATGATGGAGGTCAGATATGTAAGTACCCTCCTATCTCAAACTCTAAATTGGCCTCCTGGACAAATCCCAACTCGATCTACTTCTTGACCACTTCCAATGAACCAAGCTTGATGCCCTCCTCCAAGATATCCAAATACTCCTGAAGATGAAGGACCCTGAAATATGGAAATTATGAGGAGAAGATATGATATCACATAAATCAAATTGACCCTTTACTCTGCCAAAATTCTGGGATGAAATCAATCCATGCAACATCAAAACCTGTCAAGGATATGATCGCTCCAAACATTTAACTACCCATTTAGCATCCAAAATGATTCCTTGGGTCTCCACATCAATCAAGCCAACGACCCCCTCATCCTTGGGAATGATACAAAAGAGAAAAATATGTTCCAATCGGTGAAATTGCAGCTTGCTTGGAAGCTAGAAAGACACATAGTAAATGTGGGAGGCCTGACGAATGTTTCTCCCCACCATCAACATAGCAGCAAAGGGAAGGTCCTTGCATTGAAAAAAAAAAACTTTTGTTGCAATCTTTCGAAGCACCAATCCCACATTGCAACCAGGGATGATTTTAAGGATGGAAATTTGTTTTAAAATATAGAAACCTTGGTGAATATTACTAATCCTTCATATGCCAACTATAAATGTTTGGCGATATTTTTGTAGAAATATTGAAATTTATAAGGATTTATATAGTTTTTATAAAATTTTGGCGATTTTTAAGGTAAAATAATTTTATCCTATAGAATTTGGGTGAATCATTTTTAAAATAGCGAATCTCACTTTTGGAAAAACCATGAAAAATTAGCCCATGAGAGAAATTTAGCCCCTAAAATCATCCATGATTGCAACCCGTAGAATGTCTATCCAAAATGGTATACCAAGATACTGCATGATAACCCATGGCTTGACAAACCTCTAAGCACCTGGAAACTACATAGGTCTATCCTCAAGACCAACTAACCAATAGTCTATCCTGTGATCTCTAACAATTGCCCCTGAAGCCTCACAAAACACTATAATACTATTCTTGAAAGCTAAGATAGACTCCTTATCAGTAGAGACTGAAAAAAGTGATTCATCCACAAAATGATTGTTAATCATCTCCTACCCCTTTGGGATGGAAATACCTATGATCTGACCCTGAAGATGAACTACCTCCAATAAATATCCAAGAGCGTTAGATTTCAAAACATAGAGATAAAGGGCCAAAGGGAACCTTTTTCCTGATAGAACTATGGATATGGATGCGAGGGGGACAATACATTATTCACTCAAACAAAAGAGGCACATGTAAAAAAAGTGTTACTCGTACCAAAAAAACAAACCCAAGGCAAGTCAACATATCAGTGATAAAAGTATAATCAATATGATCACATGCTTTGTTGAAATATATTTTCAAGAAGAGTGCTTGTTGACCAGATTCCCTGGCCCACTCCATGGCCTCCCAAGTTGATAAGATTGTATCCAAAATAAACCATCGTTGTACAAAACTTGTCTACTCTTGGTGGAAAATTTTCCAAGCCACTTATCGAACTCTCTTGGCTAAATCCTTGGCCATAATTTTATAAGCAATGCTCAATAAAGTTATCAGCCGCCACCCACCAATAAAATCTCTCAATGTATTCTTTGGAATAAGCTTGATTAATCCTTGATTGAATGATTCTGAAAGACACCCTATGGAAAATGCCTCATGTACAAGATTGCAAAAATCATCCCCCTCTATGTCCCACATCTCCTAGTGTTTGTGCTTTTTAGGTATTATATTTTAATTTCATAGGCAATAGAGAATGTACCATTTTTATAATTGTGATTTTTAAGTATGAAGCATATGAATCTGGGTTAAATATTTAAGAGAGTGAATCTTTTAACATTTATCATAATCCATCTTTAGTGTGAAAATTGGGTATTTCTCATGACTATATGCATGGGCCCACTACTAGTGGGTTGTTGTTTTCATTAAAATGGTGTAAAATATGATCAACATTTCCCTTAATAACATAACATATGAGTGTATAACTTCACATTGTTTGGTTGTTATATTCTTTGCAGTGAAATTCTAGTCGAGGTGGATTGACTAACAGTTGAAGACGAAGGAATCAACAACAATTCAAAGGTCAAGGTGGTTCGACTGGGTAAAGTCGAAGTCGAAGAGGTAAACCGACAAGAGGTCGATAGGAGGTTGTGTGGAAACCGATTGAAGGTCGACTGGTAGTCGACTGGTAATCCGACTTGGTAGTTGACTGTAACAGAATCTCGATATTCATGGGATTTGTAGCCACTGATCTACGTGGATTTGTAATCGTCTTTGGGCACATTTTCTTTATGGTTTTTCCTACTTTAAATCCTATAAAGAAGGCATGTTGTAATGATGTAAAGGATAATGAATTGTAGAATAGCCAATACAGGTTGTTGGTCATGTAGATATAATCTGAATTAGCTACAGGGTTGTTCTTGTGTAAATCAAGAAGGTATGATGTTGATTTTGTCTTAAGTGTGGACCAAGGTTAAGCATGTAACCTTTTATTCTAAATTAATAAGACAACAAGAGAGAAAAATTCTCAAGGAATGTTGGTTTTCTCGACTTGGGTTCTCAGAGTAAAATCTCTATGTACTGTGTGTTTTTTTTGTCATTTACTTTCTTGTTTAAATCTTTCTTCCTCTCTTCTACTAGGTTTAGTGTGGAAGTGTTCTTTATTTCCAAACATGTGGTATCAGATATTGGTTTAACAACCTTGGATCTTAGCTAAACCCTAGGTTTAGTAAGAGTAGTAAGTTAGAAATATTTAAATATTGTATTAAAGAATGGAAAGAAACTCAAGAATAAAGATCGAAAAATTCAATGGCCAGAAGTTTGAGCTTTGGAAGCTTAAAATTGAATATCTCCTTGTAGATCAAGAACAATGGGAAACGATATGTCCAGGTACCATGGTGACAAGTATGTCAATGAAAGAATGACAGAAACTCAAGAGAAGCGCAAGGAGTATGATTCGACTTTCTCTTGCAGATTCGGTACTATTGAATGTCTCAGGTCAAGATTCAACCAAGAAAATATGCGACAAGTTAGGGACCTTGTACTAGTCGAAATACCTGGTAAATAAGTTGTTTCTCATAATGAAATTGTATCTTATGAGGATGGGTGAGGGCATTTTTGTGACTAAGCATTTAAATGAATTTAATACCATTTTAAGCCAGTCATCTTTTGTGGATATTAAAATCACTGAGGAGGAGAAATGTGTTAGCCTATTATGTTTTTTTTCAGACTCCTGAGATAACTTAGTCGTGGATATAGGGAGAAATTCAACCATACTAGCGCTAGAAGACATGGTTTCATCTCTACTGTCAGAAGAAATTAGAAGGAAGAATATGGAAGGATCAACCAAATATGCATTAGCGGTGAGAGATTGATCGGTTGACAGAGATAAAGGAAAATTCTCTGGTAGAAAGTCTAAGTCGAAGGCTAGATATAAATCCCATGTTCATTCAATGAGAAGATGTTGGAAATGCGGTAAAGTCAAGCATTACAAAAGGGACTGCAAGTCAAAGGTAATGGAAGTTAGTATAGGATTCGATGAGAAGCAGTCGACTAAGAGAAAGACGACTCCAGATAAGGGAGGTGATGTGTACCTGGCATCGACCAGTACACAGTTGGATCTATATGTTTGGTTGATCGAATCAGGAGAATTCTATCATATGACACCGCATAGAGAAATTTTTTTCAAATATGAACGATATGAAGGAGGATATGTGTTCTTAGGGGACGAATCAAAAAAAAAAAATTGTAGACGAGGAAGACTTCATCTGATACTGCAGGATGGGAGGAGTAGAACCCTTCCAAGTGTGCTACACATTCTGGGTTTGGAAAGAAACATGATATCTGTTAGCAAGATGAGTGATGTAGGATTTCATACTCTATTTCAGAAGGATACATGCAACATGGTCATAGGTGCGATGGTCTTAATGAAAGGAGTTTGAATTGAAACCTTATACAATTTTTTAGTGAATGTCAACTTGACTGGATGAAACAACATCGTTGTTCCTAAAGTCAAATTGATCCAGATTATTTTTTAGAATGAAATGAAAGAAGATACACTACAATGAAATACACATAAATATTGCTAGAAACAGAGAAATATAGTAATACATGATTTCTATTAATGAAAGAAATGTACAGAGACTGTAAAAATACAGAGTGAAAGACTTGCTAGAATGGTGGCAGCTTGTCTCTGAGAAGAGATGTGATAAATACTCGCGTTCGAAAGAAGATGATCATTACAATGAGGCTCTAAGGGAATTTTTAACATAAGGAAAATCCAAAACCCTAACCTCAAAAGATGAAAAGCCAAAAGGTTTGCAGGCCCCGATGGCAGTAGTTGATATGTCAACTTCCCGAGGGCGTAACTTTTGCATACAAACTCTGTTTGGGATGCTTGATACACCGTTGGAAAGGTCTAAGTGAGAATAAAAAAAAATTACTAGCCCAAGTTAGTGCCTTTAGTAGTTACCTGGGCCCCAAATCCCCAAAAAATGTCGTTTAGGGCCAAAAAATGGCCCTGGAAGTTTGGAACTCGAAAAACCACTGAAAAACTACCAAGATGGAAAATTGTTTTTCGAGCCCGTGGAATAGGTGGGTGGAAACCGATATCCTCATGGATCAATCCTCCCTCCTTAGGAAGAAATGGTATCCACTTCGTTGAGTTCCCAGGGGAGAGAGGGAAGCATTTTCTAAATCTGAATCTTGGTGAGCTGTTTGTCTTGCTGGAGATGTCGCGTTGCTTGGTTTGTGGAAGGTTTTCATGAACGTGTTGTTGGAAAGGATTTCATGAACGTGTTTTTGGAAATATTGATTTTGTTCAACCAGTCAAGCTACATGAGAGGACTATGTGCAGAAGGAATCTTTGTATTTTGTTTCAACCTTGTTGACCTACTTCTGTTGGATAGAAGGTGCTTGGGGCGAGGCTGTAGTGGTTGTAGTGTCATTTTGTTCACCTTTTGAACAGATTGTGAAGAAACTGAATTTTTTAGTATGAGACACTACCTTGCGACACTGTTTAGGTGGAACAATAGTCATAAATACCTCTGGTATTCTTTAGAGATGACCCACCAGAGAAACAATGACATTGTGGGTTGGAGACTCATAAAAAACATGGAATTTCCACATATATGGTTGGCCCAAGAGAACATCACAGACATCCAGTGGGGAAACATAACATAATACCTCACCCTTGAAGGGATGGATGACATATGACAATCGACACCGCTGGCTGACACAGAGATTTTGTCCCTGGCGAAGCCACCCGATGTTGTATGGTTACGGGTGTGGTGTTGTCAACAATCCCAACTGTTTGATGACCTCTGCTGAGATGAGGCTCTTTTGGCATCTGTTATCAACAATAAAATGTAGTTGGGTCCCATTCACCCACATCACTGAATGAAAAAGGCGCTCCCCCTCTTCAGAATCTATTGGTTCTTTTGGTTGAATTGTTGTGGTCGCAACAATAGCAATGGGGTTTGAGTCGATGATTTGTCTTCTATCAGTATTTTCTGAATCAGATTCAAAATTAGGGTTCAGCTCCTTTTCTTTGATCTCGGCCACCAATGATTTTTTTGAGCGACATTCATCGGTGTTGTGCCAGGGGATTTTGTGGAAATCACACCAATTTCTGGTGTTCTTCTTCCTCTTCCCGTGACCCTTCTTTTCTTGTGGCTTGGACTGGTTTTTGGGAGGTTGTTTGTTAGGGTCACCTTTCTCATAATTTGTTTGTTGTGTATTTTTAGATCCGAGTTCCTGTTTGTATCTGTGTAGAGCCCCACGGTATTTCAGTACTAAATGTCGCTCAGATTCTTTGATACCCAGCTTGGTGTGCAAGGTGTGGAATGTATTGGTTAACTTTGACATTTCTTGTCCCCTCTCTTGTCATAGTGTGGTCCATATCATGTACCGGTCTTCATAGTTGCCAATAGGGTAATATTGTTCCTTGATCGCATCCACAAAAAAATCCCATTTGGGATCGGCCCCATATATTTTAGATTCCTTTGTGGAACTTTTCTCCCAGTAAGTTTCCCACCAATGTTTGACATGGGGGAGAGCCTTAAGGAGTGCGAAGGTGATTGTTTCCCTATCAGAAAAATGGTGAACAGAGAAATAACCTTCTAGCGGATTTAACCATTTGGCTAGGGCATCCACATCTATCTAACCTTCAAATATGGGAATATAAAAATTAACCTATACCTTGAAAGGTGAGGTGCCTCCAAAGTGGTCGCTTGATGAAGACACGCATGTTGTTATCAACAGGCATTGAAGGATGTGGGAAAAATTCTCCATCATTTCGCCCCTCTGTCACGTGAGAAATTTCTCAAGAAACAGATTAATAGAATCTTTTGCTACGCCATTTTTCTTTTCTTCTACCATGGAGGGTTTCTTGGGCGTGTGAGAGCGATTTTCCTCAAGAGAGACAAGCTCGAGACCTAACTTTCTATACTCAGACCTTGTCAGGGACATGTACTAAAAAATGATCAAGAGTAGTCTACTCTGAAACCACTGATCTAGATTATTTTTGAGAATGAAATGAAAGCAGGGATATTACAATGAAATACACATAAATATTGCCAGAAACAAAGAAATATAGTAATACACAATTTCTATTAATGAAAGAAATGTACAGAGACTATAAAAATACAAAGTGAAAGACTCACTAGAATGGTGTCATCTTATCTCTGAGAAGAGATGTGATGGCTACTTGCATTCGCAAGAATATGATCATTACAATGAGGCTCTAAGGTCCTTTTTAACATAAGGAAAATCCAAAACCCTAACCTCGGAAGATGAAAAGCCAAAAGGTTTGCGGGCCCCGATGCAAGTAGTTGATACGTCAACTTCCGAGGGGCGTAAATTTTGCATACAATCTCCATTTGGGACGCTCAATACACCGTTGGAAAGGTCTAACCAAGAAGAACGATTTTCAACAAGCCCAAGTGAGTTCCATTAGCATTCAATTTGGCCCCAAATCCCCAAAAAATGTCGTTTAGGGCCTCAAAACGGCCCCGAAAGTTTGGAACCCAAAAAACCGTCAAAAAACTGCCAAGATGGAAAATTGTTTTCCGAGCCCATGGAATAGGTGGGTGGCCATCGATATCCACCTAGATCACGACTCGAATTCGACTCGACTCGGGCTAAGTCTATTCAAACCGACTTGACAAGTCATCGTAAAGTCGACCCAACCATGCTATGACATGAGAGGATGGAATATATTGAAGAAAAAGGACTTCGAGATATGCATAACAAAGGTATGGTCGAATATTTTCCTGAATGTAATTTAAAAGTCGAATTTTTTGAACATTACATATATGGAAAATAAATTCGGGTGAGGTTCCCATTTGAAGTGACAAGGATAAAGGGGATTCTAGGGTTGGTTCATAATGATTTATTTGGTCCTATTTCAGTGCCTTCACTTGGTGGATCCCTATATTATGTCTCCTTCATAGATGATTTTTGCAGGAATACATAGATACATTTCCTGAGTAAGAAATTAGAGGTTTTCGAGAAATTCAAAGAGTTTAAATCTCTTTTAGAAAACCAGATAGATTAGAAGATTAAGGTGTTGAGAGCTGAGAACGGTGGTGAATTATGTGCATAACAATTTGATCAGTTATGCAAGAAGTGTAGCATAGAACACCAAAATACCACACCATATACCCCAAAAATAAATTGAATTGTTGAGATAATGAACAAAACATTGGTGGCAAAGGCAAGGAGCATGCTCAGTGGTATTGGGCTCACACAAGAATTATAGGAAGAGGTAGTCAACACTACAAAATATCTATTGAATATGTCTCCTTCGTGGGTGCTAGTCGAAATGACTCCACATGAGGTATGGTATGGTGAGAATCCTTTAGTATCACATCTCAAAGTATTTTTTTTATGATGCATTTGTGCATGTTCCTGAGGAAAATAGGAGCAATATGGATAAGAAGGAAGTCAAGTGTATTTTCATTGGATACAAAGAAGGAATGAAATTATATAAGCCATGGGATCATGCATCAAGGAAAAAAATGTACAACTGAGATGTGGTATTCAGAGAAGTCGGAAGGAAGTGTGATCTTGAAGGAATTGTTCAAATAGAGAATAATCCAAAGAAGGTGCAGTTTGAACTAAGGAACGAAGAATATGATTCATATGAGTTGATTGAATCAAAAGAAGAGGTGGAACAACCAACCCCATTTGTAAGGAGCTTTGAACGAGTAAGAAAAATAATCGAAAGGTATATTTCGCCCAACTTCCATTCCAAATTTTTGTTAACTACCATCGACGATGAGCCCAAGTCAGTTGGGGAGGTAGTCGACTCAACAGAGGGAAAACTCTGGAAGGAAGCCATGGTCGAAGAGATGGAATCCTTTCACAATAATGAGACATGGGACCTAATCGAATTACCTAGTGGAAGAAAGCTTGTTAGTATAAAATGGGTATTCAGGAAGAAGATGAACACAACAGGTCAAGTCAAGAAATTCAAAGCTCGATTGGTAGCAAAAGGATATTCCCAAGTCGAATGAGTTGACTTCGGTGATATTTTTTCCCTTTTTTCAAAATTAACCTCCATTAGAGTACTAATTTATTTGGCTGCAACATTTGATCTAGAAATATAATGTATGGATGTAAGAACAACGTTCCTACACGGGGACCTCGAAGTAGAAATTTAGATGAAACAACTTAAAGGATTTGTATTAAAGGGAAAGAAAGATTTGGTGTGCAAACTAAAAATATCCCTTTATGGTCTAAAGCAATCACCAAGGATGTGGTGCCAAAATTTCTACACGTACATCCTTATTTTGGGGTTTGTGAGAAGCAAATATGATCATTGTATATATTCCAAAGAAGAAGGTGGGAATTTCATATATGTAGCATTTTATGTCGACAAGATGTTGCTGATTGGAAACAACATGAATGCAATAAAGGAGGTGAAGAATCAACTATCCTCCAAGTTTGACATGAAATATCTCAGTGCAACAAAATTCATTTTGGGAATGGAGATCAAGAGAAATCGAGCAGCTAGAAAGCTCTGGTTGAACTAGAAGTAGTATATTGAAACAATCTTGAAAATTTTCAACATGCAGGATTGCAAACCTGTGAAGATGCCAATTCCTGTGGGAGAAAGGCTAACTGTTGAAAAATGTCCAAGGAAACATGAGGAAATAGAGGACATGGCGCATGTTCCCTATGAAAGTGTTGTTGGTAGTCTAATTTATGCGATGGTTTTCACTCAACCAAACATTTCCCATGCACTGGAAGTATTGAGTAGGTATATTTCGACATGTGGGAAGGAGAACTAGAAAGCTATCAAGAGAGTATTTATGTAAGGTAGCTAGAGAGGTAGTGGGGGGGCCTAGAGGGCCCATAGTGATAATAGTGGAGGTCATTCAATGTAAGGTGGACTAGGTCCACTATATTATTAAATAAGGCCCACTATGGTAGTTAGATATAATAAACGTAATTGGAATTCTTAGAAGGTTCTACTTCTAGAAGATTTCTCCTATACAAAGTGCTCTGATACCACTTGTTAAGTTCCAAAGTGGTATTTGTTGTCTCTCTTGAACATGGCACGCGCTTGCATCTTTTCTTATAGTTGGGTAATATTCTTGTATCTGAGTCATACCCATCCTATGAGTCATTATACTCCTTCAGCTCACCCAAAGAGTGCCCCAATTATCTTCGCACTATGTTTTGGTCTATCTCTCAATCGCGTCAATGCTGCCAAGTATTTTTTTGTGCCTCACAATGTTCAATGGAAGTTTTAGCCCAAGTCAACCATTCTTCAGTATTACCAAGTTGCATCCTTGTGTCAGTCTGTGCTCATTTAATCCATCATCTTACATCACTTTCCTTTGTCGGTTTCGTGTCGATGATGGGGGAAACATCATGACCCTCCTTTGATGAGTTTGTTCCTATCCACTCTAACACATTACCTGGGAATTAGGATTATAAATCAGTTAGTACCTTGGAACATTCATGCCTTCGATAGTAATTTTACATCATTGACCTCTGATCAAATGATTCCAAAAATGTTCGACTTCATCTCATTTGTTCACATTCGCTGGAATGTACTAGAGTACCTTAGGAGTCATTGTTATCATTAGTGATTTCCCTTGTACTTGTTAACAGTATACATCAATGATCGGTAATCAAGTGTTTTTTACCATGTTCGACATCAGGACATCTATTCACATGGCTAGATACATACCATTTTGAGAGCAAGACAAAGACCTTGGGAACTCCTCATGCACCCAGGCTACGATGGAGACTATTTGAGTACTTAAAATATTCTAGTATCGTCATCATGTTGGCCATATTACTGATATGTATGTTGTCACATAGATCCACTTTGTATTGGTTTGTATCTATGTTTTTGTCATATCATATCTCGACTGTCTATTATTTCATGGCTACGACTTGATCGAGTCATGGAGGTATGGATCTACATTGTATTTTTCGTGGCCATATCCTTTGTTAGTACTTCCATGGATCTATCATTTATAGGTCAACGACAATGCTCTGAGCCAATTTATTTCAAGCATGGGTATGCCTACCTCAGGGATGATATGTATATTTTGTTTGATGTTTGCTTGCAGCTTCCGCCAGGCTCTCCTATTCTAGCACCCTTTGCACACATATTTGTAAAGTGTTTCGGCCATTAGTTTCTCTCTTGACCTCACACTTTAGGGGGTATCTGTTACAAACCTATTTGTCACACTTAAGTGAGGGATTGTTTTTCATGATCCCTAGACATGTTTGGGGAGAAATTTATCATATGAAGGTCAAAATACTATGTGCACATGTATTATTCATTTTTATTGAAAAATAAAAAAATTAATTTAGTGTGAGAATCCACCTCACATCTAGTTTCCTAATCTCAAGGAGAAGTTGGGAGTCTCATGGGTGGTTGAAATATTTTCTCAAACCAATATCCTTATTTGATGGATCCTAAGAGATATTTCCTTTCTAAAATCCTTGAGAGATATTTTCTCCCTAAAAATATTGGAGATCCCAATTTAGTGGATCTAGTGAGTGACATTCTCCTTGGATTGCTGAGTTAGTTATCAAATGGAAAATTGTTTAAATTTATGATGTGAGAGCTTAAGATGGGGAGGAGAGAATTGAATAACATCATACTTATGATTATGTGAGATACAAGGGGCTGGAACAAAGATCTTGGAGGAGGTTGCTCAACATCAAGGTAAAGAGTGTAAGTACTTCCATTTTTGTCATCTTTCCATTAATAGATAACTTGGCCTATTCCTTTCATGTTTATGCATTCAATTATTTACATGTCTATTGTTGTGAAAAACATCGTAGATAGATCTATTTTTACTTAACATTATAGTGTGGAAGAAAGGGATCTCCTCTTGTTCTTTTGCAAGTCTTTTCTTACACCTAGGATCTTGGATATAAAGTTCAAAAGGCTGGAGCAGCGAGGACAACCATCGTAAAAAGGTGTGCCATCCATTTCTCTCTTCTATCCTACCTGTTGAAATACATCTAAAGGGAAAATAGTTACCATTTTTTTCCTTCTGTCTTGGATCAAAGAAGGGGTCTTGATCCAAGGGGGGTTTCACCTGTTCGCGGGGGGAACTTTACCATAATATAGTGGAGAATTGACTCGATACCATAAGTGGTATCACATTGTGGAGGGAGTTGTTTTGAAAAGTTCTTTGAGGATGTAAAACCTATCAGAATGTTCCATGTATCATGCGCAAAACCACTATTGCATAGCAGAGGAGTTGTTAACTTGTGTGCATGTTGACGATGAGAAATATGTTATGGATCGTCAATATATTCAACCAATATTCACCGTTAGATATGGGGGGGGGATGGGTTGCATTCTGGAGGTAAGTTGTGGAGGTGAACCCCATTGGTGACATGGGCCACTACAGTGGTGTCATGTGGCAACTAGTATGGGTGGGTCCAATATTTAATGAATTATTTTATATTAATTATATATTAAAGTGTAAGGTAAGGTAAAGGTAAAGGGAGGATGACGAGGAAGGGCCGGGGGGTTGGAGAGTGACATGGCATCCTATCAGGGTGCCATGTGTACCCATAGTGCCACATCATCAACCATGTCAGCAGATTGCCACGTTTGGAGCCATTTTCTTATTTTGGCCATAAATGGAGCAAATTAAGTGATATTGAGATGAAACTTATAGTTTGTGTCTATGGTAAGGAGGGATACAAAAATTTCAGAGAGGACCACTGTCCATTTCTTTTTGGAATTATCATAAATTGAAAATTAGTGGTTTTTAAAGATATGGGTCCATATTATTGGTAGAGATCCATATTAAGTTGAAATTATTGGAGAGAGTCCAAAAATAAGACATGAAAATAATCCATGAAGGAATTGAATAAACTATAAGGTGCTTGGATGGGGGATGCTGAAATAGGCCAAAATCCACTATTCCAATCCACTTTTTAGTGATTTTTTGGAATTTCAGAGGACGAAAAGTGATCCTAGATCACAAAAATGGAAAAAATTATGCACTCAAAATTTTGAATACTCATAAATATAGACAACTTTGTTGTAGTGAAGTTTTTACAGAAGAGCATAGTTTGGGAGATAACTAGATTTGCTAAAAATTCTAAATCTGGAAAAAATTGTAAAAAGGGCAAAGTTTCATATTCCAGATTGTTATAGAATCTTACTGGAGTAATTTATGGAGAATATGAAGGATTTTTTGTGTTTTCCATTATAATTATTATCACTTCATGATACACAATTTTTCTTGGTTCTTGATGTATTTTCTTCTACAGTTGATAAAAGTTGGTCTTCTAGTAAAATTGCACCAGTGAAGCAAATGCATAAATGGGGTGAAAACATATTTTTCAGGAAACCATAGCTTTCATCTCATAGATTGGATTGGGGCATAGGAATAGTCATTGGAAATTTGATGGAGAGGATAATAAATTATAATTATTATAATTTAGAGAAGTTTGAGATAATTCTTCATGATTTGAGAAGGAAGCACATGTAGCATTAATTAACAAATTTATGTAATATGCATAATTCTAGCAAAAATGGTTGCTTGCACATTTTGCAGAATTAGATGTACAAGAAGATAAATTTAATCCTAGGATTTCATATCAGAGTCATGGAGGATGCAAAAAGAGCCTACAATCATGAGAGAGAAGCCAAAGGTAAAAATATTAGTGTGGGTAATGATGAAACAAAATCTAATGGACATAGGAGCATAGTGGAACCAACAAAATGGGTAGAAACTATGAGAAGTTTTAGAATGGAAGTATGGAGTTATAGAGTTGAAAATGAGAGAATAATGAGAGAAAAAGAACAGAAAACTCAAATAAATGCTCAAATGATGCAAAGCCTAAATCAGTTGCAGAGGAAAGTGAAGAATAGATCTTTTTCAAGACATGAAGAAGAAGGAATACATCATGAAAGAAGGGATAACTAAAAAATACTTAGTCATTCAAGAAGTGATAGTAGGACTCATATCCATCACTCACCTCCTTACTTAGCTAGGAAGTTTTATGCATATAAAGATTCAAGGAGTAGTCAAGAAGTGTCTCATGTTAGACATCAAAAAAGAAGAAGATATGAGTTGGAATGTTTGTAAGGAGAACTTAGGAAGATTAAGCCACCATCCTTTAATGGTGAAAGAGAAAGGGAAGATGATGTTGAAGCATGGTTGCTTTGAATAAGGAAATACTTTCAATTACACAACTACTCATCTAACCTAGAAGCCAAGATTTACACATACCATTTTCATGGAAAAGATGTTATGTGGTGGTATCGGTTGAATAAATTTGAGCACATTAATGAGAGCAGGATTACTTGGAAGAAATTCAAAAAATATTTTCAGAAGGAGTATCTTTCAAAGAACTATTATGACAAGAAAATGAGAGATTTATTTGAACTCGTGTTAGGGAGAATGACCATGGGAGAATATGAAAATAATTTCTTGGGATTGCTAAAGTATGTGGATTTTTTCAAGGATGAGAAGGTGAAGATGCATAGGTTTATGAGTGGAATGTCATCCTTTTATAAATATAAGATTCAATATGATGAGACAAGAAATTTGACAAAGACCATTAGGAAGGATAAGTACATGTATGAGCAAGGCAAGGGTAGAGAATCTTTGTAGAAATATTGGAAGGAAAAGAAGAAGGAGAAATATTGTGAGAGGAGGAAGGGATTCAAACCTCCTTTGAATAGAAGAAATCCTAACACAAATCAACAAGATCATCTTGCTAATAATGAGTCCAAAAGGGAAGAATCCTTGGGAAAAAGGGGAATACCACCAATAAAATGATGAGGATGTAAATAATATCACATGTACAAGGATTTACCTCACGGAGAATACATGATGAGGACATTGCAAAAAATCCAAAAGGATACTATAGTAGAAGACATGGGTAGAAATATTCTAAGAATATATGTAGCCTTGGAAGATCGACAAGAAAAACACCAATCCTATATGATTGAGGTGGAAGGTAAGATCATTAATCATCCTATTGCTATTTTAATTTATTCAGGAGAAATCCATAGTTACATTGATCCTAAAATAGTGGATAGATTTCATTTGACGAGAAGTAAGATAGAAATATCATGTGTGGTTTAGCTAGCCATTGGAACCAAAAGAATGATCAATGAAACTGTCAAAGACTGTCCAATAAATATGAACGGAGTGAGTACTAATGTTCATCTGAATATCGTATCATTAGGATATTAGGATATCCTAATTGGAATGGATTGGTTGGAAAAGCATTGTGTCGTCCTAGATTGTCATAACAAAACATTTACATGTATTGATGAAGAAGGAAAATAGAGCACTGTGAAAGGAATTCCAAGTCCCATTTCCATAAGGGAGATTCCATCCTTATAGTTGAAGAGATGGTTTTGGAAAGGATTTCAATTGTATGCAGCTCATGTGGAGGATCTAGAAAATACCAAAGCGACAAGCCTTGAAGATCAGTTAGTATTGCAAGATTTTGAAGATGTATTCCAAGAAATGTGATGCAGGAGCATCACCAACGTCAAGCAAGCATGGAGCAAGTGCCAACACATTTTAGACACATGATAAATTGTTTAAAAACTTTTGAAGATGGATGCACCAAACGTAAATGAAATAGTTAAGGAGAGGCGTACTTATAGATTGTAATCAGACCTTGAGCGACCCGCTCTCGTCTGAAGGACTAAGAAGGCATTTATGTTAGTAGGTAGCTTTGAATTCTCAGATTAGATAGTTTTAGGAGCAGAGGGAAAACGGATATAGACACGCTCATTGTATTATTGTAATATAGAGAGTGAAGAACATTACCAAGAAGAAGAGCATACAAAGTTGGAACAGAGAAACTGTATTTGAAAAACACCCATGTACAGAGATTTGAGTTAATAGAAGAAGTCTTAATTTAGATTCATGGCATTGTATTTGTTTCTTGTATGTATATGTTGAATGGTATGTTCATGGTTTTACTCTTTCTATTATACATTTTCTTTCTATGCTGTGTATGAATGATTTCAAGATTATGTTTGAAGTCTGAGAGAGAAAGAGTTAGGAAATGAGTTTCAATTGCTTCTCTATCTGAGCAAGGATTCCTACAAGGAGTGCAGTTGAATTGTCCGCAAGGAGTGCATTGACAAAGGATTCAGAGATTTGTCTCTGGAATTCTCAGATAGGACAGCTTTTGTTCTCATTTCCTCTGAAGGGCAGATTTGACACAGGAGTCATGCAAGGTGTGCATAGACCAATCTTGAATCCAGGATTTGAAACCTAAGAAACTATTGAAGGACTGTTGTTGCAAGGAGTGCGTAGAGTCGAAGGTGTTCAACACTGAAGGGCTTGAAGGTTTGCCACAAGGAGTGCGTGCAGGAGTTTTCTTGAAAGACTTGAAGTCGTGGAAAACCTCAGAAGGATTTGAACCTGCGAAGTCATCGAAGGGAAGAGACGAACGGTCAAAATTCTTCATAGAGAATTAACGAAATCCCGCTAGCTGTCCAATATGATAGAGAAGCAAGGAGGTTACGGCTGTTTCCAGAGTTTCAAGCTCAAGAGATCGTGAACCGTCAGATCCTCACTTAGATACTCGTCAGTCATGGGATCTGACAAGAGTTGCATGAGGGTTAAACTCTCGCAAGCAGAGTGAAGGTCCTGAAAGACATCGGGATATCGGGACTTCGGAATTCGGGGTATCGAAAATCTCGAGGATAGGAGATCGAGAATCTCCACGATGAAAATCCTGATTTTGATCTGGACCGTCCATCTGTTGAGACACGTGGCGAAGATCAAGAACCCATAGGTATTTCAGCTATCGGGGTTTTGATTTGACAGAGAAACTGCAACATCGGGGAATTGCAAGTCCCGAAATCCTGAGACTGAATCAGGACCGTCCATCAGTTGAGACAGGTGGTGACAATCAAGAGCCCATCGAAATTTTGCATGTCGTATTTTTGGGGTTCGGGAGGATAGGAGGAAATCAGTATTTGATTTCGCAAAATCGTGAAATGACTGAGGACCGTCCATTGTAGGAGGACATGTGGTGGAAATCCCTGAGTTCGAGAAAATCCCGATAGAGAAGTCCATCGGCTTATTGGGGTTCGGTGTTTCGCGAATCCTAAAGACAAGAAGCATGCACATTTCGGAAACGTGAAGTGTGAAATCCCTACAAGGTGGAAAGTTCCGTTGTGGCGTCGGCTGACATCATTTCAGCATATAGGAGGTCGGTAATCGGAACTTCGGTAGTTCTGAGGGAAAGAACCCATAAGCATTTGATTTCCCAAAACCACGAAGCGACAAGGACCATCCATATTAAGGGGATGCATGGTAACAATCTAGGGTTCTGGAAAAAATCCCGAAAGGCAAGGTCATTTCAGTCCTTTGGGGATCGACACTTCGGGAGTCGAGACACCAAGAGGTTGGGCACTTAAGTCGCAAAAACCCAAAAGGGATTGCGGTCATATCAGGGGACATCATGTGGACCATAAGTATAGCCCAGGGGGCTAACTGAAGTTAAAGTTGTTTCAGAAAATCGGCATATCGGAGATCAGGGGATCGAGAAGGCTAAGGTTCTCGACAACGGGAATCACGAAACCTCAAAACCTGAAATTTCTATCGGGGAAAGATCAGGTAGGCGCAGAAGTCGTGACAAGGGAAAAGGAAGGACCTGTGAATCGATTTTTTAATAGAGATTCTAGTGAGGAATCGAAAGATCCACTTCGGCTCGAAGGTGAAATTAGAACGATCCGTTAAGACCGGGAGGTTAGCGCAGAGACTATGACCGAGGCAGAGGGGCCCAACTTATGTCAATTGTACATGAAAATTTTCATGGGCTCCTGTCCATGAGCTCTCGCACGGTCTGTCCATGCTTCTGAATCTCTGCTTCATTCTCCCAGCTGGCATCTTCAACTGGATTTCCATTCCACTTGACCAAGTGTTCAAAGTATTGTTTTATTTTGGTCTTCTTGCTAACTCTTTTGTCTAGTATGCTTTCCATCTATGGCTTCTCTGCAACAGGCATCTACTTTGTCCATTGGATCTCTGGTTGTTCATCACTTGTTCCTGTTTCCTCAGTTTTGTATGGGTACAGATCTAAGACATTGAATATTGGAGAAATTATGATCCCATCGGGTAATTCAATCTCATAAGCATTTGCCCCAAATTTCTTCAAGACCTTACATGGTCCGATTTTCTTCATTTTCAGTTTATTATATGTTCCTCTTGGGAACCTTTCCTTTCTCAGATGTGCCAGAATCAAATAACCAACCTCAAATTGAAGTTGTCTCCTGTGTTGATCTGCTCTACGCTTATATTCCTGGCTCAAGTTCTGTTATCACCTAGTTGTGAAGTTCCTTCATCGCCTCTGCGAAATATTCTGCACTAGCGCTCCTAGTTGTAATTTGTTCTGAATCTCTTAGATCAGAAATTCCTCTCGGCTGCATGCCATAAACAATTTTAAATGGAATTTGCCCTGTGCTTCTATTAACTGAGTCATTCTAAGCAAACTCTGCCTATGGTAATATGTTGTCCCATTGGCCGTGGTGTTCTGTCACCAAGCTCCTCAGCAAGTCTCCTAAATTTTTGTTCGGGACTTCTGTCTATCCATCTGTCTAAGGATGATAAGCTGAACTGAACGATAAATTTGTTCCCATATTTTTCCATAAGGTTCTCAAAAAGTGTCCCACAAACTTAGTGTCTCGATCCGAAACTATGCTCCTTCCTAAGCCATGAAATTGAATGACTTCTTTGAAAAACAGATTCGCAAGGTGATTTGTGTCACTGGTTTTCTGACATGGAATAAAGTGTGCCATCTTGGAAAATCTATCCAACACCACAAAGATCGAGTCAAACCCTCTTTGTGTTCTTGGCAACCCCAATATGAATTCCATGCTGACTGCATCCCATGGCCTATCAGGTATGGGCAATGGTTGATAAAATCCTGCATTATGTCTCTTTCCCTTCGAATGTTGGCAAATTTTGCATCTATCCACGAATTTATTGACGTCTGCTCGCATTCCTGGCCAAAAATATGACTCATTCAATTTTGTGAATGTCTTGTCGTGGCCAAAATGTCCAGCCAATCCTCCACTATGTTTCTCCTTTAGCAAATTCTCCCTCATGGAGCATTTTGGAATACAAATATGATTACCTTTAAATAGTAATCCTTCTTGGATCATATATTTTGTCCATTGACTTCTATCCCTGATGATTTGATTCTCAGCTGCTTCATACGCCTCCTTAAAATCTGGATCATCTCTGTACATCTTCCTGAGATCATCAAAACCCAATGTTTTGACTCTGAACTCCTGCAATAGCAAACATTTCCTGCTCAAAGCATCAGCAACCTTGTTAGCAATTCCAGAAATATACTTAATTACAAAAGTAAAGTTCTACATGTATTCAACCCATTTTACATGTCTTTGATTCAACTTTTCTTGTTGAGTCACAAACTGCAGTGCATGATTATCACTGTATAAGACAAACTCCTTCCGGATCAAGTAATGTCTCCATTTCTTTAATGCCTGAATAATAGCATAAAACTCCTTGTCATATGTGGATTATTTCACCTTCGCTTCGTTCAGCTTCTCATTGAAGTATGCTATCGTCTTGTCTTCTTGACTCAAGACTGCCCCTATTGCAAATCCACTGGCATCGCATTTCACTTGAAATGTCTTTTGGAAATCAGGCAACACCGGAATTGGTTGTTCTGTGATTTTCCTCTTCAACAGATTAAAACTCTTCTCAGCCTCTTCTGTCCAGTGAAAATATTTGTGTCTCTTCTTCACTATGTCCATCATCGGTGCACTAATTCCACTGAAATTCATGATGAAATTCCGGTAGAAACTATCCAATCCGTGAAAACTTCTCACCTCAAATATACTCTTCGGTGATGGCCAATTCTTGATCACCTCCACCTTATCTGGATCCATCCTCAATTTATCTGCAAGAAATAACAAAACCCAAATAGATGAGTTATGTCTTCATGAATGAGGATTTCTTCATGTTTATCAGTAGCTTCTCTTGTTGTAATCTCTTCATCACTGTAGCTAAGTGTTTTAGATGCTTTGCCTCTATTTTACTGAAGGTCAGTATGTCATCCAAATACACAATGACAAATTTTCCTATGAATTCGTTCAGGACTTTGTTCATCAACCTCATGAAGGTACTTGGCACATTTGTTAAACCAAACGGCATAACAAGACATTCATACAACCCTTCGTTAGTCTTGAAGGCTATCTTCCATTCATCACCTTCTCTCATACGAATCTGGTGATATCCACTTTTCAAATCAATCTTCGAAAAAAAATTTGCTCCACTTAAGAAATCCATCAGATCATCCATCCTTGGCAATGGAAATCTGTACCTGATGGTTATCTTGTTGATTTCCCTTGAATTAGTACACATCCTCTAGCCTCCGTCTATCTTTGGACTAAGTACTGTCGGAACATCACATGGACTCAAGCTTTCTCTAACCAACCCTTTTTCCAACAAATCCTGGACTTGTCTTTTGACCTCTTCATTCTCCTGCAGCATTAATATGTACGATGTTTTGTTTGGAAAACTAGGTCCAGGTATGAGATCAATATGATGACTCACACTTCTGATTGGTGGCAACGAACGAGGTAGTTTGTCCACTACTATGTCAATGAACTCTTCCAGCAGTTCCCGAACCTCTTCTGGTAAATCATCCACCCTTGTGCTGGTTAAAACAATCTTTGGCTTCCTAACCATAATGAATTGTGGTTCCTCCTTCTTATTAACCTCTGTAAGAAGTTCCTTCCTACTCATGAGAAGTACATTGTTTCTTACCTCAGGTGTCACCTCCTCATCATTGATTGGAGGCAACATGTGAGTTCTCCCATTCTTCTCTAGGGTGTATGTGTTCATCCTCCCATCATGAATCACATTTCTGTCATATTGCCACAGTCTACCCAGCAATAGATGACAAACATCCATGGGAATAACATCACAGAGTATCTTATCATTATATCCTCCTCTCTTAAATTCAACTAAACATTGTTTAGTGACATTTACCTGATGTCTTTTTTGTAGCCATGAAACTCTATATGGACTTGGATGTTCAATCGTCTCCAGCTCTAACTTTTCTACCATCTCTGTTGAAATGAGATTATCCATGTTGCCACTGTCCAAAATGACCTTGCATACCCTGTCCTTGGTTTTGCAAGCAGTCTGAAAAAGTCTGTTTCTTTGGAATGAACTCTCCACCTCCTTCTTTGGCGTTAAGATAACTTTTTGCATCATCAACGATATTCTTCCTTCAACATCCTCTGCCTCAACATTCCACCTCTGTGCTTCGGAAATGTGAGCCTCACCACCTTCTTTCTTATTATCTGGACATTCATAAGATTTGTGTCCATTCTTTCCACATGTGAAGCACTTTATTACTCCACCTCTTCCTCTACCTCTAGTATGAGGAAAAATATTATTATCAACATAATCTCCTCTCTGTTCGGTGTGTTTCCCTCTCTATTCAGCATATTTCCCTTGCTATGAGCTTCCACCTCTCTCTGTTCGAGACTGAGGTTTCTTCCAGTCCTCCTTGGGTTTCTAATTTTTATCTTGGACAACTGATTTTCCCCTGGCTTGACTCCTACCTCACCCTCTTTGACCCTGCTTTCGGCTCAGCTTCTCTTCAGCTTTTAGAGCCATCTGATAAGCATCTTCCATCGTTCGGATGGTCATCATGCTCATCTCATCCTGAATGTCATATCTCAGGCCATTCATGTACCTGGCAACCTTTTCATCATCGCTTTCCCGATGACCTGCCCTGATGTTCAACCTATAGAATTCTTCAGTATATTCCTTCACTGTTATCAGCTTCTGTCTCAAATTTTTCATTCTTCGAAATAGAGTAATCTGGTAATCCCTGGGAATGAATTTTTCCTTCATCTTTTCAATCATCCTATCCCAACTCTTGATTTTATGCTTGCCTTTGCAGTGTCTGTCAGCTTGTAGTTCATCCCACCACAATGTTGCATGTCCTTTCAATCTTGTGACGGCATGTCTGACCTTCTTGTCTTCTTCGACATCTTCGTAGTCAAAATAAGTGTCCAGAGCTCTAATCCAGTCTAGAATCTCTTCAACATCTAGGTATCCCTCATAAACTGGGATGTCGATTTTTTCCCTGGCACCCATCCTTGCGACAGCTCTAATCAAGCGTTCATTTGTGGCATCTTCCACTGAAACTTCTTCTTCTTCATGTTCATTTTCATTTTCACTTTCAGAATCACTAAGATCCCCAATACTGACTGTGCACCTCTGTGTTGTCTCCATGTCCTCAATTCTGGAGCGTAAATCATGCATTTCTCTTGCTATGTCTGGGTCAAGCATCTGCCTACCTCTTCTTCTTGGTATTTCCCTCTCCTCTGGTGGATCAGGTGTTTGCATGTGCCTTCTTCTTTGAGGCATGGTGAATCTTCCTTTTCCTTGCTACAGAAAGCAAAGAAACCATTTTGTTCTCTAATACCACAATTGACACAAGTTGGCCCCCTCTGCCTCAGCCACAATCTCTGCACTGACCTCCCGATTTTCCGAAATGGATTTAAATTCAGTTATCCCCCTGGGCTATACTTATGGTCCACATGACCTGCCCTTATATGACCGCAATCCCATTCGGGGTTTTGTGACTCAAGCGCCCGACCTCTTGGTCTCTCGACTCTCGAAGTGTCGATCCCTGAAATACCGAAATGACCTTGCCTATCGAGAAATTTTTCGGTACCCTAGATTGTTGCCACGCATCCCCTCAAGATGGACGGTCCTCATCGCTTCGCTGTTTCGGGAAATCAAATGCTTATGGGTTCTTTCCCTTGAAACTCCCGAAGTTCCGATTCTTGACCTCCTATATGATGAAATGACATCAGCCGGCCCCACAACGAAATTTTCCACCTTGTCGAGATTTCGGACTTCACGTTTCTGAAATTTGTGTGCTTATTGTCTTCAGGATTCGCAAAATGTCGAACCCCGATAAGCCGATGGACTTCTCTATCGAGATTTTCCCAAACTCAAGGATTTCTGCCACATGTCCTCCTACGATGGACGGTCCTTAGTCATTTCGCGATTTCATGAAATCAAATACCGATGTCCTCCTATCCTCTTGAACCCCGAAAATTCGACATGAAAAATGTCGATGGGCTCTTGATCGTCCCCACCTATCTCAACTAACAGACGGTCTTGATTCAGTCTCGAGATTTTGCGACTTGCGATTCCCCGATGTCATAGTTTCTTTGTCAACTCAAAACCCCGGTAGATGAAATACTGACGGGTTCTTGATCTCTGCCACGTGTCTCAACAGATCGACGGTCCAAATCAAAATCAAGATTTTCATCATGGAGATTCCCGATCTCCTATCCTCGATATTTTTGATACCCCGAATTTCGAAGTCTCGATATCCCAACGTCTTTCAGGACCTTCACTCTGCTTGCGAGAGTTTAACCCTCATGCAACTCCTATCAGATCCCACGACTGACAGGTATCTAAGTGAGGATCCGACAGCTCACGATCTCTTGAGCTTGAAACTATGGAAACAGCCGTAACCTCCTTACTTCTCTATCAGATCGGACGGCTAGCGGGATTTCACTAATTCTCTACGAAGAATTTTGACCGTTCATCTCTTCCCTTTGACGACTTCACAGGTTCGAATCCTTCTGAGGTTTTCCATGACTTCGAGTCATTCAAGAAAACTCCTGCATGCACTCCTTACGGCAAACCTTCAAACCCTTCAGTGTTGAACACCTTCGACTCCACGCACTCCTTGTAGCAGCAGTCCTTCAATAGTTTCTTAGGTTTCAAATCCTAGATTCAATCTTGGTCTGTGCACACCTTGCACAACTCCTATGTCAAATCTTCCCTTCAAAGGAAATGAGAACAAAAGTTGTCCTACCTGAGAATTTCAGAGACAAATCTATGAATCCTTTGTCAACACACTCCTTGCGGACAATTCAACTCCACTCCTTGCAGGAATCCTTGCTCAGATAGAAAAACAATTAAAACTCATTTCCTAACTCTTTCTCTCTCATACTTCAAACATAATCCTGAAATCATCCATACACAACATAGAAAGAAAATGTATAACAGAAAGAGTAAAACCATGAACATACCATTCAGCATATACATACAAGAAACAAATACAATGCCATGAATCTAAATTAAGACTTCTTCTATTAACTCAAATCTCTGTACATGGGTGTTTTTCAAATACAGTTTCTCTGTTCCAACTCTGTATGCTCTTCTTCTTGGTAATGTTCTTCACTCTCTATCTTACAATAATACAATGAGGGTGTCTATATCCATTTTCCCTCCACTCCTAAAACTATCTAATCTGAGAATTCAAAGCTACCTACTAACATAAATGCCTTCTTAGTCCTTCAAACGAGAGTGGGTCGCTCAAGGTCTGATTACAATCTATAAGTACACCTCTCCTTAACTATTTCATTTACGTTTGGCGCATCCATCTTCAAAAATTTTTAAACAATTTATCATGTGTCTAAAATGTGTTGGCACTTTCTCCACGCTCGCTTGACATTGGCGATGCTCCTGCATCAAAATACCAGGATTACCACCAAAGAGAAATATAGATTTCTCTATTGATTTAGTACTAGGAGATTCCCTAGTGTCAAAAAATCCTTATAGAATGGGCACCCGAGAATTAAAAGAATTCCAAATGCAGCTAGAAGAACTGTTGATGAAAGGGTACATATGCCCAAGTGTTTCACCTTGGGGAGCACCAATAATATTTTTTTAAAAGAAGGATAGAACATTGAGGTTGTGTATTGACTTTAGATGACTGAATAAATCCACCATGAAGAACAAATACCCTCTACTTAGAATTGATGACCTCTTTGATCAACTGAGAGGAGCAACGATATTTTCAAAGATAGACTTGAGATCAAGATATCACCAAGTGAGAATCAAGGAACAAGACATCAATAAGATAGCTTTTAGAACCAGGTATGAGCATTATGAATTTGTAGTGGTTCCATTTGGACTAACCAATGCACAAGTTGCCTTTATGTGCTTAATGAATGACATATTCATAAATTGTTTGGATACATTTTTCATTGTGTTCTTAGATGAAATACTTATTTATTCTAAGTTAGAGGAATAGCATGAGCATCACTTGAGGTTGGTGCTACAATTTCTAAGGGAACATCACTTTTATGCCAAGCTAAGAAAGTGTTCTTTTTACCAAGAGCAAATCCATTATTTGGGGCACATTATTTTAGAGGAAGGAATAATAGTAGATACAGAGAATATTGAATCCATTAGAGGATGGAAAACACCAATAAATTATCTAGATAATTTTGTCACTGTGCTCTTGGATGACATACTTATTTATTCTAAGTTAGAGAAAGAGCATGAACATCACTTGATATTGGTGCTGCAAGTTCTAAGGGAACATTAGTTGTATGCCAAGCTAAGAAACTGTTCTATTTACCAAGAGAGGATCTATTATTTGGAGCACATTATTTCATCGGAAGGCATAGCAGTAGACACGGAGAATAATTAAGCCATTAGAGGATGGTTAGCACCAAGGAATGTTTCAGAAGCTATATCTTTCATGGGATTAGATGGATACTATAGGATATCTATAGCAGGATTCTTTAAAATTTCTCATCCCATCACTTCCTTACAAAATAAGGGAATTAAGTTTGAGTGGACATCAGAGTGTGAAGAAAAAATTAATTTGTTGAAAGAGTTACTTACTAGTGAACCTATTTTGAAGATTTTTGACCTAAATGATAATTTTGTGGTATGTACAAATGCATGTTGATGTAAGAGCATCATCAGTGAGCACACGTGGCAGGAAAACTCAACGCTCGAGAATCATTTCAGAATCTCAAACATTGGGAGTTACTACGAGTCTTTCGGGGAGCTAATGAAGAACAAAAGAAGATCAAACGCTTGGAGGTGGAATGATCATGAGCGATCAGGGAGTTTCACTTCGAGCCTTGAATGTAATTGAACTTAGGTAGCAGTTAGGTTTTCTTTTTTAGAGTAGATGAGTAGTCGGGCGGAACCCTAATGACCCTCAGAGATAAATAGAGGTTTTGTATGCCCAAATGAGGCTGCTGCGAGTTAGTAGGAATTTTCTGAGTTTTTAAGTTATTTTTTTGATATTAGTTGTAGCCATTTACTTTTGAATGAATATGACAGAGGAAAATTTGATCCAAATGCATAGTATTGTTACTATTTGCAATTCTTTATTATTGTGTTTTCAAGAATGAATGAATTTTTTTATGATTAGATGAAACTATGAATGTTAGTGTAAGTTTCAATTGTTTTTGTTCGGTTGAGTGAGTACAAGGTGTGCACACAGAGTGCAAGGAGTGCGTTGGAGGAATCTGCTTCAATTTTGAAGCTCAAAAGAGATAGCACGAAACTTTCCCTTTGCAAGCAGTGCAAAGTGGTTGATGCAAGGAGTGCACAGTCATCTGCAAGAATTCAAAACTTGTGTAAGAATATGTTGCAAGGAGCGCACATATCCGAGATTCAGCTAAGTGTTGAAGTGACTCTGTAAGAAGTCTAAGAACCAGAAAAGGAGAACACCAGGAGGGAAAGAAGAATTCATTTTCGATAAATCCTTTGGATCTGAGTTATCGAAATCCCTGAAATGCAAGGAGTGAGAAGGAAGTTGAAATCTTCATAAATACCAAGCTTAGGAGGGATAAAACTTTTTAGAAGTGTAGTCTAGGTCTGAGAAGTGGACTCACAGGAGGTTCAAAGGTAGAGATCTTTGAAGACTTAGAAAATCTTCTAAGACGGAAGAAATTAGAATCTCGGGAGGGGGAGTGACAGTGGCCATTGGATCACAGCGCAAATGATCAACAGTCGTCTGATCAGGACAAGGTGCACGAGATTTAACGCTTCGCACACATAGGAGAGAGAACCCATCAAGGTTTGAAACTTGAAATTCCCAAAGTGTGAAGATTCAGAGAACCGAAGTGAACCTCAATCGTTTGATTTAGAGGACAGGTGGCGCGAATCTGTGGATTCTAGTCAAAGGACTGAATAATATGATGATCATCGGATCGTGCGATGTAAATCCCCACTGTTCGATTGAAGCGGTCGTGTGGCAAGATTCTGTGTATTTTGAGGGGAGAAAAGTTTGAGATTTGAGGATTCTGAAGTCTGGAATTTTGAATCGACCATAGTCGTCAATTTGGGAGAAGGATATCTAAATCGTTGATCCTAAGAAATATATCTCGTTCGTCCATTCGAAACCACCATCAAGATCATGAGATCGAAAGTCATCTTGCATTTCGGGGATAGAAAGTGCTTGAACTTTACGAGATTAAGGGCAGGCCAGGATTGAGACCACGGTTTTAGAGGAAAGACACGTGGAGGCTCAGGGTGAATATCGGGGCAAAAAGTGGTTTGACCCAAACCACTCCTAAGTGCTCCCAAAATCGCGCGTAGGTGTGAGGTCATTGCCCAAGGTCACATCTAAGGAGGGGCCGAGAGAAAAGGTGTTAACGCCAATTCTAAGATTTCACAAAACGCGAAAGGGAAGGTCACGAGTATCGTGAAGCATGCGCAAGGAGTTGAGAGGACCTGTGTTTAATACAGAATGAGATCAACAAAGTTTTTGAGAGTCGTTCGACTCCAGAATCGAAGATCCTAAGTGGGAGGTCACGTAGCCCTTAGGAGAGAAGGGGGTCTGCATCACATGAAAAGAAGGAATTTATGGAGTCCTCACTCAGAATGGACATGTCATTAGTTACGAGCACAAAAAAATTAAAGAACATGAGAGGAATTATGCCACACATGGTTTGGAGCTTGCTTCCATAGTTCATGCATTTAACATGTGGAGGCATTTTCTTATGGGAAATAAATTTGAATTAAGGACATACCATAGTGGTATGAAATATCTTTTTGAGCAAACAAATTTAAATGTCAGGAAAACAAGATGGTTGGAATTTTTAAGTGAGTATGACTTTGACATCAAGCATATCAAAGGAAAAGAAAATAAATTATTTGATGCACTCAACAGAAGAGTACATCTCATTCATGCTACAACCATTAGTAAGCATAGTTCATATTTAAAGAGAATAATTTTAGATGTTATTGTTACATACCAACATTACCTATAGATAAAAGAAAGCTTATAGAAGGAAAATGTAGAATAGAAATTTAAATAATATAAGATGAAAGAAGATGGATTACTTATGCATAAAAACAAAATTTGTGTTCCTAGTTCGAAGAACTTAGGAATTTGGTATTAAAATAAATGCATAATGTTCCATATGCCCAACATCTTGGTTACTAGAAAATAATTGCAACAATAAGAAGCCAATACTTTTGGCTATGAATGATTTAGAAGGATGTTGCTAATTAGACTGCCAAATGTATGGAATTTCAAAGAGTGAAAGATGAGAATAGACACCTAGCAGGTTTGCTATAGCCATTGCCAATTCCAAAGAGGAAATTGGAAGTGGTAACCATTGATTTTATTACTAAATTTCCCAAGACAACAAGGAAACATGATTCAATAATGGTAGTGGTGGATAAATTGACAAAGGATGATCATTTTGTTACCATAAAAATGACTCATACAACAACTAATATTACAGAGATTTACATGAAGGAAATCGCTAGGTTGCACAGAATACCTAAGGAAGTTGTTTCAGACAGAGATACAAAGTTTAATTCAAAATTATGGAGGGGATTATTTAAAGGATTTGATACAAATCTGAATTTTATCACAACATACCATCCACAATCAGATAGGAAGATATAGAGAGCCAACCAAGTGATTGAAGACATGTTGAGAATGTATGTGATGGATAAGCCATCTAAGTGGGAATATTACTTGAATTTGGTTGAGATTTCCTATAATAATGGGTATCAAACTTCATTGAAGATGAGTCCATTTGAAGCTTTGTATGGTAGAAAATGAAATACTCCAGTGAGTTGGGAAAACCCAACAGATAGAGTGGTACTTGGGACATAATTGCTCAAAGATATGGAAGATTAGATGGTTAAAATTAAGTAGAATTTGAAAGCAACACAAGATAGATAGAAGATTTGTGCAGATAATAATAGGAAACATAGATAATTTAAAGTGGGAGAGAATGTGCTTTTGAAAGTGAAGCCGAAGAAGAGCTCATTGAAGTTGGGAAGCTGTACAATGCTAGCAGACGAAGAAAATTGTGCCAAGTTATTCATTCTATATAGAATTTGGTTCATGTTAATTCAATCCACTTGTGGAAAAATAAGAATCCACAAGAGTTGTTTTAATGCAATCAAACACATTTTCTAATTATCCACTTTCCTACATGGAAAAATTACATATGGACTTTGTCATGGAAAAAATTAAATGAGATACACAAAATGTAAATTTTTAATCATGTGGACATGCGGGTGGAAACACACCCTATTAGTTCAATGTATTTACTATGCTATAAACATTATTTAAAACTCAAATCAAAACCTTTGTTAGTGTATTGAGCTGGAACCAATGCTATTCATATGACAAGAAAGTCCTTACAATGAAAAATGAAATGAATGATTAGATAATTATATGTTTATTTTACATGCTTTTGCAGGCTTGGAATGCTTACATCCAAATGAATGATTAGATAATTATATATTTATTTTACATTTTTTTTTGCAGGTTTGGAATGCTTACATAAAGATAAGAAAGATGCATTCTACAACCCACTTTGGATTTGAACACTAGTCTCCAGTTAAAAAATCCATGACTTTCACCAATTCACAATACCCTTGTTGATAGTCCCTTGTCTCAAGTTAGTAAATACTAAAAATAAATGTAAAAATTAAGTTTAGAATACAATATTTTTTATTATTTATCACTTAAAAATTGTCTAAGTATCTTTTCCTCAACACTTCATCGAAGTCCTTTCTTTTGTAACCAATGGCCTTTGTTTTGGACATTTTTGAGTTGAAATATAAGTCCAAAGTTATATCACAATAGTGCATGCAAGGATGTTATGATGTTTATATAAGCATCTATATGAGAATCAATAAAAAAAAATCATTAGTAAAATCAATATGGACATCATTAGAAAAGTCCTTAGTAACATCTAGAAAAAATGTATTTAAAGGAAAAAAAATTAGCAACTTTTTTAAATATGTTATCAAATAATTCATTTAGATTTCAATTAAACATCCAAAACAACAACAACAATAAATGTTAATGGGTCTGGTTGGTTTGTAAAGTAAGGACATTGTTATTATCTATAAATAGACATTTGCAATTGAAACCAAGTGGAAGTATAAGATGACTTTGACATAATAGATACACCCCATTTATAATTTCTTAGTTAAAGGTTTCCAAATTGAATCTTGTAAGCTAACCATAAAATTATTCTACCTTAAAAAGTTTCATATTGATCAATAACTTAATTAGAGTGATAAAATAAATTTATCATTTAATTAAATCAAACTTCATCATACTAAATTCTTCTATTTAATATTTTTTGCATAACAATGATTTTTTTTTATTAAATATAACCAACCCAATTACCCTTCATTAAATAACCATTTAAGAAACTTGATAAAATGGTTAAATAATATATAACAACTTCGTTTGTATTGATCAATAACTTAATTACCATTTAA
>ML778737.1:267729-287338 GCA_009831015.1 Picea engelmannii
TCATTTCATATTGATCAATAACTTAATTATAGTGATCAAAAAAGTTGATCATTTAATTAAATCAAACTTCGTCATATTAAATTCTTCTATCTGCATAATAATTATTTTTTTTATTAAATATAATTAACCCAATTACTCTTCATTAAATAAATATTTAAGAAATTTGATAAAATGGTTAAATAATATATAACAACTTTTTCTTAATTTGAATTAAAAAGTACATTAAAAAAAATTCAGATGAACAAAACATTGTGAAGAAGGGGGGGATTTTCATTCCACTACATTTAATCCAAATGTTTATTCAAATTTTCCACCATTTTTTTTTTTGTAAGTAAGAAGTATATATTATATTTAGTGCCTGCTAGAGCTGAAAAGAGTTGCCAAAATACAATAAGATATTGGCTATAGTTGTTGGACTGCCCCAACAGAGGGGAAACCAGTCCAGCCAGCCCCCAATTCACAAGTCTGAGAAAGTTGTTGGTTCAGAAAACACACAAAGATCATACTAGCTGCATCTAGACTAGGAGCCTAATGAAACTAGATGCTCAGCAAAAAGAAAACTAAACACCTGGCTAATATCCTATCCACGTGGCTCGGACGTCCTCTAGCCACGGTTCTGTCTCGATGTTGGTCAGCTGGTCATCCCGACATTTTTCCTTTCGCTCCACATGCTCCTCGTTCTCAACTGGGCCGCTACGTTCTGCTTCCTTCTGCCTTTCCGCTGCCTATCGCCGCATGCTAACCATCTCAATGTCAGGGGCCTCCCCCGGAGAAGAGCCAGCCGGGTCCGAGGAGAGCTCCGATTGCATAGTTGATAGGATATGAAGAAAGGTTGTTACATTGTATTCTGTGGCCTGCAGGAGAAACTTGAGGTCCACCATCTCCCTCCTGAGCTCAAAGACTAAATCATACAGAATGCCCAGTCGTTCTTTGAAGTTCTCACTGTCGAGATGGCCCGCAGGGTAGAGACGCGCTCGCTTAGACTCTCCAAAAGCCGTTGGTGCACTCCTCTAGGTGCTCGAGGATCTGGGAAAGGACATTGTCACTATGAATTGCATCCGGGGGTCCTAAGGAGAACGTGGAGTCAGATTCGACCCTCGCGGGATAGTAGCCATGGAGTGTAAAAGCGAAGACTGCGAAGGTGGCGGGGTTATCGTGGAGCGGAGGTGTAAGGATTGCAAAGGCGGCGGGGTGGAAAACGGGGACATACTTTGAGGGAGGGAGGAGGAACATGTTGTCGGGGAGGCCGAAGGCGAGACCGGGGGTTTGCGGGGCTTCCAGGGTGAGCCCCGCTTCGAATTTCCTCTTAGCCTTTCTTTCATATGTGCAGGTGAGAAGGTCTAAACAGGGTTGAACCAGTGTTGCAGAGAAACGATGGCGATAGCCTCTAAGCAAGCCTGGTGTTGTTGGTGTCATGAAGGGAGGAGCCCTTCCGACCGCTTACAAGGTGTTATGCCAAAAACAATGACCCAATCCATTATACAAAATGCGGGGGAGAAAAGGGTGGCGTAAATGCCCCTTACCTCGACCATTATGCCAAATATAAATGCCATTACTCTCCCGGGACGACATTGTACTACAGCATGGGCCCGTCACGTGGCTCCGTGCTGTGTCACATTGTGTCCGTTCCCATCCATCGCCACGGGGAACCCACTAACACCCCATCCGGGGAAACATCTACTGATCCAGCTTTTCGAATGCACTGATGGAGGATAGGATGATTAGGATTCTGGGCAGACTAGCAGTGGAGGTCTGGTTCTCTCCACTCAATGCCCACATTAGCCAATTCGTCCGCGATCTGGTTCGCCTTCCTTCTGATGTGTGTGGGGATGATCACCTGTTGGGGGTGTAACAATCCCACAATGATCTGCAGACCATGAGTGAGTCTCTAGCTTGGCGAGATGTTTTCCGGGTTGACCCCGTGTAGGATTCTTTGCAGCAGGCCAATGATTACCTGAGAATCCCCCTCGACAATGAGCTTCGTATAATTGTTCTGTGAGGCCATTTGCAAACCTTTAATGAGACCCCAGAGTTCTGCTGCATTATTTGTGGAGTGCCCGAGGGGGCCTGCTCCTATGGCTAGAATATGTCCAAGATGATTTTGAAAGACGACTCCATAACCTGCATCCCCCGGATTTCCCTTAGAGGCTCCGTCAAAGTTGAGTTTAAGGAAATCTTTTGGGGGAGGAGACCAATGGGAAGGGCTAATCAGGGGGGAAGTGGAAGGGGGGGAGGAGGTTATCTGAGAGGGGGGAAGAGGAGTCCAATGCTGAAGGACAGGGAGCTCGGCAGGAGAGCAAGCTAAGTCTGCATCTGACCAAGATCTAAGGTGGAGGGTTTCCAGAAGATTGCGTTGGCATAGAGCCCAACAAAGACTCCAGGGATGAGCTTTATCTCTGAATATTCTACTGTTTCATTCTTTCCAAATGTGCCAGAGGACAAAGCTGGGTAAGAGCTGCCATACCCTGTTGAGGTAGGGAGAGCTAAAATCCCGATCCCTCCAGTTGAGGAGGGTCTCAATGACACTGTCTCTGAGACGGTCCGAGGTGCGCATGCTTAGTGCTACTTGATCCCAGACTTGCGCTGTGTAAGGGCAAGTGTTGAGGAGGTGATTCAAAGTTTCCTCTGCCTTTCCACAAAGAGTGCAAATAGAAGGTCCAGTAAACCCCCGCTTCAGAAGATTATCCCAGGTGAGAATGCTTGAGTGTAAGACTATCCAGAGAAAAAGGGTGATTTTCAGCTAGTGCTTCAGATTCCAAATCTTCCCCCAAATCTTCAAATTTAAGGTGTGGTCTGTCTTGGTTGTGAGTTGATAGGCTTCCTGTGTGTTTTAGGAGCCCTATGGTTTTTAGCCCAACCTGAGTATTTCGTCACCGATTCGTATGGGAATTTTCCTCTTGTTCAAAGCTTCTTGAAGAGGTGTCAGGTCTATCTGTTGAGCCAAGTTGATTCGCCCCCGATCCAGATGCCAACAGCGCCAAGTGTCCTCAGTGAGGTCGTTCTGCCAGTAATCCACTAAATTTGTTAGGACCATACCTGTAGCCTGGGCGCAAGTGTCGTGGGACCACTCCTCAGCGTCTAAGGCTGGCCATTGTTGCCAGGAATCTTGCCAGAACAGAGTCGTTTCTCCATTGCCTATCTCCCAGAAAGCATGCTGCGTTATTATCTTCCTATTCTGCTTGGCCGCTGTCCAAATCAAGGAGGCCATGTTATCGCCATTCCAACGAATCAGGTTATTCTCTGCCGTGTTAGGGGCATATTTCTTCCTCCACAACTTGGCCCAAAGGTCTGTGGGATTTTTGAGCCAACGCCACCAGATTTTTGCACTGAGGACCCTGTTCATTGTGGATGGATCTCTTATTCCCAGGCCCCCCTGATCCTTAGGCCTACAGATCTTATCCCAGCTGACTAAAGCGATATTTTTTTCTTTGTTAAGTCCATGCCAAAGGAAATTTCTTTGCAGACTTTTGATGGTGTTGAGAACAGATCTGGGGGCCGCTAACACTGAGAAAGCATAAATCGGGAGGGCTTGAAGGACAGCTTTGAGCAGAATGAGGCGGCTTGGCAGATTTAGAGCTCTAAAGGTCCAAGAAGATAGTCTCTTGGAGAAGGAAGAATGGAGGTTCTCCCAGGAGGATTTTTTGTGGGCATTGTCAATTAAGGGTAAGCCTAAATATTTGGATGGAAGGGAGCTTCTGTTGAATCCCAGGATCTCCGAGATGTGACGTTGAATCGAGGGGGGGGTATTGAAAAAGAAAATTGTGATTTATCCTTGTTGCATTCTAGACCTGAGGCATCGGAGAAGATTTGGAGAATCTCCTTGAGAGAGTTGGCTTCTCTAGCAGTCGGGCTTCCCATCAGGAGGGTGTCATCCATGAACTGACTGTGAGAAATGGGCGGGGATAAGCCATGCAGGGGTAGACCGGTTAAAATATTGTTTTCCAGAGCCACGTGAATAGATATGCTAAGTCCTTCCGCCATGATGATGAAAAGGAAAAGGGACAGAGGGTCTCCTTGTCTAATACCTCTTGTGGGGGAGAAGGGATTCGAGGGAACCCCATTGATGAGTAGTGAAAAGAAGGCTGAGGAGGTGAGATTTAAGATCCAGGTAACCCAGTTTTGATCAAAGCCAAATGCTATTAGCATTGCTTTCATATATTCCCAGCTGAGTTTATCAAAGGCTTTTGATATGTCCAACTTTAAAAGCATCCCTGGGGTTTTTGTTTTTTGCAAGGAGTGAATTACCTCATGTGCCAAGATGATGCTGTCTAAGATTTGCCTGCCTTCAACATATCCCGACTGCTCTGGGGATATGATTGTTGGTAGGATCGACTTGAGTCTGTGAGCGATGACTTTTGTGAGGAGTTTGTATATAACATTGCAGAGGGATATAGGCCTGTATTGCTTCGATCTGTTCGCTTGCCCTTCTTTGGGGATAAGGGAAAGAAAGGTTGCATTAAAAGCCCTTAAGACTTCTCCTGTAATCCTTGAGTCTTCTAGGATTTCCCAAACCTCTGTTCTAATCATCGGCCAGCAATAGTGGAAGAAATCGCTAGTGAAGCCATCTGGGCCTGGAGCCTTGCATTTGGGGGTATCTTGAAGCGCCTGGTCTACTTCTTCGATGGTGAAGGGCCTCAGGAGAGCTTTGTTTTGTTCCTGAGTCACAAGGGTAGATATGTGTCTTGTGATCTGATTGATGGATTCACTTCGGTCTGGAATGGGTTACGTGAGAAGGTCTTGGAAGTACTCAACCAAATGATTTTCCAGGTCAGTGTGGGAGTGAAGAGTCTCCCCCTCCTCCGTAATGAGATGTGTGATCTTATTGGATTGTCTTCTCTGGATAGTAGCTCTGTGGAAGAACTTAGTGGTGCGTTCCCCCTCCTTGAGCCATTGTATTCGCGACTTCTGTTTCCACAGTATCTCCTCCTGCTTTTTCCTTTCTGCTATCTGTTGGTTCACTTTGAGTTCCTGATCTCTGAGCTCCTCTGTGAATCCTTTCTCTCTTATTCTACACTGTAGCTCATCCATTTTCTCCGTGAGCTGTTTTTTTGATTCAAAGATGCTGCTGAAAGTGTGTCTGTTCCAGAACTTCAGCATTTGCTTGAGATTCTTCAACTTCTGTTGGAACCTATACATCTTAGATCCGTGGGGAATTTCCGCCTCCTTCCACCAGCCTTGAATATTTGCTTGGAAGTCTGGATGGTCTAACCAAAATTGTTCGAATCGGAAAGGATTCTTTCCCGTTGTGGCTGGGACATCCAACCATAATTGGATGGGCTAGTGATCTGATCTAGTGCGAATGAGGACACTGGATTCTATGGCAGTGTCGTCCATCATGAGTGGCTCCGACACCAGGAAGCGGTCGAGTTTGCAGGCGATCTGGTGCAGACCCGTTCTTCTATTAGACCAGGTATGAATGCCATTTATGGCCTCTAAATCAATTAGCCTGAGGTCATCTATTAAACTGTTGAAATCGCCAGAGTCTCGATCCAGTCGGTGTGATCCTCCCTTTTTTTCCTCTAGGCTTCGTATGATATTAAAGTCACCCCCCACTATCCATATGTGGAATTGTGTGAGGCTGGACAGGTAACTTAGGCTTATAAGGAAGGGTTGCTTGTCTCTTGGAGTGGTCGGTCCATAGACGGTTGTTAGATGCCCTGGCTTGTCTGATCCTATGAGCCTGTAGTCGACTGTAATAGCCCATCTGGTGGTGAAAAAGTTTTCCAACAGGACAGTATTGGTATTCCAGAGGAGAGCAAGTCCTCCGGTTGTTCCTGCAGCATCAATTGAGACCACTCCTCCCTGCTTCCAACAATAGGGGAGTAGTCGATTTATGTCCTCTGAAGTACATTTTGTTTCCTCCAACATTACAACATCTGGTGCTTCCTCTATGATCAGATCTCGTAGCAGTTTCTGTTTGCTACGAACATTGAGGCCTCTGATGTTCCAAGAGATGATTTTCATGATGATTGAGGGGGGGGGGAGAGGTGGGAAACTATCTGAGATCAGGTGGATCTGCCCTGAGTTTACCATAAAACTTCCAATTTCCTGTATGAGCTTATTTGTTGATTTCCTTCCTCATTTTTTCTCATCTTTTTGTGCCTTGTTTGGGTTTTTTGTCTGGCTGCCCTGGATGCCCAGTACTTTGCTGGCTCGGGCTGAGGATCCCGCCGAGGAGTTGAGGAACACTTTATGCACCTTCCTGAGTTGATCCCTTGGTATGGTATAAAGTTTTTGGTGTCGATAGGCATGCTCAAGGTGTTCCAAATCCACTCCCGCTAGATCTTGTTCTTCCACCTCCATTTCCTCATCCCCGTCTTCTATCTCCTGCTACTCAGGTGAATCCCTCATTGGGCCCATTGAGGGAGGTTTCGACTCCTTGTTCTTTGTTGGTTTTTCAACCTCTGGACCCTTAGTTTGAAAAGCCGTGTGCTGGGGTGAAGGGTTAATGTGTTCTGGGTTTGGATATTCCTCTGGATTATCTTGTAAAATTGCAAATTTATTGTTGGTGGAAGGGTCTTTACTTACCTGAGCTGGTTTCTTTCTGCTTCCCTATCGTCTGCACCCTACCTGTTGCGTGAATCCCTCCTTGTCCTTACCGTTTTCTGGATTCCCCTCCTTGTGCGTAGTGTTGAGTGGGCATTCCCTGAAGAGATGTCCATGCTCATGGCATTTCCTGCAGTGGAAGGGTATATGTTTGTAATCAATGGTTTGAGCCCAGTCCTCATCATGATATTCCAGCATAATAGAGCCCGGGAGCGGCTTGGCTATATTCAGATAAGCATAGATTCTTGCATAAGATGTGTATCGTCTCTGCTTAGTTTCTTCAGAGGACTTAACGTAAATACCGATGGTGTTGCCTATGCCAGCTAGAACTTCTTCCAGCCAAAATTCCTGGGGAAGAGAGTACATCCTGATCCAGACTGGCGCATGGGTGAAATCTTCCTTTTCGGGGCTAAAATTTTTTGTCCAGCATCTCAAGAAAAGTCCTGCTGAGTTAAAAAAATAGGGCCCTCCATCAAAGATACGGTTCCTGTCTTCGAGATTGTGGAAGATGATCGTGAAGAAACCCTTCGATCCTAGTTGGAGATCATAATGACCTTTTGGCCTCCACCAGTACTGTATCCATTTGATTAGTTCTCTTTCCGAGGGCCATAGCCCTAGAAACTTTCCTATCAGGGCATTGTCTTGCATGTATTGTTTCTGCTCCTCTATACGGGGCAATTTTATGACATATTTTGGGGTGATGGGTGCTTGCGGAATGCACTTACCGGGGATCCAAGGGGTCGAGGCGTGTGCAGAGCTGTCTTCCTTAGCCAGGTCCATATCCGTGTCCCGATCTTTGAACATCCCTTCGAACATCAACTGCGCACGCATCTCTGGAGGCGTTTCGAAGGTCGGCCTTTTCACTCTGGTTGCCGGATTTTCATTGGCAGTTACTTGGCTGTATGTGATGCCAGTCGGCGCCTCCCCCTGGCACTGCGGGAGCCCCTGCGGGGCCATTATTTTGTGGTCGCAGTCCTCTGCGGCTGTCAGAGTTTAAACCCTAGCTTTAGAACTAGATCGAGCTGACATGATACTGTTCCCACCTTGGTTTCATCTTATAATAGTTTTGAACATAAATTTTCCACCATTTATACGAAGGTTTTTTTCTAAAATAAAAAAACTAAGATGAACAAAACATTGTGAAGAAGGGAAAATTTTCATTCCACTACATTTAATACAATTTTTTATTCAATATTTCCACCATTTACACGAAAGTTTTTTCTAAAATAATTGTCTTGTTCCACATTATTAGTCCATGCGAAAGGGACTATTAGTCCCTTTTCCCCACCAAAGGGACTATAGCTTTAGGTCAAAGTCATATTTCATTAATCTTTTTGTACTTTGGGTTGTTTTTAGTCCCTTTTCCTTGCCAAAGGGACTATAGCTTTGGTTCAGAGTCATATTTCATTAATCTTTTGTACTTCGGGTTTCTTTTCTTAAGTTTTTTTTTAAGTCTTTATTAAAACGGTTTTTTTTAATAATCAAAATAATATTTGGAATTTTCTAAATATATCTTTTTAATTTTTCATTCGTTGAAAAATGGTGATGTGACCTAATTAAGCAGCCACATATCTGATAGGAAAAAACCTGACCCTCCACGTTTTCTACATGCATCTTCTACCTGGTAAGATATTTGTGTACTCACGCATCTGATAGGGTCTCTATATCTTAGGTGTTGAAAGCAACGATATAGTAAACAAGAAGGGGCCTCCACCGATTCAGAGTCTCTTCCCTCCTAAGAAATACATCCTTGAGATGGAAGCCCATCTGGAGCACACAGTTACACAGTTCAGTTCATTTTTATAATTTTGATTTTGCATTATATAGATACAAAATATTTTGTATTTTTTAGTAACTAATTAATACACAATATAGACTATCAAGGAAGATTGCTAGGTTTTCCACAGTTCAATTCATTTTTATGATTTTGCATTATATAGATACAAAATAGATTTTACACTAACTAAATAAATTATTTACATGCTCTTTTGAGGGAATAATTCATTTTAAAATTCATGACTACCTGGTAGGAAAACCCGGCTCTACACATTTTCTGCATGCATCTTCCACCTGGTAAGATATTTGTGTCCACTCAGGGTCTCTATATCTTAGATGTTGAAAGCAACAAGGAAATAAACAAGAAGCAACATCTAACGCCTCCAATAGGCTTTGCAAACAAGAAGGGGCCTCCACCGGTTCAGAATCCCTTCCCTCCTAAAAAATACATCCTTGGGATGGCAGCGCATCTGGAGAGTTCAATTCATTTTTTATGATTTTGCATTATATAGATACAAAATGGATTTTGTAGTAACTAAATAAATTGTTTACATGTTCTTTTCAGAATACTACATACAGAATATAGACTATCAAGGAATATTGCTAAGTTATCCACAACTCAGTTCATTTTTATGGTTTTTCATTATATAGATAGAAAATCAATTTTACATGCTCTTTTCACTGCATACACAATATAGACTATCAAGGAATATTTCTAGGTTTTTCACAATTCGGTTCATTTTTATGATTTTGCATTATATAGATACAAAATGGATTATTTAGTAACTAAATAAATTATTTACAATATAGTCTATGTCCTTCCTTGCCACACTAATGTTGTTTTTGAATACATTGTGCAAGCTAACTATGCCATTCCTTAGCACGGTAATGTTGTTGATTGTTGCAGATAATGTGAGAGGGTACTTACTAGTCATTTTACCTTCACTTGCTTGGACATGTTGTGATCTGCTCTCGTGTGTTGAAAATACAATTGTTGTTTTTTTTGTTTTGATAAAATGGCCATAGAAACCATGCTTTTTCTAGGCTTTCCTTTCACCTGAAATGGAAGATGTATATGCAAAATCCACTCTTTAGCTAATTAAATTTCTTGGTAGTGGACAAACTTCTTTAGATTGTGAGAATTAATGGATAAAATTAATGCTATCTTATGTCCCTAGCATCTAATTAGTTGCAAGTTAAAAAAATAATAATTAAAAAATGATTCTCAACGTTTTCACTCAATAAACTTTTGGTATTCATTATCTAAATCCCCAACCAGCCATTATGAATCCAGAGACAGTTGGGATCGGATCTCGACATGGTATCTCATGTTTCTCTAGTGCCCTTTTTTCCTTTGTCTAACATCTACAATACATAGAACTGATATCTCACATTTCTTTAATGCCCTTCTGTCCCTTGTCTAACATCTGCAATACATAGAACTGAATCAATAAAACTGAATCCAACACTATTAGTGTTAATCAAATCTTTTCTATTAAGAAAATTATGAAAAAGTCATGCAGAGCATAAATAAAACATCATAACAATTAAATATAAAAGAATGTTTGCTTATGGTTTAATTACATGAACTTATTTTACATAATTGGTTATTCATGATCACAGACAACTTGAGCCTTGAATAACAACAAGTTTCTCACTGTAAAATTGTTCTCTCTGAATGTTCTCTATAAATTGTGCTCTCGATGTTCTTTCCAGACTTTTTATAATATCCTTCTTTTAGTTCTTTTGTGTGAACATGTTTGCATGCAATTCGTTCTTTTAGTTCTTTTGTGTGAACGTGTTTGCATGCAATTCAAATTACCCTAGATAACACACATGATAGTGCACTGTTAAAAATTAGCATCATTCCCCATACAAAAACCGTGATTTACAAAATTTTACTTAATTATTAATAAATGAACATTCACATAAAGTCGTTTAAAATCAAAATTATTAATGAACATTCACATAGAGATATTTCCGTGTTTAAAGTTGTAAATTGCAATACCACTATTGCATTAAAATAGTTCCTCCCACTAAGATATAATAAAATGATATATAAATAATCAATTCTGTCTTTCCTAATGACATAAGTGCATTCATTAAATAATAATGATTATTTATTTAAAATGATATATAAATAATCAATTTTGTCTCCTAATGACATAAGTAAAGTGCATTCATTAAATAATAATGACTATTTATCCATTAATAATTTAAAAAAAATATTATTTTAAGCATCTTCTAGTAATAGAAAAGTGTTTGATATAATAATTTTTTTTTATTGTTAAAATTAAGTGTTTGACATAATATTTTTTTTTACGTTAAAATTACTCTTTATCATGCATAATGTTTTTAACTTTATCATTTGATATTTTCAAGTGAATAATTTATAATTTGTAATTGATTTTATTTTTTAATTTTTAATCATCTCTTCAAAAAAAAAATGCTAAATTAAAATCCTAATATAATTTTTTTTCATAGATTTATGCAAATTTTAATATTAAAACACTAACATCAATTTTTCATATATTTATGCATGAAATGCCGTAAAGTATAAAAAAGCATCCACAAAATCAATTAGGTAATATAAAATGCAGTTCTTGTTATTAATATTTAACATATCTATTAATGTTTAACCTATGGCAGGGACTTAACCTATTTATTAATGTTTAATTTAAGGCAGGGACTAGCTGCTATGCAGCTTATCCTTGTTTAAAATGACTTTGATATTTTTTTATTTTTTTATAAAAGTTACTTTTTATATATGAAAAAATTATTTACATTAGTAGTTGAAAATACATGAAAAAAAAGAAGGGTATATACAATTAAAATCAAAATCATATCTTCTTGGGGAGAGATATTAAAACAACTATGAAATCAAAATAAGTGGATGAATCTAACAATTTGGAATCTCTAATTAGTAATGCCCCTTTTGCAAGGAGTTGCGTAAGTACCTCATCTCCCCATAATTTCCAAAACCTTGACTTAGAACTAAACTCATTATCAAAAACAAACTTGCAATGAATATTCCAAAGGATATATAAGGCAAAGAATCTCAAACAGTGCCAAATACCAACCAAGGAATCTCATATCACAGATACAGAATCACCAAACAAAACTGACTGCCAATCCAAATGCCCTGGAAGAATGTTTTCCAATTGAGATTGAACCTGGGCCCAACAAGATCTCGCAAAGGCACAATCCCATAAAATATGCTTCACTAATTTGGACTTCAAGCGAGAGGGGCAAAAGCCATTAGAAAGACCACTTTTGAAAAGCCTAGCTTTACAGGGGATACGTTAGTATATCACCAACCAAGCAAAAACTTGGAGCTTATAAGAATCTTGAATCGACCAGAGACAATGCAACCTTTGAATCCAATGGCTTTCTACATCCGAAGAAATCCACCTGGCATTGAAAATGGGACCTAACTCATGCCATTGATGCAAAATGGAGTAGAGATTATGAGAATCATATTGGTTCAATGGATGTCCAAAAATCCACTCCCAATCTCACCAATAGGGCCCGATCATATCAATATTCTTCTTAAAATTATCCTCATGGGGTATGATCCTAATAATATCCATCCAGGTAGGCCAATTCATAGAAGACAATGAAAACTCCCTAGGTATGAAATGCCAAGTCTTACAAGAATGAGTATTGGAATCAAAAAGATATCTCCATAAGAAAATATTTTTTTTTCTAAGCCTCATTTCCTAAAAATGATGGAGGTCAGATATGTAAGTACCCTCCTGCCTCAAACTCTAAATTGGCCTCCTGGACAAATCCCAACTCAATCTACCTCTTGACCACTTCCAATGAACCAATCTTGCTACCCTCCTCCAAGATATCCAAATACTCTTGCAGATGAAGGATCCTAAAATATGGAAATTATGAGGAGCAAATATGGTCTCGCATAAATCAAATTGGTCCTTTACTCTGCCAAAATCCTGGGATGAAATCAATCCCTACAACATTAAAACTTGTCAAGAAAATGATCACTCCAAACGTTTAACTACCCATTTAGCAGCCAAAATAATGCCTTGGGTCTCCACATCAATCAGGCCAAGGATCCCCTCATCCTTGGGAATGATACAAAAGAGAAAAATATGTTCCAATCGGTGAAATTGTAGCTTGCTTGGAAGCCATAAAGACACATAGTAAATGTGGGAGGCCTGAAGAATCTTTCTCCCCACCATCAAATTAGTAGCAAAAGGAGGATCCTTGCATTGACAAAAAAGTAACTTCTGCTACAATCTTTTGAAGCACCAATCCCACATTGCAACCTGTAGAATATTTATCCCAAATGGTATACCAAGATACTGCATGATAACCCATGGCTTGAAAAACCTATAAGCACCTGGAAACTACATATGTCTATCCTCAAGACCAAGTAACTAGTAGTCTATCTTGTGATCTCTAATAGTTTCCCCTAAAGCCTCACAAAACACTATAATACAATCCCTGAAAGCTAAGACAGACTCCTTATCAGTAGAGACTAAAAAAAGAGATTCATCCACAAAATGATTGTTAATCATCCCCTACCCCTTGGGGATGGAAATAACTATGATCTGACCCTGAAGATGATCTACCTCCAATAAATATCCAAGAGCGTTAGATGTCAAAACATAGAGATAAAGGGCCAAAGGACACCTTTTCCTGATAGAACTATGGATATGGATGCAAGGGGGACAATACATTATTCAATCAAACAAAAGAGGCACATTTAAAAAAAGTGTTAATCATACGAAAAAAACAAACCCAAGGCAAGTCAACATATTAGTGATAAAAGTATAATCAATACGATCACATGCTTTGTTGAAATCTATTTTCAAGAAGAGTACTTGTTGACCAGACTCCCTGGCCCACTCCATGGCCTCCCAAGTTGATAATACTGTATCCAAAATAAACCATCCATATACAAAACTTGTCTACTCCCAGTGGAAAATTTTCCAAGCCACTTATCGAACTCTCCTGGCTAAATCCTTGGCCATAATTTTATAAGAAATTCTTAATAAAGTTATCATCTGCCACCCACCAATAAAATATCTCAATGTATTCTTTGGAATAAGCTTGATTAATCCTTGATTGAATATTCTGAAAGACACCCTATGGAAAATACCTCATGTACAAGATTGCAAAAATCATGCCCCTCTATGTCCCACATCTCCTCGTGATTGTGATTTTTAGGTATTATATTTTAATTTCATAGGCAATAGAGAATGTACCATTTTTATAATTGTCATTTTTAAGTATAAAGCATATGAATTTGGGTGAAATAGTTCAGAGACTGAATCTTTTAACATTTATCATGATCCATCTTTTGTGTGAAAATGGGGTATTTCTCATGACTATACGCATGGGCCCACTACTAGTGGGTTGATGTTTCCATTAAAATGGTGTAAAATATGATCACCATTTCCCTTAATAACATAACGTATGAGTGTATAACTTCACATTGTTTGGTTGTTATATTCTTTGCAATGAAATTCTAGTCGAGGTGGATCGATTGACAGTTGAAGTAGAAGGAATCGATAACAAGTCAAAGGTCGAGGTGGTTCGATCGAGTAAATTCGAAGTCAAAGACATCAACAATAAGTCGAACAGGTAAACCGACAAGAGATCGACGGGAGGGTGTGTGGAAACCGACTAAAGACTGAATGAAGGCCAACTGGTAGTCGACTGGTAATCCAACTTAGTAGTTGACTGTAACAGAATCCCGATATTCACGGGATTTGTAGCCAATGATCTGTGTGTATTTGTAATCATATTTGGGAACCTTTTCTTTATGTTTTTTCCTACTTTAAATCCTATAAATAAGGCGTGTTGTAATGATGTAAAGAATAATGAATTGTAGAATAGCCAATACAGGTTGTTGGTCATGTAGATGTAATCTGAATTGGATACAGGGTTGTTCTTGTGTAAATCAAGAAGGTATGATGTTGATTGTGTCTTAAGTGTGGACCAAGCTGAGGCGTGTAACCTTTAATTTTGAATCAATAAGACAACAAGAGAGAAAAATTCTCAAGGAATTTTGGTTTTCCCGGCTTGGGTTTCCAGAGTAAAATCTATGTGTACTGTGTGTTTTCTTTGTCATTTACTTTCTTGTTTAAATATTTATTCATCTCTTCTACTAGGTTTAGTGTGGAAGTGTTCTTCATTTCCAAACATGCGGTATCAGATATTGGTTTAACAACCTTGGATATTAGCTAAATCCTAGGTTCAATAAGAGTTGTAATTCAGAAATATTTAAATATTGTATTAAAGAATGGAAAGAAACTCAAGAATAGAGATCGAAAAATTCAATAGCCAGAAGTTTGAGCTTTGGAAGCTTAAAATTGAATATATCCTTGTAGATTGAGAACAATGGGAAACGATATGTCCAGGTACCATGGCAACAAGTATGTCGATGAAAGAATGAGAGAAACTCAAGAGAAGCGCAAGTAGTACAATTCAACTTTGTCTTGCAGATTCAGTATAGTTGAATGTCTCAGGTGAAGATTCAGCTAAGAAAATATGGGACAAGTTGGGGAGCTTGTACTAGTCAAAATCCCTGGTAAATAAGTTGTTTCTCATAAATAAATTATATCTTACGAGGATGAGTGAGGGCAGTTCAGTGAAGGAGCATTTAAATGCGTTTAATACCATTTTAAGCTAGTTATATTTTGTGAATATAAAAATCATTGAGGAGGAGAAATATGTTAGCCTATTATGTTATTCGTCAGACTCCTGAGATAGCTTAGTCGTGGCTATAGGGATAAATTCAAACATACTAGCGCTAGAAGGAATGGTTGCATCTCTATTGTTAGAAGAAATGAGAAGGAAGAATATGGAAGGATCAACCAAAGATGCATTAGTGGTGAGAGGTTGATCGGTTGACAGATATAAAGGAAAATTCTCTAGTAGAAATTCTAAGTCGAAGGGTAGATCTAAATCCCATGTTCAGTTGATGAGAAGATGTTGGGAATGAGGTAAATTTGAGCATTACAAAAGGGACTGCAAGTCAAAGGTAATGGAAGTCATTATAGGATCTAATGAGAATCAGTCGACTAAGAGAAAGACGACTCCAGAAAAGGGAGGTGATGTGTACCTGGCATCGACCAGTACATAGTTGGATCTATATGTTTGGTTGATCGAATCAGGAGCATTCTATCATATGACATTGCATAGAGACTGGTTTTTCAAATATGAACGATATGAAGGAGGATATGTGTTCTTACGGGATGAATCAAAAAACAAAATTTGTAGACAAGGAAGATTTCATCTGATACTACAGGATGGGAGGAGTAGAACCCTTCCAGGTGTGCTACACATTTTGGGTTTGAAAATAAACCTGATATCTATCAACAAGATTAGTGATGTAGGAGTGCACACTCTATTTCAGAAGGATATGTGCAAGATGGTCATAGGTGTGATGCTCTTAATGAAAGGAGTTCGAATTGGAACCTTATACAATGTCTTAGTGAATGTCGACTTGACTGGATGAAACAACATCGTTGTTTCTGAAGTCGAATTGACCCAGATTATTTTTTAGAACAAAATGAAAGCAGAGATACTATAATGAAATACACATAAATATTTCCAGAAACTGAGAAATACAGTCCTACAGGATTTCTATTAATGAAAGAAATGTACGAAGACTGTAAAAATACACAGTGAAAGACTCGCTAGAATGGTGGTAGCTTGTCTCTAAGAAGAGATGTGATGGCTACTCGCATTCACAAGAAGATGATCATTACAATGAGGCTCTAAGGGCCTTTTTAACATAAGTAAAATCCAAAACCCTAGCCTCGGAAGATGAAAATCCAAAAGGTTTGGAGGCCCCGATGGCGGTAGTTGATATGTTAATTTTTGGGGGGTGTAACTTTTTCATACGATCTCTATTTGGGACGCTCAATACACTATTGGAAAGGTCTAATCGAGAAGAATGATTTTCGACTGGTCTAAGTGTGTGCCATTGGCAATCACTTGGGCCCCAAATCCCCAAAAAATGTCGTTTAGGGCCTCAAAACGGGCCTTAAAGTTTGGAATCCAAAAAACCGCCGAAAAACTGCCAAGATGGAAATTGTTTTCCGAGCCCGTGGAATAGGTGGGCCACCAATATCCACCTATATCATACTCGAATTCGACTTGACTCAGGCTAATTCCATTCAAACCAACTTGAAAATTCATCGTAAAGTCGACCCGACCATGCTATGACATGAGAGGATGGAACATATTGAAGAAAAAGGACTTCGAGATATGCATAACAAATGTATGGTCGAAGATTTCCCTTAATGTAATTTAGAAGTTGACTTTTGTGAACATTGCATATATGGAAAACAAATTCGGGTGACGTTCCCATTTGAAGTGACAATGATAAAGAGGATTCTAGGGTTGGTTCATAGTGATGTGTTTGGTTTTACTTTAGTGCCTTCACTTGGTGGATCCCTGTATTATGTCTCCTTCATATATGATTTTTGCAGGAAGACATAGATATATTTCCTGAGTAAGAAATTAGAGGTTTTCGAGAAATTTAAAGATTTTAAATATCTTTTAGAAAAACAGATAGATTAGAAGATTAAGGGGTTGAGAACTGACAATGGTGGTGAATTATGTGCAAAACAATTTGATCAGTTCTGCAAGAAGTGTGGCATAGCACACCAAAATACCACACCATATACCCCACAACAAAATGGAGATGTTGAGATAATGAACAAAACATTGATGGAAAAGGCAAGGAGCATGCTCAGTGGTGTTGGGCACGCACAAGAATTATAGGAAGAGGTATTCAACACTGCAAAATATCTATTGAATATGTCTCCTTCGTGGGCGCTAGTCGAAACAACTCCACATGAGGTATGGTATGGTGAGAATCCTTCGGTATCACATCTCAAATTATTTGGTTGTGATGCATTTGTGCATGTTCCCGAGGAAAAGAGGAGAAATATGGACAAGAAGGAAGTCAAGTGTATTTTCATTGGATACAAAGAAGGAATGAAATTATATAAGCTATGGGATCATGCATCAACGAAAAAAATTTACAACCTAGATGTGGTATTCAAAGAAGTCGGAAGGAAGTATGAGATTGAAGGAATTGTTCAAACATAGAATAATCAAAAGAAGGTGTGGTTTGAACTGAGGAACAAAGAAGACGATTCTGATGCGTCGACTGAATCAAAAGAAGAGGTTGAACAACCAACCCCGTTTGTAAGGAGCTTTGAATGAGTAAGAAAAATAGTCGAAAGGTATATTCCACCCAACTTCCATTCCACATTTGTGTTAACTACCATCGACGATGAGCCCAAGTTAGTTGGGGAGCAAGTCGACTCAACAGAGGGAAAACTTTGGAAGGAAGTTGTTGGGGTTCTATAATCATAGGTAACCTAATTCTTCAGCTGATATATACATGATTAGGCAGTCTCTTTCATGGTTTGTTTCAGCAGGAGTCTCATTTCAAAGTTCAGTAGAAAATTTGCAGTCATATCAGATATTGCATGAGGATGGAAACATCATAGATATAGTGCCAGAACATGTTGTTGACTTGGTGTTGGAAATATTGTCATTGATGGCAAAGGATGAGGCAAAGGAGGAAGAAGAGCTTTCATGTTAGAAAATCAGTGTATGGTTGAGTTTTGGATGGGCGCGTATGATTTTTGTAGAGCGCCGCTGACAGTCGTAAGATCTACAGAAGTTGTGAGGGAGATAATCCATCAGAGAATCGGGGATCGGGACTTTGAAATGTCCAATTCATTCGACAACGAAAACCCTGAAATCGCGATATGCGATTTCGCAACTTGATCGCAGCCGTTGAAGCAAGCATGCGATATGGACCATTGATTTGCTTCATCGGAGAATCGGGAATCGGAGTTTCACAAGTCCCATGAACAATTACAACAGAAACCCCGAAATCGCGATGAAAGAAATCCTGAATGAACCTGAACCGTCAGACCAACATGTGATCTAGACCATCGATCCAATTCATGACAACAGACCACGTCAGCTAGGGACACGTGGCACAACCAGGGAATGACAGGTTTCAGGCAGAGTCAACACTTCAGGCACATGTAAGTCACGAATCAGAGTGACACGTGGTAGTACTTAACACGTGTCAAACCACGTGTGACGTCAGTAGAGTATCGGGGATCGAGAATTTGAAATGACAAAGTCACTTGACATTAGGAATTCTGATTTTGCGATGAGCGATTTCGCGATTTAATCACAGCCACTGAATAAAGATCGCATCTGGACCGTTGACACAAATCTCGAAATCCCGAGAGTTAATCTGAGCTGTCCGTTTGAAGAAGGACACGTGTCACGCGATCGTGCGCATTGGAGACCCGAGACAGCAGGCATCGGGACTTGCAGGTCTCGAAACCCCGGAAAGATCATAGTCATTCATCTGGAAGGACGCGTGGCAAAGGATTGGGCACCGTCGGCATATTGGCCATCGGGAAATCGGAGTTCCTGAGGTCGAAGGAAACGAGACATCGAAAGTCTCAAAATCCCGAAGGGATCGGGACCGTCCATATGAGGGACATGTGTCGAAGATCAAGGCGTCGTTGGCATTTTGTTCATCGGGAAATCGGGGATCCCACTGACAAGAGTTTTGTGCAATTTAGAATCGCAATCCGTGAAACCCCGATGAGTAGGGGCCAGCTGTCAGTGTGTGTAGGGACACATCGGGGATCGGAGGATCAGAATCCTGGAGGCATGTGCATGGGAACATCAAAAACCTCGATTTCGTGAAACGTGAAATCGCGAGTGAATCTGGATCGTTAGATACAGAATTGATCAGAACCATTGATTTAAAAATGGGCGCGCGTAGATTTAATTTAAAATTTTAAAAAGGGGCCCGATTTCCCCCGAGCAATAAATATGAGACCCGATGAGCGTTGAACGGGTCTTGGACCAATGGAATTAAGAAGGGGTCGATGCCCTTCCTACAGGTGATTTGGCAAAAGAAAAGGAGGACGGTGATAGGTTGCAGAGGTCCTTCTTAGAGGACGCAGAGGCCATTTTCTGACAGTAGGGATATCTACTGGTGGGTGAGGTCATTTGTAGAGGCAGCATGGAAGGTTTGAGGAAAGAGGAACCTCCTTGTGGCAGTTGGGCGGCAAATCTACATTGACAGAGAGATCTCGGCTGTGAGTTCAGCAACCACGAGAGCAGAGGCATCATCTCCAGGTTGTGTTAATGTGCGTCTTTTGGTAACTGCCTGGAAGTCTATAGATATCTGTTTACTCTTGAGATAATTTCAGTTACTGTCATAACCACTAGATGAAACTGGTTGATCCAGTGTGAA
>ML778737.1:296585-306650 GCA_009831015.1 Picea engelmannii
CCCTCCCAATACCACTTACCACCTCAGGGGTCCGACCAAAACCACTCTGTCCTCCAAAACCGCCCTACTGAAAACTGAAAAAATTGCCTTTTTGCCAGTTCAAAAAGTCTTTTTCCGAGGATGATTCTGGGAAAACAGAGACGGATTTTCAAAAACCGAGAGAGGTTTTTGTTTAGAACATGGTTAAGAACAAAAACCTCTTTCATATTTTTCACAAGTGCCACCAGTTGGGAGAATAGAATCCATATTTTAGCCCATTTTTTTGGGTTTCCGGTTTTTCCTATTTCAATATTGATTGTGCAGGAGCTGTTTTGGCAAGCTGGAGACAAAATTGGAGAAACCGAAGGAGGTTTTTGTCCAAAACATGATCATATACAATAACCTCCTTCTGTTTTTACACAGTTGCACCTTTGAGGAGAAACAGAGGTCTGAGTTGACTCCTTTGTTTTAGCAGTTCCGCCCATCTTTCATGGCGGATAGTTCCAGATTTTTTGGGATTTGTTGCTATTTTTGGCCGAGTTGGTCGAATCTGAATTCTTAAAGATTGAGGGGTGATCTCTCCTATTTATTCATGCAATTTTAATGTAAAATGGGTTGATTCTTGCACCCAGAAAAGTTATTCTGTGTAATATTTTTCAGATTCACCAGTAATACAAAGGAATCGATTCACACGGTTCTTGCATTTGGATATTGGTGATGTTATTCTTGATATGTTAATGTTTTCTTACTATTTTATCACTTTGTTTACTACTTCTAATTGTTAAAATAAAGTTAAAGAACGGAATTTACCTCGTGTACTCTATATCTGGCCTTTTATCAATCTGCATGTTATTCTTCTGATTTTAAGTTAAAGAAATTCTTGAATACTTCTTTACTTAAATGAACCTTTTACTTGTTCTATCTTTCCATCACATTTAATTTTAATCGATCTAGTATCTTGACTATCTCGCCCTGTGAAGAAGCCTTTTAAAAGTTGTTTATCTGACCTTAAGTTTTAACATAGACCCCATAGCCCAATGGGATTCTAAAGCAGTCCTTTGGCCAAACACCTCAAATATAAAACAAATTATGCACCTCATAACTAGCCTAATATTTAATACAAAAAAACTTAAATCATACAGAGAGATCCCTCTCAGACTCTTTGAGGGCTAGATCCTTGACTTCAAGCGGTTTTGATGTTGCCTCGGTGACGGCCTCCACAGCCTTGGGCAAATTACAGAGTCCTAACAAAATCCATGGTCAAAGAGATGGAATCCTTTCATAAGAATGAGACATGGGACTTAGTCAATTTACCTAGTGAAAGAAAGCTTGTTAGTGGAAAATGGGTATTCAGGAAGAAGATGAACACAACAGGTCAAGTCAAGAAATTCAAAGCTCGACTGGTAGCAAAAGGATATTCCCAAGTCGGACAAGTCAACTTCAATGAGATTTTTTCCCCTATTTCAAAATTAACCTCCATTAGAGTACTAATGTATTTGGTTGCAACATTTGATCTAGAAATAGAATATATGGATGTAAACAAAACGTTCCTACACGGGGACCTCGAAGAATAAATTTACATGAAATGACTTAAAGGATTTGTAGTAAAGGGAAAGAAAGATTTGGTGTGCAAACTGAAAATATCACTTTATGGTCTAAAGAAAACACCAAGGATGTGGTACCAAAAGTTTGACACATACATCCTTATTTTGGGGTTTGTGAGAAGCAAAGTTGATCATTGTATATATTCCAAAGAAGAAGGTGGGAATTTCATATATGTATCATTTTATGTCGACGACATGTTGCTGATTGGAAACAACATGAACGCAATAAAGGAGGTGAAGAATCAACTATCCTCCAAGTTTGACATGAAAGATCTCGGTGTAACAAAATTCATTTTGGGAATGGAGATCAAGAGAAATCAAGAATCTAGAAAGCTCTGGTTGAACCAGAAGAAGTATATTGAAACAATCTTGAAACTTTTCAACATGCAGGATTGAAAACCTGTGGAGGTGCCAATTCCTATGGGAGAAAGGCTAGATGTTGAACAATTTCCAAGGAAACATGAATAAATAGAGGACATGGAACATGTTCCCTATGAAAGTGTTGTCGGTAGTCTAATGTATGCGATGGTTTGCACTCAACCAAACATTTCCCATGCAGTGGGATTATTGAGTAGGTATATGTCGACACTTGGGAAGGAGCACTAGAAAGTTATTAAGAGATTATTTAGGTATTTGTGTGGTACAAAAGACTATGCTATATGTTACCAAGGAAAACCTAGAGGTGACTGTGAATTAAATGTACATGGCTTTATCGACATCGATTGAGATGGAGATCTAGATCGACGAAGGTTGACTAGTGGATATGTCTTCAAGTTGTTTGGTGAAGAATTTAGCTGGATGAGTAAGTGACAAGAGGTCATAGCCTTGTCAACAAAATAAGTTGAATACATGGCAGCCACTCATGGAAGTAAAGAAGTCATATGGATGCAAAAGTTGTGTTCAAGAATTGGGTTTGAGAAAAAAGCTATGAAGATAAGCTAAAACAATCAAAGCACAATATTCCTAGAAAAGAACCCCACTTATCATTCTAATACTAAGAAAACTGATGTACAATACCATTTCATGAGATACATGGTGGAAAGCAACAAGGTGTTGCTGGAGAAAGTAGACACATTAGAAAACATAATAGAATCTTTGACCAAGTCTATGAGTGTTGTGAAGTTCTCTTGGTGCAGAGAGGTAATGGGAATTACTTCCCTGGGTCTATGAACAAGCATTCAATGATATCCTAGTTTCAACAAAGAAAAAAACAAGTGGGAGAATTTCGGGTTGTTATATTCTTTGCGGTGAAATTCTAGTCGAGGTGAATTGTCTAACAGTCGAAGTCAAAGGAATTGACAACAAGGAAAAGGTCGAGGTGATTCGACTAGGAAAATTTGAAGTCAAAGAGGTCAACCGAAAAGAGGTTGACAGGAGAGCGTGTGGAAACTAACTCGAGACCGAATGAAGGTTGATTGGTAGTTGACTGGTAATCTGACTTGGTAGTCGACTGTAAAAGAATCCCAAAATTCACGGGATTTGTAGCCAATGATCTGCGTAGATCTGTAACTGTCTTTGGGCACCTTTTATTTAGGGTTTTCCCTACTGTAAAGCCTATAAAGAAGGCATGTTTTAATGATGTAAAGGCTAATGAATCGTATAATAACCAATAGTTAGAGGTTTCTGGTCATGCAAATGTAATTTGAATAGGCTACGGGGTTGTTCTTGTGTAAAACAAGAAGGTATGATGTCGATTGTGCCTTAGGTGTGGACCAAGGTTAGGTGTGTGACCTTTTATTTCGAATGAATAAGACAACAAGAGATTGGAATGCTCAAGGAATGTTGGTTTTCTCAGTTTAGGTTTCTAGGATAAAATCTATGTGTAGTGTGTGTTTTCTTTGTTATTTACTTTCTTGTTTAAATGTTTCTTCCTATCTTCTACTAGGTTTAGTGTGGAAGTGTTCCTCATTTCCTAACACATATATGAGTGTCGATGAAATGGTTTGGTGAAGGAATATTTTCTCATCCACCAAGGATCCATTTTCGATGTATTCCCATCATTGGACATGTGGGCTCACATCTTGAGAATTGATGTTTTTATAGGTGGCCAAACATGACTATTTACAAACTAAAAGAATTACATAAATGTTTCTAAATTCATTTAGAAAAAGAATCTTCCATTATCTACCAAGAATCCAATCTTATTATATTATGATGAGTTTTTCATATATATCTATATATATATATATATATATATATATATATATATATATATATATATATATATATATATATATATATATAATAGAAGAGTTAATTGATATTCCCCATTACAAATAGTCAAACATAACAATATATAATATGTAAAAACATACAAATATTAAATATAATAAACATAATAATATCATCATAAATAATAATGTTTATTACATAATAAATAGATTTTCTTCTTTATTATAAATAGATTTTTTATTTTTTATTTATTTATTTTATATAAGGAGGTGGTTAACCCTAACTTTGAAGATCAAAAGTATTTCTTTGTTTTGACTAACGTAAAGAAGAGAATCAATATTGCTAAAATAAGAACTAATTCTCATGTGTTGCATAGTGAAACTGGGCATTGGGGAATCCCTAAAACACCATGGCAAGAAATAATCTATCACCTTTGTGACACCAAGAGGGTTGAAGATGAAAATCACTTTCTCCTAAAGTACCCTTTGTATACCCAAATTAGATCCCAATTTCAAAATATTTGTCACAATACTGACCTTCCTAACCTTTTAAGTCATCAAAACTTTAATGATCTTGGAACACTTTTCTTAATGATTTCCAAGCATCGAAATAACATTTTGAAGAAATAAAAGTAATCTCTTACTTTTCTTAAGGTTCGATAGGCCAATTTTGATTTTAGTGGACGTTAACCATCATCACCATATATATATGGATGGATGACTTGGTTCATTGTTTCATTTAAATAGAAATGTTTTTTACCAAATGATATTTTTTTATAATAAAAAAGATTTTCAAAATATATATATATATATATATATATATATAAATATAATATTAGAAATTTATAAAATGAATTTCTTTCTTAAAAAAATTATATTAATGTTATTAATCTTTTCCTTGACGACTTGGCTTGTATATTTAAAAATTGTTTTGTTAATTTGTGAACATTATCAACATAAGCCTATTAGATTCTATTACCTTATGGATGTCATTGTAGTGGGGTTTTCTCAATGGTTAAAAACTAAAATGGGATTCAATCTTGAGACCATAAAACTAAGCAAAGAAAATAAGACTAGGCATAATTATAAATATGTTGAAAAGTTTCTCAAAAGAAAGTAGTAGTGGAACCAAAAATTTAACTCAACATTGTAGAGATCCAATCTTTAAAAAAGAGTTTAACATTTTCTTTGGACATGAGTAACTCAATGTTGAAAATGGTGATTTTCATGTTATTAGAAAAGTAAGGGGTCCTAAAACAACTTATTCAGGGTACATAGTAGTAGTAATAAGATTGTGGTATAGAATAAGGAGGTGAGTTAATGTTGGTTTGGATCCCAAGAGAAGGTCTAATAATAATTTCATCCTAACATTTTTTTAATGATATCTTTTAGTTAATAACTTTTTATGTCATTTAGTTAATACCCCAAGGGGTTTTAATTGGTTGTTGTTAATGTTGTTGGAAATTTGGTTATTTCCATGCCAATAGGTGCATGGTTTGAATCCCCGTAGGTTAGTGCACTAGTTTATGCTGACGTGTTTACTATAGATGTCATTCATGAATGTGGGGAAGCATCTCTTAGGTTTCTCCACAAGTGTTTCCTTGGAAAAAATATATCATTTAGTTAATAATGATTATAACAATGAAATTATATGTTTTTAGTATAATTAAATATTTATAGAGAAGTTGGTTTTGGTTAAGTGGTGGGTAGGTCCAATACAAAAAATTATAACAAGATGAGAATATAATTGGCATAGGACCATAGGAATACTCATGAGAGAGTATATATACATATCCATATCATTGTATTAAGCATGTTGGATATTTTATTGTATATGCATGGCTTGTGGAGCGATCTCTTCCATAAGGAATAATTTATGGTGTTACCATACCTTAAAGGTTTTCTCTTTATTCTTGGTGTTTATTCTTATTTGGATCCATTTGTTTTTTAAAATTTAAGGGTTTTTCCCTTGGATGGGGTGACACGGAGGGCGATGCGGCCACGTGGGAGCGAGATGGGACGCGGTGTTATGGTGTCTACCGGCTGACATCACCTCCCTCATTAATTTGGCATGAATATGCACAGGCGCATTCAACAACCGAGCCTTCTCACGCAAAGGAAGGGTACCCGCACTCACCCGCAGATTTTAATGGAGGAAGTGATGGTTGTAGTTATGGTAATTGGCATGGAATTTGTGCTCATTGTGCGAATTGTAGGTCCAGGCAACAGAGCGCTCTCGAGAACCTCCGTCTCGCAGACGCACCAGCATTGCAGCAAGTTCTCTCATCCCACTGGAGTCGTCGCTGCCCTCGGCCATATTGCCCACCCTTAGCAGCAATCCAACTCCAATTGGCCGCTCTTGGCTCAAACATTGGAACCTCACCATGCCAAGAATCAGGGGGACACCGCGAAGAGGAGCGGCTTGGTATACAGCGGAGTCGCAACGCAAGAGAAAGGCGGATTTTGAAAAGGCTATGGCAATGGCTGCCAGGAGGCGAAGGGAACGACCACGCATGCCTCCAATGGCGGTCGTCGAGGAGGTGATCCCGGAAGGAGGCCTGGAAATCCCTCCTGAACACACCTTGTTCATGGTCCCGGATAATTGGAACCCACGCTCGCATTTTGGCTCGGTTAGCTCTCCACAGAAGGCAAGCGGCACGCGCAACCACTGTGACACCAGCGTAGAAAGGCCTTACTCTCCCTGCTTTGTGGAGGAAGAACTTCCTCCCGAACCCACCAGAGGAGCTGAGGGACACAAAACGCAGGGAGCAAGAGCGGCCACCAGCCCGGAACAGCCACCTTCAATTGACTGGGGTTATCTCAATCTAGTCTTTGATATGAGAAATCTCTTAGAAGATCAGGTCTTCCGCATCGCAAGACTAGAGAAGAGGCTCGACATGTTCTTTGCAGCGCACTCCAGAGCCACGCCAAAGAAACAATGCCCGACATGTGCCCGAGCATATGCATTCCCAGCAAGATGGAGGCACACCGCGGTCGACGACAATCACCCTGGCTCCGAGGTTATTTGATGTTCATACCCAGACTTTGCTTGTGGTTTTGTTATAATATTTTATGCCTTAGGACAGACAGCTCTTTATATTTGTTAGCTTTAGATGAAAAAACCAGTTTCATGCTGATGCCTGCTAGTCCCGGTTTCCTACGAGCGGGAACTAGCAGCGGTAATTTTGTTAAATTTTGCCTACTCTGCAACTATGGTGACACATGGACAAGGATGCCCAGCTGTCCCGGTTTCCTGCTCAGGCGGGACAGCTGGCATCACCAACAGCTCTGTATCTTGTCAATGATAATATAATAGGCTCCAACTCTCTTTTTACTTTAAAAAAAAAAATTTAAGGGTTTTTATCTTTTATTTAATAAGGTTCACTACAAGTTGTATCAGAGCTCTTTCTTGGGCCAACGGAGAGTATTTTTTTTATTTTGTTTTATTTTTTCACATTTTCTTGTGGAAGTTTTTCTCTTGGCATATTCACCATATCACAATCAAACCAATGCCAGTAGAACTAGAGTGACCATGGAATTTTAAAATTGGGGTCATAACAAAGATTCGTAGAAGCATTGAAAAAGTTATACTTATTTAAAGTTGAACCTCAAAACCATCTTGAGAAATTCATGTGGTTCCATTATCTCTAATTATTAACAACCAACACCATCAAAAGAAGAGTGGACATGTCACTTAAAAATTCGGGTCATAATAGTTATTCTAATTAGTATCACAGAAGTAATACATCTTTTAAGTTGGGACTCAAAACCCTCCTAGGAAATTATTGTGGCACATTCCTCTCTTTATATGTGTGCCATATTGTAGCAGGACCAAATCCATTAGAAGCAAAGTGGCCATGGCATTTTCAAATTGGGGTCATAATAGATATTTAGATCAACACCGAGAGAGTTATGTGTTGGGTATGGGTTATATTATTTGCATGACTGTAGGTATCCTTAAGGGGAACATTGGGGATGGAGCCTCAGAGAAATTTATTTGGTAGGTTTATTCACCAATTATTTTTGGATATTCACCCATTATTTGGATGGTTTTTTTAGCACATGGTTGTATCCCATGGTTTTCTAATTCCGATTAAGGAATTAGGGTTGTTGACTAATCCAAGTCAGTGCATTAGGGGTTTGGATGCTACAGGATCCGATATATGTATTGTATTGTAAACAATGAAGATACGATGAATAGAAGATTAGAGGTGTGGCTCTAAATGGGTTGTTGGTTTTCCCAATTTGGGTTTCCAGGGTAAAATATATGTGTAATGTGTGTGTGTGTCATTATGTATTTTCTATTTTTACTAAGAATCAATTTGTAGTAATTTATTGTACAAGGTTAAAATCTACATTTGGTATTAGAGAAATTATTGGCTTCAAGGGGATGCCTTTGTGGTCAGGGGTTTTGGCTCGGGTTTATGGTAAACCTTGTTACAGTGGGAGATCTGCAGTATATATTCTTCAGGTGAAAAGAAATGGCAAGCAGTTCGAAAATAAAGATCAAGAAATTTAATGGGAAAAGTTTTGAGTTGTGGAAGCTCAATATGGAAGATCAGTTGGTGGACAAAGATTAGTGGATTATTATGGATCCAGATACTGCACCTTTAGGAACGTTAGCAGAAGACTGGGAAAATTCGGATCGAAAGGTAAAGAGAACAATCTGGTTGTGTCTCTTAGATTCAATATTGTTGAATGTCTCAGGGGAAGCTATATCCAAGGCATTATGGGATAAGTAGGGGCTTTGTATCGGTCAAAGTCCCTGGTAAACAAATTGTTCCTATGGAAGAAGTTGTATAACTTGAGGATGAAAGATGGAAACTCAATGACAGAGCATCTGAATGCCTTCAATACTATGGTAAGTTAGTTATTATCTGTTGTTATTAAGATTTATTATGAAGACAAATGTATTAGTTTATTGTTCTCTTTACCAGACTCGCGGTATAGCCTAGTTGCAGCCATAGGTAATAATACAACTAATTTAATTTTTGATGGTGTGTTCTCATCCTTATTGTTGGGGGAGATGAGGAAGAAGAACATGGAAGGAAAAATAACATATGTATTATTTGCAAGAGGGCACTCCCAGGAATGAAATAGATATAAGTCCTCGAGTGGGAGATCCAAAACTAAGGGTAGATCTAAATCTCCTAGAAAGTTTGTAACGATATGTTGGAGATGTGGAAAAGAAGAGCACTACAAGAAACAACGTAGATACAAACTTGTTGAGAGAGGGAAGGAATATGAATATTCTCTTTCTACATAAGAAAAAAACTCCAAGGAAGAAGGAGGGGATGTGTACTTGGCTTCTTCAAGCACACATGTAGATCATGAGGCATGAATGTTTAACTTAGGTGCATCCTTTCATATGACTCCCCATAGGGTTTTCAGGTATTTGCATGTCACTGCTAGTTATGGATTGTGTTACCAAGGAAGACTAGGATTAGAAAGAGTGTTGTACATACATGGATTTATTGATGCAAACTAGGATGGAGATCTAGATCAAATAAGATCTACAAGTGGATATGTGTTTAATCTATTTGGAGGAGCAATTAGTTGGATGAGAAAAAGATAGTTTGTAGTGGCACTCTCAACTACAGAAGTTGAATACATGGTAGCCACTCATGCAAGAAAGGAAGCAATTTGGTTATAAAAATTGTGTTTAGGTATTAGGTTGGTACAACAAGATGTAAGGATTAATTGTGACATTCATAGTGCAATATTTCTTGTGAAGAACCTGACTTATCATTCAAAGACAAAGAATATTGATGTTCAATATCACTTTATGAGAGACATGGTTGAAGAAAAAAAGGTATCATTGATGAAGATGGATATTTTGAAGAATGTTGTAGATTCATTAACAAAATTTGTGAGCACTGAGAATGTCTCTTGTTGTAGAGGATCTATGGGCATTGCTACCCTAGATTGTTGACTATGTAACATTTTAACTCCCTGTATGAAAAGAAAACAAAAGGTGGGAGAATGTTGGGTATGTGATATATTCTTTGCATGAAAATTTTTTGGGGGGTTTGTTTGACAATTATTTTTGGATATTCTCCCATTGTTTGGATGGTTTTTTCAGCACATGGTTTTCGTCGATGGTTTTCTAATTCTGGTTAAGGAATTAGGGTTATTGACTAATCCAGGTCAACGTATTAGGGGTTTGGATTTCACGGGATCCTATATATGTATTGTTTTGTAAACAATGAAGATATGATGGTTATAAGATTAAAGGTGTGGCTCTAAACAGGTTGTTGGTTTTCCCAGTTTACGTTTCCAGGGTAAAATATTCGTGTAATGTGTGTGTGTGT
>ML778737.1:307678-321356 GCA_009831015.1 Picea engelmannii
AAAAAAAATCACATTACAAAATGTTTCTCTCAATAAACAACAATGGTTGAAGGTGGCACATGAATAAGTCCTTACATTGAAATTAATTTCATAACATACATACACGTCAGATGAAGATTCCAAGCTTTAATAAGAGAAAAAATTATATTTAAGTGCCCAAAGGAAAGCTCAAGGAAGGGCATAAAAAGGAAGATGAATATATGGAGATTCAATCTCAAAGTCACCACATGTTGAAGAGTCAAAGTTAGAAGAACAAATAACCCATCACCATTGACACCACCGAAGAAACAACACTCATCAAGGCAATGCCATGATCATTAGCAAACTTACTATGGACTAACATGGAATAAGAAAATCACCTAGTATAGAAGCACATGGAAGAATAAAACCAATTAGTGGAGATACTAGAATAGTATAGCAACAACATCGAACCAAAGGAGAAACCATAGTCGATATCAAGGTGGCAAGGAAGAAGCTAACCCCTATGTTTGAATATTAGTAGGATGGATGGAAGCTCATGCTTGGTAACAATTGACTATGGCTAGAATAAAACATGTGAATGGGATGGAATGTACCCTTAGAATAAAACATGTGAATGGGATGAGATAAATATCTAGAGAGGTACCCAAGGAGGATAGCTAATGCATTATCATAATACCCTTAGAATAAGACCCACTAAGTAGTTGGTGTGAACTCATTAATTAATATAGTGCGGCCATACTCATTGAATTAAGTTCACTATGTATTTGGTGGGGTAAATGTATTAATGAGTGGTAGTTGGAAAAGGCCCCTTGTAATACTCATGAGAAAGTACATGTACACATGCATATAATTGTATTGAGCATGTTGGATATTTATGCCGAACAGGGATAATTTTAAGGATGGAAATTTATCTCGAAATGTAGAAACCTTAGAGAATATTACTAGTCCTTAATATGCAAACTATAAAATGTTTGGCGATATTTTTGTAAAAAAATTCAAATTTATAAGGATTTTATATAGTTTCTATAAAATTTGGGTTATTTTAAAGGTAAAATAATTTTATTCTATAGAATTTGGGCGAATCATTTTTAGTAAAAATGAAAATTTGAGAGTATTTTTTTGGGAAAAAGCATGGAAAAATTGTCACTACATATAAGGGTATGATGATAATTTGTGAATATATTTTGGGAAAAACATGGAAAAAAACTTTTTCCTGAAATCTGTCAATAGCCCAAAACTTGTCAACCAATACCACCTTCCACATCATGTGTCCACATGTCCCTATCTCTTTGTTTTCCACCATTCCATATCGTTGTTCTCACCACCTCCATACCTCCAATTTGCACATAAAGTACTCGACCCAGTGGTCACCTCACACATCTAGCGGTCATGTGAAGTACTTGCCCCAACTATCCTGGAGATCTTCCTCCACCAGCTCACTGCTACCAATAGGATAACTTGTTTCTTTAAATCATATTTTAAAATGAGAAATATTACCATGATCGAATTCCTCTCCTAGAAAAGACAAAGAGCCAAAGAAACCGCAAAACAAAATAATTTTCCCTCAAAATTTGAAGTCTTACAGGAGCATAGAGCTATGTGGTAGGAAGCTCCTCTATAACTTGGGTTACGAAGAAGAATAATTCCATTCCATAGACCTAGATAAGGCCTTCGTCGAATTGGCGTTGTTCTCTTCATCATTCTGAATAGGGGCTCCAATGTCGCTATTTGAGAAGTTGAGGAGGTTTCCATTTGAGAAGTCAAGGAGGTCGTCGATGTGGAACACCTCCCAGATGACACCCAAAGTCTCAGAGCTATTTAGATAATAGCTTGTGCAATGATGGAGATCCTATTATTGTGATCAGGCACGTAATTATCCACCACATCTGCTCTTCTCTTATGTCCATCTCTTCTTCTAGTCTCGATGACATCCTTATTAACCCCATTGTAGGCTCTCTAATTCTCTCAAAAGAGAATATAATGAAAATGGGCCTATGTTTCTAGCTTATAAAGCGAACGAGTGTGAGATGGTAGGGTTGTAGGAATTTTTGTAATTTTTTATTTTAAATCAAATATTTAATGTTTTTATTATGGTAAAGCCAAACCTGGTAACTATTACTTTCAAGGTCCATCGAAAAAATAACCTCCATATGAATCATGAAACCAATTAAAAACCTGAAATAGAATGGTAAGTCGAGTCAATGGAGCAGTGCAAGTCTTGTTGACAACACTTGCAATGCCTCCTGCTAAAAGATGTGAAATTGTCCCAATTTGCGAATGCTACATCGATTGTCGCACAAACCTTTTCACACCTCTATCTACATCAACATGTTGGAGATGGTCTGATTTGTTCAAGGACTTGGTAGGGCTAGCCAACTGTGGTCTATGGGGAGAAATCCCACCCTCCACCACAACACTCACTCAGTCTACAAGACCCGAATGTAGCCACCCTTCAGTTTCCCTAACTATTCATTATCAAACATTTCATCTGCCCACCATCAATACATACACACATGCATTATTTTATTAATAGAGATTATATACCCAGTGCCATAAACACTTGAATTTTGAACATAAGTGTGTATGTATACATTGTGTATATCTTGAACATAAGTGTAATATATATATATCCTGAACATAAGTATATATGTAACCATGTACCGATATAATGCCATCTTTGGCAGAGTGAACAAGTATATCTATGCAGGAGAAGACCTTGGGGCACTCCCTCTCCACGACTTCTTTGATGGTATCCAAATACCTGAAGTTGTGAAAGCCAAAGCTCCTATCTATTTGCTTCTATGACATTCTCTATACTTGATCCAAGAGGATATCAGTGGCCACCCACCTATTCTAATTGGATCAAATTTTTTTTTGGCAATTTACTATTTTTAGTAGTTTTTTGGGTCCTAAACTTCTGGGGCCATTTTGAGGGCCTAAACGATGTTTTTTCACGATTGGGAAACTCAATGATTATTGAAGGCATGATTGAGCCTATGAAATGAAACTCCTTCGCAATACCTTTCCAACAAGCTATCGTGCGCCCCAAACGGAGATCATATGCAAAAATTTACGACCCCAAGAAGTTGATGTACTAACTTACCCCAACGGGGCCCACATGGATTTTGGTGCTTCATCTCCTAGGGTTAGGTTTTTTGAATGTCTAGGGTTTTGGCATGGATTCATGTTTATTGTAAAAATGCTTTCAGAGTTTCATTGTATTCATATTCTTACGAATGAGCGCAGTTGTCACATCTCTTCTCAGAGATAAACCACCACCATTCTAGAAAGCTTGTTTTCAATTTGCATTTTACTGTTCAGCGTATTTATCCTTGTATCTCTATGTTAATAATAATAATAATCCTTGTTCATTTCGTTCTGCTCATAAAATCCAAAACAATGCTCTTCCTCATCAAGTCCAATAGAAGGGATGCGTCACACAACTGTAATACACCACAAGTTAATTATAGTGCATTAACATCAAATGAGAAACCACATCCATGGGATATGTAGCTCCAAAAATTCATAATACAAGATCACCATTCAATCGAGCTTTAATTTATGCATGGGTCCATACAACCCAGAAAATTCACATATTTCAATCAAATTGGTGCGCAAAAAACAGGAAAAAGAAGAGAAAAGTTCGATTTTTTTAATATTTTACATGTCAGAGCTAGATGAGCTACTTGATACCAGAACACCTCCATTCATAATGCAATCGACACCCATCTTCCACTTCAACATGTCAATCAATCCAACTCGGAATGTTCTTCAAAATTACTCCTCTTCTCCTCGTGCATAACGTGGCCATGGTGTTTAATTCAACGAGAATCTTTCATATTATTATATTGTTAAGACAAAGGTACTCGATTTGGATTTAGTAACAAGGAGAAAATTCGTAGTCGTTCACTATATTCCTCCATAATATTACAATAGTGGGCCTACATGATGTCACTTTGTAATTAAATATTAAATATGAAATACCAATATCGAGATATGAAAAGCATATTCCTTACATATATTTTTATTAAGTCCTTAGCCACACTCTCCCCACACCATGCATTTCACTATCGAGATATGAAAAGCATATTCCTTACATATATTTTTATTAAGTCCTTAGCCACACTCTCCCCACACCATGCATTTCACTGGTAAAGTAGTTGTGAAAGTCACATGGATTCATCTATCCAATTTCATTTTCATATTAATTTTTTTTTTAATAATTTTAATTGTAATGTATATTTATAAAATAAAAATTATAATTGTTATTTATATAATAATATATTTTGTTTTTAATGATTTAGTTTAAGAAATTGTATAATTTATTATTGTTAATATTGTTGTATATATGATTAATTTTATAAACACATTTTAAAATGTAATTTATTTTTTATATATTTAATTTATAATTTTGTTGTTTATATCATGATATAAGTTATAATTTTTTTTTTTGTTAATTGGGTATATTTTAAGTAGTTATTTTTTTTATTTGAATTTGAATTTTATTTGATGGTTTTGTGGAAAAATTCTTATGAGGTAAAAACTTTGATGGTTTTATTCAAGGTTTATAGGTCGTTAGATATCCCTTTGTTGATGTTTTAGAGATCATAGGGTTATGGGTATATAATTAACATTCCCATATGTTGGGTTCACAAGCCTTCTCAATCTTAGGTTCTCTTGTCTCCCTTACGTAACAATTTACCATTATCTCTTCTTCTTCACATATATCATTATCATTATCATTATCTTGGGAGCATAAATAAAATAAACCATGTGGGATTGTATTCCCAGGCACATATTTAACATTGACTATGTCTAACGAGGACCATCTTCAGACTAAAGTCAATGCAATGGAAATTTACCTCTTTAGGGGTTAGTGCAATATAAATTTGCATGATTAAACTATATATGGATTGATATTATTTTAAATTATCAATGTGATTGACACAACCACATATGGCATACAACGCTTACAACCATCCAAAATTAATTGTGTAGCCAAACGTTTCAAGTGACCTTTAAGCACTTCTCAAAAATCTTATTCGGAATATTGAACACTTTTCAATTTTTCTTATTTTCCTTTGGAATATTGAATTAGATAAATTAGATTGAGAACATCCTATAAGGGTCTTTGGTTCGTTCCATTTTTTGAGTTCTTATTTTAATTTTGATTTTGGAATTACTCTTTAGATTTTAAAATGTCTTTACTTTAGATTTCAAAATGCCCAGCTTTTATAAGATTTTTTTTTTTTAAATTAAGAGGCAATATAGTTATGCCTTTTACTTATTATTTTGGAATTACTCTTTAGATTTTAAAATGTCTTTACTTTAGATTTCAAAATGCCCATCTTTTATAAGCAATTTTTTTTTAATTAAGAGGCAATCTGGTTATGCATTTTACTTGTGTTGTAAGTAGTCTAAGTCGCTTATAATAGGTAGCTTTATTATTTCACGTGTATGTGTATCATCAAACCATGTGTTATTAGTTTTCTTTTTCTTTTTAAAACAAACATGGTTAGGCCTCTGTAATAGAATATGCACGTAAAGAACTTGTGTATAATGATCCACTAGTGCATTCTTATCTTGTGTTTTAAAATTTCGATGTAAATTTATTCAGTGCACACAACTCATTCATAGCAAAGTGGAGTAGATAGAAAATATCAAACACATGAATTTTTTCAAAATGAACATGTCCTAAATCATGGTAGAAGGTCATCATCAAAATAGTGGTCCACTTTTCAAATAAGATAATTCTAATTGCAATATTTGTATGGTTCTCATTAACAACATTACTATCAAAGCATATCTTGATTTACTTAGGCATTCCATTCTCCTTTTTAGGGGATATGCTAGTATATTGTGCAAGCATGGATTGTGGAGTGATTCCTCCCATAAGGAGTAATTGATGGTGTTACTCTACCTTAAGGGTTTTCTCTATATTATGGGTGTTAATTGTTCTGTGGACACATTTGTTATTATAAAGTTAAAAGTTTTATCTTTTACATAATAAAGCTTGCTACAAGTGGTATTAGAGCTCTTTCTTAGGATGATGGAGAAGAATTTTTATTTAATTTTATTTTTCTAGATTTCTTGAGGTAGGTTTTTCTCTCAACCTATTCACTAGATTGTAGATGGACCAATGTCAATAGAAGTAGAGTGACTCTAGCATTTCAAAATTTGGGTCATAATAAATATTCAAAGAAGTGTAGTGGAAGTCATATGAGTTTCAAGTTGGGGCCTCAAAATCCTCAAAGGAAATTCTTTGGGCATGATTATCCCTTTAATTATTAACCAAATTGCAACATGGCCATCACCGTTAGAAGCAGAGTGGTCATGTCATTTCCAAATTGGGGTCATAATAGTGATTTTGAGCAGTATCACAAAAGTTATAACTCTTTAAGTTGGGACACAAAACTAATTATGTCAAGATAATTATGTCAACAATGTTTACACCGTCGAGTTCCCAGTACACTCCTTTGAAATAATATGCCTCTAGATCAACAATCTCTTGGAAACTTGTGACCCTTCTTCCATATTCTCTTTCTATCTTCTCGATTGTGTTCATATTCTTCCTTTGCTTACATAATTTTGGAAGAATTTTGTATTTTCATCTCCTTGGGCCAAACACATGTCTCTACTTTTCATCCTCCATATAGATTCTTCACATTCCTTCATTTTCCTTTTGTTAAACTCAATCTCCTTTAGCTTATCATTTTCTTCCTTAGAGAATACATCGAGATTATTTTGTTTATATAAGTGGGATATTATATATTCAAATATTGCTGAGAATTAAATTTTTTTTACTTAACCCATGCTATAATTACCTTTTTAAATATTTTAAGGCCCTTCAATGAACTAAAGCATTGTAGATCCCAAATTAGTAGGCTTGAAATGCTTCCACTCTTTCTTGACCAACTATATAAAATATTCATCTAATAACCAAAAAGGATTGAATTTGAAGGGTCTTGTTGGTTTTTCATCATCTTTCTCTATCTAAATAAAAATTGGTAATTGATTTGAGCCATATGTAGTAGCAACCCATGAACTAATTCTATTTTAACTAGTCATAACTCCTCAAAGATTAAAAAACAATCAAGTCTTTTAGAAATGCCTTCTTTTTCCACTTTGAATTTTCTCCATGTGGGCATAAGTTTGATAGGTTCCACATTGCAAAGACCAACTCCTTCATTCTTATGCAGGAAATATTATGTAAGATTATCAATCCTTTTTACCTCCCTCTACACTTCAACTCTTCTATAGACAAAGTTCAAATTCTTTGCAACGATTACATCTTCTTTCTTTAGAGAATCCTTACCAAAGATGTTATTCCAAAAAAAATTCATATCTACATATGGACCATATATGTTTACAAAAGAATAGGTGTTCCCTATCTTAGGAGAATGTTATTGTAAGTCAATCCATATATCTTCAGGAATCAAAGATGATTTCATTACTTGTAAATAATTATTCCATCCAAACACCACCTACCTAAATCTRYCATTYGYATCTAAGTCTAAAATGTGCTAGTTCTTCATAAAGGAAGACAAAATTCCSTTTRTTTTCTYTCCCTCAASSATAATCTCTTRGATCRGGAATAATGTTTGGTTTATGTATCTTTACCAACCATCCTAGGAATTTTTTTCATGGAATGAGCTCAATCCCCTAATGTTAGAGAGAAATATATCATGGTTTAAACTTCCTAGGGACCAAAATCCCACTCTAAGGGCCCCTCTTATTATTTTTTATTCCCACTCGAGATATCTCTCTTCACTTTTTTCTATGCCACGGTTAGGAATGATTTCCTTCTTGGATTTACGAGGGTAAATACATGTCCTAAATATAAACCAATCCCTCTTTCCACCTCATATAATCATGTTTCCTCCCTAGGAATTTTCAATGATTTCAACTGGTGTTTGGGAGGTTTTTTTAGTAGTAAGAGCATCTTATGACTACTTGGGTAAATAACTCCCCACACCTTCCTTATTTCTTATCTTTAAGGATTCCTCGTGATTTAGAGGGTGTATAGGTGTACAATTGGACAGACTAGGGATAAGAGAAATCATATCGGGAAGCTCAAGGGAATGATTGTCTATCACTCTTACCTTCCATGTATTTTTCTTTGTGTATGTAAACTTTTCACCTGCCATGCCATAAGACTTGTGGCCTGACTCTTTATCAAGGAAAAAACATAGGGAATTGGGGCTAGGAAGAGGGAGACTTTATTAGCATGAATATGATGTTACAACTATAGACATAAGGGCCATCATAGGCTTTAAAAAACAATTTAAGGGGGATTTTCAATATTGACCTAACCATACCATCTAGGTGGCCTCATAACTTGTCTTCCTTATCCCATACCCTAGATTAGGATGAGGATTTTTTATAGTAAATTCAAAAATCATATCAAACTAAAGAATTTGGATTAGGGAAATGACCATTGGATATACCAATATAGAAACACCCACCAAAACAATATTTTCCATTCCCAACTATGACCTAATATTCTATGTTGATGGGATACCCACTTTGGTAGTATGTGTGATATCCAATCCTTGTTGCAGTAACATCCTCCACCTTTAAATTTATGAGCTCATCTTGTCATCCTTACCTTTACCTTATAAAGAAACTTCTCCCACTTCCATCCTCAACTTTACCTCCCTATAATGTGGACCATGAGCTTGAGATTTCCTTCTATCATATTTGGTGGTCTTCATAGGAACCTCATCCTTTAGATGACCATAGCAATGAGAATAACCACAATGAAATAGGATCCTTATGTAATCCAAGTTTTATGTGTGTTTCTAGTTACCTTCTTTTATCGCCACATTTTCAGGTAACTTTTCACCAAAATCCATCTTTACCAGTATTCTAGCTACATATCTCATCACCAAAGATCTAAATCTCTCACCAATGCCAAGGAAAACATCAATATTTTCTTCTATTGATTTCAACATAGAGTCATTCTAGAATTCCAAAGGTAATGATGCTAGTTTCACCCAAATAGGTCGAGATGATGTCTTCTCCACCCAAGGGTCGAACAACTTAACTAACTTTTTGAGGAAAACATCATAGTTTTGTAGATCTACCTCCCTTTCTTAATTCTCTTAGAATCCTTGATGACTCTAAAAATAAAATCCAACCATCCGTGGGATAAAATGTCATACAAAGGCATGTAATCCAACAAGTTATTTCCCAAACTTTATTAATCCACTCATTTAAAGTGATTTCTTATAGATTAACTAACCAAAGAAACAACCAACCATTGCTCTCTCCTGCATGTGGAGGATTTAATTCATCATGGTGTCCTCATTAAGCACTAACATAAGCCTTTATTTCCATGGTTTGACACATGGGCCTCTTCTTTTTTACTACTCAAACCATCAATTCATCACCCTAACCTTCATACCTCACGTCCCTTGGGAAATCCACTATAGAGCCTAATTTCCTACCTTTGAGGAATCTCCCTCGATACCACCATCAACTATAGTCCCTACACCAATTGATATACTTCACTTTGAGGAATTGTTTGAAAGTGATTCACAAAAACCCTCATAGATTCCCTTCTTTGCAACATACCCAAGCTTGTCTCTTATATCAAGGGTCTTAAGACTTCTAATTTCCATAAGCAATGACCTCCCATGGCATTGTTCAAGGCTAATAGTAACACCATTACATAAGTTGATGTGTCAAGAGATGCCCTTCCTATTGTTGACTTTACTACCTCTTCTAACAAGGATTACAGATTTCAACACTCCCTTCTCTCCTATAGTTTGAACACCACCCTTATTTGTCAAAAGATTATCCTCATGGGCTGATAATTCATGCTTAGGTGAGTTGAGATATGGAGGAAATCCCATTGCTTCTTTCCACTTTGAAAAACTACCATTGCTTTTAGGGTCTCGATTAAACCCTAGGTTATCAATTGAAGCTAAAAAAAAAAAAACCCTTGAAGGCATCCATTTCTATTCTGGATTCTAATTAATTCTTCGTCAATAGGGAAAATTATCAATCCTCCACCAAGTTCCTTTCAATCTTCTTAATAATCTATATGTCCATAAGCTTCCTCCATCAAAATAAACCCTTACATGATACCATATTTATATTAACTCATACCCATATTTAACCATGCCTTTAATCTATGGAAACACTCATACAAATATCCAAAGTGTTTAAATATGATTACTATCTCAATTTTTTTAAATTGTATTCCAATACTTATTCCATGAACTAAATTAAATTATATATTAATTCTCTTTATAAAATAGTTAATTGAATAATAATGCCATATCAATTGTGCATATAAAGGAATTATGGTTGATAACACAAGAGAATGTTGCGCATACATAGATATTTTCAACTTCAATTCTTTGACACTGGATATGCAACAAGAAAGTGGATATGTCAATTCCTTTGACACTGGATTTGTTGAAACAATTCATATTTCAAATAACTATAAAAGTATTAAATAAACCTGGTCGACCTTCACACTTTATAGTTTGTAATAGAATAATTAAACAAATCATCCATTGATACTTGTATTATAATATGTATAACTTATTTCATTCATGTACTTCACTAAATAAATTATTATGTAATTCATGTACTTTATTTTTCTTTCCCCAAAATAGAATCTTCAGGTAGGTTACAAACGTCTTACCTTCTTGTTCTCTCTTTATTGAAAAAAATCTATAATTAAATAAAAAAAAACTTCTACATCATAATGAATTAATTATAAATAAATCATATAATATTTATATCTAAATTGTTAGATAGATAATTTTAATAATGAAATATTATTTTTTAAAATTATTTTACTTCAAAACAAACAATAATATCAAAAATATGATTAATTTGAAAAATTATTTTATTCTTCATTACATACATATAATTTGGTGTTACAATAGTTACAATGATCACCACATACTATTTGGGTAATTTGTACAATCTATAAAATGGTTGCATTTTGGGGGCTTCATTGAATCTCTAGTTTTTTTTCACAGTATCATCACACTTATAACTCCTCCAAATCCAATTCCTATTCCCAGTCCTAATGCAATCAATGACACATGTTCTTCCATATGACTCAACCATCCCCGATTAACATCTCTGGCTATGCTTTTTTGGGCCTGCTTTTCCTTTTCTTTGCATGCTTGTAGAGGAAAACCGCATAAACACTTGTTTTTTTGAAATGAAGTAGAATTAAAAGTGTCAAATTGTGTTCCTAGTGGGATTCTCCCACAAAGCCTGTTAGATGAAACATTCAAAGCTGCCAACATGGTTAAGCTAAAGATCTCTTGAGGAATCTGACCACTGAAATCATTTTTTTCCAAGTCCAGTTGTTCCAAAGTAGATATTTCACCAAGGGATGCAGGTATTTTCCCTTCCAATTGATTTCTTGATAAATTCAACAAGCACATGATACTCAGATTTCCTATGCTTGTTGGTATTTCTCCCATAAGATTATTGCTAAACAAGTCAAACATTGTGTTTGTGGCCAACACATATGTCAAAATATACTCAAAACCTTTGATGACAATCTCTACATCCTCATAGAGTGTATTACTACTAAATTGGGAAGACCCGAGGATTTTGAATCCATGGAGTCTCTCAAGATTGGATGGTATCCTTCCACCGATTCTATTGTTTGATAAATCCAACACTTGCAACTGAGTGAGATTTGTGATGGATGCAGGAATACCACCATGGAACTTATTATAACCAACACTTAGAACTCTCAACTCTTGAAAATATGCAAGGTACCCAGGTAACTGACCCGTGAATCCATTTTTGCTTAAATCTAATAGTTGAAGCTTGATACATTGGGCCAAAGATGCAGGTAGAGTCCCAAAGAAGTTATTAGAATAAACAGAGAGAACTTCCATAGAAACCGAAAATCTTATGTCTAGATTTCCACTAAGTTTGTTCTCGAACACCTTCAACTTCTTTAAGACGGTGCATTTACTTAAAGTTGGTGGTCTTGTCCCCGACAAGAAGTTATTCTGCAGTAATAAATTCCTCAAAGATTTGCAATTGCCTAAAGATGCAAGAATCTTTCCATTCAACTTGTTATTAGACAAACCTAACACTTCTAGTCTCACACATTGGCCAATACCATGAAGGATTGATCCCTCAATATTGTTTTTAGATATATCTAATTGTTGAAGTGAAACCAAACCACCAATATTTTCAGGGATATTACCTGATAATAATCAATTATCTCCATGAAGTGATAATAATCAATTATCTCCCAAAAATGAAGTGTCTAAGGAAGAGCAGTTTCCTAGAGACGGAGGAATGGTGCTTTCCAACTTGTTTGTTTGTAGATATAGGTAACGTGAATTTTGCAGCAAGCCCAGTTCAGCCCTTCGGCCGGGATTGGATCAGCGAGGTTGTTGTATCCAATGGACAATCCTTAGAGAGAAGTGAAGTTGCTCTGAGAAGTTGGAATACTTCCACTAAGATTATTGCCGGCCAAGCGGAGGTGATCCAACTTGACTAGACGACCGAATTCTGTTGGTATACCCCCTGTCAAGTTGTTTACACAACCGCGGAGCAAATTAAAGCTGAGGTCCAGTATTCCCAGTGCCTTTAGCTGCCCAAATTTCGGTGGAATTCTTCCTGTCAAATTATTACAGGAAAGATTCAGAATTCTTAGTAACAAGAGGCTTCCAAGAGATGGTGAAATGATCCCTTGCAATCCCAATCCAGGCAGTACCATGGAAACCACTCGTTTCGTTCGCTTTCTACACAAAATGCCACTCGAGGGGCACACATTATCGGAGTTTTCTGAGGTCCAGTTGAGCAGCGATCCATCCGGAAATTAGCTAGTACCCATATTGACTAGGACATAGAAGTGAAGAGGTGAAGGAAACAAATTGTATCTAGTTTGAATTTGGTTGGTTTTTAAACCTTCTAGTTTGTTTTATTTATTTATTTATAATCTTAGTAGCAAGAGGCTGCAAAGAGATGGTGAAATGCTCCCTTGCAATCCCAATCCAGGCAGTATTATGGCAACCACTCGTTTCATGCGCTTTCTGCAGAAAATGCCATTCCAAGAGCACATGTTATCGGAGTTTTCTGCGGTCCATTTGAACAGCGATCCATCCGGATCCGATGTGAGTGCCTTTCTGAACGACAAAAGGGCCTCTACGTCCCTCGTATCGTGGGCCTCTACGTCCATGGATGATGCTGTGAATTCAGCATGCTCGAGATTGCCTTCGTCTTCCTCTTGTGAATTCAGCATGCTGTGAATTCAGCATGCTCTCCAACTTGTTTGATTGTAGATACAAAGACTGCAAATTTTGAAGCAAGCCTAGCTCTGCCGGAATTCTCCCACTCAAGGTGTTGTGAGAAAAAGCAACGAAGAATAGCTGAGTACAATTACCAAGATCACTAGGGATGTGACCACTGAGTGAGTTGCCTTCAAAGTATAGGAGAGATAGATTTCTGATCAGACTCAAAACTGAAGGGATTGGACCGGTGAGATTGTTGTATCCAATGGACAACCCTTGGAGAGAAGTGCAGTTGCTGAGAGAAGTTGGAATACTTCCACTAAGATTATTGTTGGTCAAGCGGAGCTGTTCCAACTTGACTAGACGACCGAATTCAGTTGGTATACTCCCTGTCAAGCTGTTTTCTGAAAGTCGGATCCATTGGAGTCTTGTACAATTACACAGCGCTTTTGGAATAAAACCGC
>ML778737.1:322221-344311 GCA_009831015.1 Picea engelmannii
CTCCGGACTCCCAAATCTAACAACTTTAATGGCTTGCGAGTTCCCCTTCTTTGCGAACACATATAAATATTGCAGCTCTCATATTGAAGATGCAGAGTAAGTTGAAAAGTCCAAATACAATACGAAAAAGATGGGAGAAATCGATGTACTACACAGGTGTGAACCAAGTTACGGAAAAATGAATTCATGAACCAGGTGTGAACCAAGTGTATTGATAGGGTCATTGGTAAAGTCATGAATTCATTTCATATAGAATTTAGTGGTAACTTCATATGGAAATTGATTGGTATTAGTATTGATTAGGAAATAGGTGTAACAAAGTTGGAGAAATCATCCAGGACATTATAGAAGAAATGACATTATAGAAGAAAAGTGTCGAAAATCATTCATGTTGTATGAAATTTAGTTGTAAATTCATATTGAATGTGACATATGATGAAGAAACTTGTGAAACTTCATTAATTTTATATGGAAATTTGTTGGTATTGACATTGACTAGAAAATAAATGTAATGAAGTTGGAGAAATCAAATAGGAAATTACAAAAGAGGAGTGGAAACTCATTCAATCTATATAAGTTTAGTGGGAAAGTCATATCAAATGACAAATATTCATGAAGGAAGTTGTGAAAAGTCATGAATTCTATCTAGAAGTTGGATGGTTCCCACATTGACTAAGACATGGTTGTAAAGAAGTTTGAGAAACCAATTGTTTCTAGCTTGAATTTAGTTTGTAGGTCGATTGTTTGACACATACTATTGAAGAAAGGTGTGCAAACTCATTCATTTTATATGGAATTTAGAGAACAATTTGTATTGACAGTGTCATTGGTGAAGAAAGTTATGCAAACTCACTAATTGTATCTAGGATTTGGCTTGTAGGAGTATTTAGTAGGAAATAGAGGTGATTAAGTTGATAAATAAGTGTTTTTATCTTGAATTTCATTAGTAGGTCAATTGTTAGGGACATATTATTGAAGAGAGGTGTCGAAAATCATACATTTTGTATGAAATCTAGTGGCCAAGCCATATTGTGTGGGACATTTTGATGTAGAAAGTTATGCAACCTCATTAATTCCATCGAAATTTGGTTGGAAAAAGTATAGACTAGAAAATAGAGGTGAAGAAGTTGGGGAAACTAATTGTTTCTCATTTGAATTTGGTTGGTATGTCAATTGTCTAGGACATACTATTGAAGAAAGGTGTGAAAACCCATTCATTGTATATGGAATTTAGTTGGAAATCCATAATGAATGGGACATATTATTGAAGAAAGATGTGAAAATTCATTCACTATATCTAAAATTTGGTTAGTACCAGTACTGACTAGGATATGAATTTAGTGGGCATATGTATTGAATGGGACATATTGAATTTGGTTGGTAAATCGATAATCTAAATGAGATGTTCTTCATGGGATTTACAAATAGGTCTCTACTAACAAAATCTACGACTTTCACCAATTCACAAAACCATGTTGATAGTGCGATCCCTCATCTTAAATTAGTAAAAATTAAAACTGAATGTAAGAATGAAATTTATACTACAATATCTTTTATGATTTACCACTCAAAAAAGTCTAAACATCTTTTCCTCAATACTTTATTAAAATACTATGTTTCTTTAGCCTTAAGTAAAAACTAAAAGTAAATGTAAAAATAAAATTTGTACTACAATATATTTTATGATTTACCACTCAAAAAAATTCCAAACATCTTTTCTTCAACACTTTATTAATTTTTGCAAAGTAACCTTGATTTTGCATGTTTTTAAGTTGCATTATAAGTCCAAAGTTACATCTATAATAGTGCTCATAGGATGTTACTATACTTATATAAACATAAAAACCTATGTATGAACATCAATTAAAAAATGCGATCAATAACATCTATATAGACATTATTAGAAAAGTCCTTAGTAACATTTACCAAAATATCTTTAATGAAAAATAAAAATAATTTATAAAAATTAGACTCTCTAGAATTGTTACATCTAGATACCAATTAAACATCCAAAACAATAATAATAGAAATAACAAATATTGATAATAATAACATTTTTTTTTTTAAAGTTAGAGTTTGTATTGGATCCTGATAAAAAGTTACAATTGTTTGTTGGTCCTAATCATATGTGGCAGCGGTGCCCTTCTGGGAAACCACCGCTACCATTTGTCCAAAAAATATGTTGTTCTTAATCATACGTGGTAGCGGTGCCCTTCCTGGGAACCACCGCTGCCATTTGTCCAAAAAAATATATTGCACCATGCAAACAAAGACTTTGATGCCACGCAGGGCAAGTGTGGATAGCTAGAATAAAACATGAGAAGAAAAAACTCAGGCCAACCTTCCATGGTTGCCAGTAAACGAAGGATGACATAAACCTGAAACATGGAAGTAATTAAAAACCTGGACCAAGCCTTGGCTCGGTGTAGACCTGTCACACGTGTGACTTGCCCTTGTCGCAGTCCATTGTAGCTTGCCATAGATCCTAAAAGAAGGACATCAGCGTTTCCACACGGCTCCAGTTATTTGCGTCCCTATCCTGCAAATCAAGCGTAATTGACTTAATCTCCCTAAGGTCCCTTTTGAGGTCGTGCAAGGTGTCCATGACCGTTTCTCGTTCCTCACATCTGTCACAAACAGGGCGTAAAAGGGGTGACNGGGGAGGGGGGGGAGGTGTGTAACCTAGCGAGTTGTCGAGGGTGTCAAACCACTCGACCCTATAGTCGTAGGGGTTCGAGAGAGGGGAGATATCAGGGGTGGTCTCATGGAGTGATTGAACGGGGATGGGCGCAGTGACAGGAGCCAAGACAGGGAGGTTTTCGTCTTCAAGAGGAGGGTTGTGGGTGGGCGACTCCCTTCCCCTAGCTGCATACCAGGTGACTCCCATTTTGGCCTTGCCTCTGAGGCGAGGCATGTTAAAAGAAAACGACAGCCTAGGATAGAAGACACAACAGATCAACAAACCTGGAGAGGGGAGGCACGAGCTTGGAATCCTGTAAACCGAATGGAGGTTGCACCAGAGGAGAGGCACGGGCTTGGTGAAGAGGAGAACCAAGGAAAGTTGGTCGAGAAAACGGGAAGGGGGCGAATGAAGATCAATGTGCCTGAATTCGACTTTAGAAAATCCTGTAAGGATGAGCAGATGTGACTGAGGAATCAACGCGTTCGGCACCATGAAGATTCCAGCTTCCAAATCATGCGGGAGACTGGATTCGACTAAGGTTTGGAAGGTGACGTTGACAGATTTAAATCCATGTGGTGACAGAATTGGGGGACAAGACTGATCGGACACTAGGTCACTATCTTCCTACCCAGGTGGCCTCCCCGTGGCTTGTTCACACATTGAGCTTGGAAGCACCCCATCCAGGGGATAATAATAACAAATATTAATAGAAGTTTATTGATTTGTAAAATTCCTCATAAAATAAAAATCCCCCCATTTTCATTTTTATTCTTCACAGGAAGGTGTACTCATGCAAATAGAACATTTACACTTAGAACCAAATGTATGTCTTAAGTGACTTTGACCAATATACTTCACTCGTAGTTTATTAATTAAATATTTTCAAATTAAATGTTGTAAGTTAGACATAAAATTATTCAACTTCCAAAATTTTAAGGTTTGGTTGCATTATAACTCACCGATTACTTTATCCTTTCTCCTAGCTAGGATAGGTTAGCATAGATTAGTGATAGGTTATTTGTATTTGCATACATGGTCTTCATATACATCTATGCATTGCATCCATCCTCACATTGGTACATCAGACCTTAACTAGTGACAAAATCAAAGTTAGCAATAATGGCAGCCAGGCCAAATTCATGATGGGACTCCTAAACCAAATGATTTATAGTCAAATTGGGACCTTTTACCGGGGAGTACCCCTTGTTGTTGTCGGGTGAATTTGGACCCCTGAACACATCCCTCCCTTGTAAGGGAACATAGAGCGATAATTTCATGATCATCGCCCCTCAATAGTTGTCTAGGGAGTGATAGTCCCCTTTTTATCACCCTATGGACATAGTAATAGGGGCGATAATCCATTTTTTTGGTGAATTTGGAGCCTTTTTTTCTTCTGTTTTATCAGTGTTTTTCCTAATATATTTGCATTAGAGTCCTATGAATTTGATTTGGGCTTTGCTTGATTGAATTTGAGTAACTATCACATGTTCTTACCTCTTTTGAGTTTGAAAATCCTTCAAATTGTGAAATGTGCATGACTTCCTTGGGCTAACCTGATCCTTTGGTCAAATTTTCTCTTACCCATAGTTTGATCCTCATCACGAAGGTTTTCAAACTTCTTTTATTTTGATTTCAAGACTTTCTAAGTGTTTCACTTGATTGATTTTGAATATTTCTTCATTGATTTGGGATTGCAAGTGTTGCTTTGACCATTGTTTTCGAGCTTCTTATGGTCTTCTTTGGAAAGATTTTGATCCTTTGAGTGTTTGAAGCTCTGTGGTATTATTGCAAATCGACATTAATCCTTGATTCTTTCCTCTCAATTTCCAAGGTTACAAGAAGTGGTATTCTCTACTTTCCATCTGTGTGTTCTTGTTTGAACTTGTGTTAGAAGGATTATGACATTTGGATTCTTTGAGTTCTTTCTTCGGTACATGTTTTGTTTGGATTTTTTTCTTCATAATCCTTTTCCTCGACATTGAAATATTTCATTGAAAGTACGGAATAAGAAAACATTTCATTTGAAATAATTTCATTCCATTTAAAAGAAAACAATAATTCTTGCATTCTAGTTAGTGGGTGGAGCATTTTTTATCTTGCATTTAAAAAAAAATCCCCCTCATGGTCGGGGGGGGGCAGGAATCATGTATCCTACAGTTTTTTTGACTCATATACCAAACACCTTTTGCATTCAAAGAGTAATTCATGTTTCTTGCATTCAATGTTACACTTGTTTCTTTCCTTGAAACCTCTTGCTCCTTTATGTAGATAAGCTTCATCGAAACTAAATATTGCATTACATTCATTTTTTATTTTGAGGTCTTCTTGGAGTCAGAGTGATAACATCATAATTTTCACTTCCATTTACCATTTTGAGTAACAAAAATAAATAAATAAACAAGCGCATAATCTAAAATCAATTAGACTTTTCTTTTTTATAGAAAACCAACAAGTCTAGGATTTTAGAGCTTTGATTGTAGGGTGGAGAGTAAATTCTCCAAGGCCACTGAAACAAGACTGTAGAACACTAAAAAGTGAAACAATACAACTATTGTATAGGAATAGATGGGAACCCCCTCTAACACAAGGGATAAACATGAGGTCACATGCGGAAGAGAGACAAAGCTTACCCCTCCAAAGCTTGATCAATCATAGTGGAAAGAGCGTATATTGGGGGTTTTTCTTGAATGTTTCTGGTTCATTTGGTCTCAGTGCTTCATGAATATCGAGTCTATTCAAGGTCCACATGAGTATTACTGATCCACTTTTCTTCAGTCCTCTTGAAGAGATTCATACTTTGTTAATCTACCCATATGTTCGGTTCTGACTCTCGATTGTAACCACCATGGAGACCGACTGCGAGTTGGTAACCCTAGTAACCTTTCCTAGGTATCTACAAAGGTGACTATGGGTTTCCCATGGTACCTAGGATAGAAATCATATCACACTTTTAGTAACCTTGGAGGGTGACCCCGTGAAGCGAGGGTTTCTTGCACCAAGAAGGGATGTTACATGGAGGTCGGGGTAACTGTTTCTCATAACTTCGTTTACGACCTCATCTTTTGTCTCCGAAATATCCTTACTTCCATTTTTAACTGTTACAAGGGGGTTTTTTTCTTGGTATTATCTTATAAGGAATTTGGTAGTATGTTATCTTTGATTTAGTGACCTTAGGTTGAGTGTGTGTCTATGACAACATTTCCTGGGACTACTAACCAAGGAACTCCTTTTCATGGGGAAACTTTTTTTTTCCTTATTTTGGAAACATTGGTCCTCCCTATATTGCTACATTGAGTCTTCCTAGATTCACCATAGGGTTACCAATATGGTTTTTTCCCACTTTGATCCCAAATGATCTTGGTGCTTCGAATGCAATCCCTCCACCCCAAGAACATCAACCTCATGTTGACCCTTTTCCTTCTTCTCTCGTTGCATCTTCTTCCCTTTCTTCTTCTTCGCCCAGTGAAAGTATTAATGCTAGTAACCAAGAGGCTCAGAAGAAGAATAAAAGGAAGAACAAGAAGAAGAAAAATAAGAAAAAGGGCATTCAACCAACCATTGATAATCATGTTGGGAGTGTTGGGAGTGTTGATGATATTAACAAGTATACCAACACACATCGCACGCCCAAATTCCCTTGCAGGATTTGTAATGGTGACCACCTTCTTAAGAATTGCCTTGGTATTCCAAAGGTTTTATAAGTGTGGTCTCATGGTTCTCAACAAACCATGTCACAAGCCATTGCAGGTCATGCTGGTGATAACCCATCAACCAGTAATCTTCAAGATGGGGGAAAAAGGGTCAAGTCAATATTCCTTGTTGGTTATGCTGAGAAATGCACCAAACTTACCTTTTACCTTGTATGGATGAAGCTTTGAAATTACTCAAAGAAATTGTCATTTCCCAGCAACAACCTCTAGTTTCCTCCCATGAACCTTCTCCCAACCAACCATTGGTTGATGAAGTGGTCGGTTTGATTCCATCCTCGGTCAATCCCTCTCTCCCCTTGGAGAGTGAAGTTAATAAAGTGGTCGGTCCAATACAATCCTAGATTGATCCCACTCTTCCCTTGGAGAGGGAAGTGGATATTTGTCAAGTCTTTCTTGTCACTTCATATTCCTGCAGACAAGGGGGAATTTCACCCATTTCAACGGAACCCCCTCCAAATACTGAGGTCATTTACTTTGATTGGAATAGTCTAACGAAGCATCACCTTCCTTCTTACTTTCCTTTCCAAATTATCATACAATTTTGTGATAATATCACGATACATAGCACTATTGTTGACAAAGGTTCTTCTATTAGCATTCTAACCTCAACTTCTTGAGAAGATATGGGTTCCCCTTAGCTTATGTCGGTCACCCATCATCTATGGAATTTTAATAGAATACCTATAAAACCTTTAGGGATCCTTCCTTAGCTTCCCAACACCTTAGGAGGGAAAACTGTAAGTATTGATTTTATTATAGTCCAGGGCCCATTGGAATTTAATTTTCTCCTTGGGTGGGACTATGTTTACACTATTAAAGTTGTCGTGTCTAAACTCTTTCGAGTGATGCATTTCCCTCATAATGGAAACATTGTGACCATTAAAAAACTTTCATTCGTTGGTTGTGATATGAATGCCAAACATTTGACTTCCCTGAATGTTCCTTATGTGTAAATGGTATCCCTCCCACCACACGTGAATTGTGTGGCATCATGTCCCATGTGTTCAACTGTTGATGAGAAGGAGCCTCTCACTCTATGCTCGCCTTCTTTGGACTTATATCCAGTAATTGACATGGTGAACCACTCAATAGAGGATTTGAATCCTTATCTTCCCCTTGTTAACCCTATTGAGTCCCTTGACATGTATTCCTTCCAGAGTGTTTTTCTTCCATATGATGAAGACCTATTGGAAGCCATGGTCAATGGTTTCGAGAAAAGTTATTTTTTCTGTATCAAGCTCGTTAAAAAATGAAACGAAGAATTTCAAGCAAACTTATCGTTTCTGTGTCGAGATCATTAAAAAATGAAACAAATGACTATAAGCATAGTTATTTTCTTGTGTCAAGCTCGTTAAAAAATGAAACAAAGAATTTCGAGCAAAGTTATCGTTTCTGTGTCAAGCTCATTAAAAAATGAAACAAATACCCATGAGCATAGTTCCCTTTCTATGTCAATCTCGTTAAAAAATGAACCAGATACCCATTAGCATGGTTCATTATTCGTGTCAAGATCGTTAAAAAAGGAAACGGAGCCCCCTATAATTGAGTCGAGTCTTCTACTAGATCTAGTACTTGAACCTTCATTTCCTCCACCTGTGTCAGTTGATTTTCTTTCTTCCTCCCTCTCCGGTGAACCTATTCCTATTAGTATCCAGGAGTCTAATAGTGTGCAGAAGAAGAGTCGACGGATGAAACAAAGCTTGGGGGGTATGTCTCCAACCTCTAGACATCATGTTGGAGTTAAGCCGCTAGCTTCTGTCGATCATGCTGGCGGAAAAGTACCAACCTATGGACATCATGTTGGGAGGAAAAACCGCTAATGGGTATCACTCAAGCATAGTTTCATTCTTTGTTTCAAGCTCATGTAAAAATGAAACTAACCCAAAGCACATTTTATTCTCTGTTTCAAGTTCGTCTAAAAATGAAACCTACCCCGAGCATAGTTTTATTCTTTGTTTCAAGATCGTGTAAAAAGAAAACGATCCCAAGAAAAATTCACTTTCTGTGTCAAGATCGTTAAAAAATGAAACAAATACCCATGAGCATAGTTCCCTTTTTGTGTCAAGCTCATTAAAAATTGAAACAGATACCCATGAGCATAGTTCCCTTTTTGTGTCAAGCTCATTAAAAACTGAAACAGATACCCATGAGCATAGTTCCATTTATGTGTCAAGCTCATTAAAAAATGAAACAGATATCCATGAGCATGGTTCATTTTCTGTGTCAAGCTCATTGAGAAATGAAATGGACCCCCCTCCAATTGAGTTGAGTCTTCTACTACATCTAGTACTTAAACCTTCATTTCTTTTTCCTGTGTCAGTTGATTTTCTTTCTTCCTCCCTCTCTGGTGAATATATTCCTATTAGTAGCCAACAGTCTAATAGGGTGCAGAAGAAGAGTCGGTGGATGAAACGAAGCTTGGGGGGTATGTCTCCAACCTCTGGACATCATGTTGGAGTTAAGCCACTATCTTCTTCCGATCATAATGGGGGAAAAGTACCAACCTATGGACATCATGTTGGGAAGAAAAATCGCTAATATGTATCACTCGATCATAGTTTCATTCTCTTTTTCAATCTCATGTAAAAATGAAGCTGACCTCGAGCATAGTTTTATTCTGTTTTTCCGGTTCGTGTAAAAATGAAACTAACCCTGAGCACAATTTTATTCTCTGTTTCAATCTCATGTAAAAATGAAACCAACCCCAAGCATAATTCTCTTTTTATGTCAATATCATTAAAAAATGAAGTAGACAATTGAGCATATTTTTATCATTTTTTTGGGCTCGTAAAAACTATATGAAAAATGAACTCTTTGAAGTACAACTGAGGATATTTTTATCACTTTTTTGGGCTTGTAAAAACATTATGAAAAGGAACTCTTTAGAGTACAATCGAGCATATTTTTATTACTTTTTTGGGCTCGTAAAAAATATATGAAAAACAAATTCTTTGGAGTCTCCTTTAAGCTCTTTTTAGACTCCCTAAACATGAATAGATTTCCGAGTGAGATTGTTTCCTTTCACACTCATTAAAATGATTTGAAAGGGAATCTATTCGGTGTAAGTTTAACCATTTTTTGGACCAGATGGACTAATTATGAAAAAGGAATACTCTAGTCAACCTTGGATAGAAGAGTTCTCACTTTTATTATTTATACCTTTTCAAGCTCAGGGGACTAATTTGTGAAAAAGAACACCATTGGAGTCTTCTTTAAGACATTTTGAGACTCTCTAAACATGAAAAGACTGCCAATTTTACCTTCTTTGGGCTCGTAAAATTATGCATTGAAAGACCCATATGGGATATATGGGATCAAACCCCTCCTTTTTCAGGTTCGTTAAACATGTGATGAGGGACTCATAAAATATGAGCTATACTGAACATATGTTATCCTCATCAATCTCGCTAAAAAAAAAGAGGTACTCACCATCCATGGTGGGGGAAAAATTGAGGGAAGTGGGTCAAGCTTTTGGAAAGAATTATGACAGTTGTTTATTGTCTGCCTTGAACATGGAACATGTTTTCATCTTGTATTACAGTTGGGTAATCTTCTTGTATCTGAGTCACACCCATCCTATGAGTCATTATACTCCTTCGACTCACCCAAAGAGTGCCCTAGTTATCGTCGCACTATGTTTTGGTCTATATCTAAATCACGTCAATGTTGCCAAGTATTTTGTTGTGCCTCAAAATTTTCAAGGGAAGTTTTAACCCAATTCAACCATTCTTCAGTATTACCAAGTTTCATCCTAGTGTCAATCTGTGCTCATTTAATCCATAATCTTACATCACTTTCCTATGCCGGTTTCATGTCGATGATGGGGGAAACATCATGACCCTCCTTTGATGAGTTTGTTCATATCCACTCTAACACATTACTCGGGAATTAGGATTATAAATCAGTTAGTACCTTGGAACATGCATGCCTTCGAAAGTAGGTTTACATCATTGACTTCTGATTGAATGATTCCAAAAATGTTCGACTTCAACTCATTTGTTCACATTCGCTGGAATCTACTAGGGTACTTTGGGAGTCATTGTCATCATTAGTGATTTCCCTCACACTTGTTAACATTATACATCAATGACATATACACTTGTTAACCTTCATTAGTGATTTCCCTCACACTTGTTAACATTATACATCAGGACATATTTTCACATGGCTAGATACGTACCATTTTGGGAGCTAGACGAAGACCTTGGGAACTCCTCACGCACCCAGGCTGTGATGGAGACTATTTGAGTACTTAAAATATTCTAGTATCGTCATCATGTTGGCCATCTTACAGATATGTATGTTGTCACCTAGATCCACTTTGTATTGGTTTGTGCCTATGTTTTTGTCATATCATAGCTCCACTGTGTATTCTTTCATGGCTACAGCCTGATAGAGTCATGGAGGTATGGATCTACATTGTATTTTGCATGGCCATATCCTTTGTCAGTACTTACATGGATCTGCAGTGTATAGGTCCACGGCAATGCTTTGAGCCAGTTTATTTCAAGCATGGGTATGCCTACCTTGGGGATGATATGTATATTTTGTTTGATTTTTTCTTGCAGCTTCCTCCAGGCTCTCTTATTCTAGCACTCTTTTCACACATATTTGTAAAGTGTTTCGGGCATTAGTTTCTCTTTTGACCTCACACTTTAGGGGTTATCTGTTACAAACCTATTTTCTACACTTAAGTGAGGGAGTGTTTTTTATGATCCCTAGACATGTTGGGGGATAAATTTATCATATGAAGGTCAAAATACTATGTGCACATGTATTATTCATTTTTATTGAAAAAAATTAAAATTAATTTAGTGTGAGAATCCACCTCACATCTAGTTTCCTAATCTCAAGGAGAAGTTGGGAGTCTCATGGGTGGTTCAAATATTTTCTCAAACCAATATCCTTATTTGATGGATCTTGAGAGATATTTCCTTTCTAAAATACTTGAGAGATATTTTCTCCCTAAAAATATTGGAGATCCCAATTTAGTGGATCTAGTGAATGATATTATCCTTGGATTGTTGAGTTAGTTCTCAAATGGAAAATTATTTAAATTTATGATGTGAGAGCTTAAGATGGGGAGGAGAGAATTTAAGAACATCATACTTATGATTGTGTGAGATACAAGGGGCTAGAATGAAGAGCTTGGAGGAGGTTGCTCAACATTAAGGTTAAGAGTGTAAGTGCTTCCATTTTTGTCATCTTTCCATTAATAGAAGTTCCTTCAATATTGACTCCAAAATGAATTTCCTCAACGATACCTTTCCAATGGGCTATCATGCACCTAAAACGAAGATCATATGTAAAAGTTACGAGCCCGGGAAGTTGATGTACTAACTTACCCAAACGGGGCCCACATGACTTTTGGCGCTTCATCTCCTAGGGTTAGGTTTTCGGATGTCTATGGTTTTGGGCATTCATGTTTATTGTAAAAAGGCCTTCGGATCCTCATTGTAATCATCTTCTTGCGAATGAGTGTAACCATCACATCTCTTCTCAAAGATAAGCCACCACCATTCTAGCGAGTCTTTCACTCTGTATTTTTATAATATCTGTACATTTCTTTAATTAATAGAAATTGTGTATTACTATATATTTGTTTTTATGGTTGCATCTCTGATACATTTATGTTATAATATTGAATATCTGCAATATCTCTGTGCATTTATTTATCATATATTTTCTTTCATTTCGTGCTGAAAAATAATCCGGATCATCTTTCCACTTTGGAAAACTACCATTGCTTTGAAGGTCTCGATTAAACCCTAGGTTACCAATTGAAGATAAAAAAGGAGACCCTTGAAGACATCCATTTCTATTCTATATTCTAAATAATTCTTCATCGGTAGGGAAAATTCTCAATCCTCCACCAAGTTCCTTTGGATCTTCTTAACAATCTAGATGTCCATAGGTGTTGGCACATGGGAAGACCTAGGGTTCAACACTTCAACAACACACCAACAAAACCCTAACTACCAGCTTTTTCGGCAACACCTGCGAAGCAGATGAACTCTCACCCGAGGTAGAGGCAAGGGGGGTTGCAAGACTCAAGTGTCTACAACCTAGCTAGGACATAGATCTATGATCACAATACTTAATAGAGCACTTAGCCAATAATATTCATTAGTCTTTAACCTATTCACTTCGCAGGTTAAAACCCTAATTACATCAATGACTAGTAACTACTAGGTCTACTTCTTACATCGCCTAGATACTTATTTATACATTACAAAAGTGGCCTGAACATAGGTAAGACCCATGGGTCGACATCCCATACTTGTTACATAAACCCTAAAACCCAAAAATCCCGCAAAAGGGGGCGAGATCCTATGATCTCCGCTTGGCCTGGGCACTGCATCTTTGACCAGCCTATCGAAGTCCCAAAAATGGTCAAACACAACCAAGGTCCTCCAAAACTTGGTCGAGGGCCAACAAGCCCCCAACACTCACCCGTGACTCATCCCGAGTCACTCTGATCTAGGAAATTATGCTTTGAAGTCCTTGAGATTGGCTCGAGCTGCCTCAACTTGCTACTTCACCAGAGCCTCCTGTTTGGTGAACTACTGAATTACTTTCTCGGTGACAGACCCTTCCAAGCGTTGTTCCACCATGGTGACCACTTGTTCTAGTTGTGCACCTTGTCCCTCGATCTCTTCAAAAAGTGTGTAGGCTTTGTCCCGCACCAGATGGATTCGTTGTGTTACCTCCATAACTCGACTCTGGATGGAAATGACTTGCTACTGAACTGTGTGTTTCTTCTGTGACCTTTTCATCTTCTCCACTGTATTAAGAAACTTCAACTATGCTTGAATTGTAAACGCCTGTTGCTTCACCTCCTGGAGCTATGCCTCCAATCTCCTCAGCTCCGGGTCTTCTGCAAGGTGCTCATAAGTCTACACACTTCAGTTACTGAGTTTCTTGCATTCTATGGTTAACGCCTTGATTCCTTCTATTGTGCTCCTAGTAGTTTCTTCCTGCTGATCTCGCACTTCCTGCGGAGTGCTCAACACTGCTTGCAGTTATAACTATGCTACTCTTGCTTGAAGTTGTTGAACGACTTCAACGAGCTTTCCCAATTGGCTCTTAGTTGTCTCGTCTTCCATCTGGTCCAAGCTCAGAATAGAGAGAAGTGCTCTAGCCACTACCTCCTTGAATGCAGTTTGCTCTACGAGCAACTGGTCTTTTTCTCTCTGGATCTGCTCTCTGTCCTCTTCAAACTTCTCTTGGAGGTCATATTTCTCTTTCTTTGCAACCTGAAGTTTCTCTAGGGTTTCCTCCTTTGCTTGCTTCAAGACCGTTGTGGCCTGCTCCTTTTCTTCCTGTACTCGTCGAAGGCGAGCCTCTGTAGCATCTTCTATCCTTCATAATTGGATGGGCTCATCCCCCAATTATGCACCTTCTGATGAAGATGATGCAGTTGACACTGCGTGACTTGAATAGAGGGATTGTTGTACCCCTTTCAGCTTCGCCTCGATCCTACCATACATCGTTTTCTTTTTTTCTTCTTTTCACTACAAAATATCCTCTGAAGTATCTGCTACAGTTGTGATGATGAGTTCAATGTCATCCACTATGAGCACAGTCTGTGACTGGGGCTTACTATCTCGTGACTTCTTTCTCCCTGAATGTTTCTTTGAAGAAACCTTTCTTTTCTTTGATGTCTCGACCTCTGTAAGGGGATCTTTAGGTGGTATCACTTCGCCCTTTTTTTTCTTGTTTTCTTCCCCGCTGTCTTTGTCGAGTACTTATGCAGTGGGAGCAATGCATAATTCTTCCTATCTCCCAGGTTAAAGTCGTTGATCTTAAGGTTAGGGATCAATCCTAGATGTGATCCCACTGCGTGTATCCCCTTCCAGAGGTACACAGTGATGAGGGTGTACTCGAAATCTCTCAGAACATTGTCACGACTAACCACGCCAGCTAGAGGATGGATGTAGTTGGGCAAGACTGACAAGATGAGATTCGTGTTCACCAGGTCGTCATGGTGCTTGCTTGTTTTCTCTGTCGCAGTTTGGGATGGCCCAGATCAACTAGATTGTCATGCAGTCAAGGGGGATGCTTGCAATCCTCCCGTTGATGAGGCATGTACTCCTGCAGACATGACCTTCTCATCGATAAGGTCGATCAAGATTTCTTCTACAGACTTTCTTTATTGTGCTACGTTTGCCCAAAATACACACTCGTGGTCAAATGCTCGGGTAGGCGAATAGAGGCTCAAGTTAATCAAAATGGGTGGTGAGGTCTCAATAAGCACAACGTGATAGCAATCAGTTCTTTGTTGGCTCGGTTAATCTCAATTTGAAAAAGTGTCCCCAGTGAGACATTCGACAGATTAAATAGACAAAGTCCTAATAGATTCCTCCAACGGGCAGGAATGCCTTAATCCATCCATTATGGCGCGATCCCAATGGTCCAATGGCAATCTTTCTAGCAATAACTATGTTTCTAGCTGTTTCGAAGCATCATTCTATCAGTCAGGATGCCTCTAACAATCATATTGATTCAGCATGGCGAAGTGCCAGTCTGCGTTGTTCTGCTATTCTTATGAGGTTCAAGTTCTGTAAGCCCACTTCATGCAATTTTATAGATTTTCTTTCTTTTTGTTGAGATTTCTGGCCTTAATTTCATGTGATATGAGTCGTTGGATCCCTCTTTCCATTTGTATTCTTATCTACTCTTAGCATAGTAACTTCGCACTGTTGAGGGTCTTTGAAAGGATTTAAGTGGAATACCTCTTGTCTTACTACTTCAGGGGTTGGTGCTCTTCTCTCGTGCATGGATAGGTTCTTTAAACCTTCTTGTGTTCTTTCAACCTCGACAACTAGTTCTCTAGCCCTTAGTTTCTTTGACTTGTCCTCTTGTTCTATTAAGCGCGGTATTCTCCTAGCCATGAAATCACTTAATTCTTTCTTTTTATGTTCTATGGCTTCCTCTTCTTCTTTCCTTCGGATCTAATCTTTCTCAATCTAGGTCCTTCCTAAAAAAAGTGAAAAAGGAGTGTTGTTCTCAACAAACTTAACGACCTTGAATTATTCTCTCGTCGATGCTCCATGAGAAACCATAGGTACATGAGTAAGTCTTCCATATAGGGTTATCATCTTTCCTTTAAACAATCCTATTCCTCCCAATGAAGGAATCATAGCTGGCTTTCCCAAAATTTCCCAAGTACTTTTTGTCATGATATTGACCTATATTTCCTCATCTAGAACATAGTCTATGTCGAAGTCTCCTATTCTTATTTCTATGCACTCCTTCTCTTTTAAGATCTCTGATAAACTGATGTCTCTATGATCACTAAGGGTTTCTTTCATATCCAATAATATAGTCTCTGATTCTTTCTGGTGTTCTAGCTTATCCTTAGTCTCTTGACCTTCTTCGTGGTTTTCTTGTCTCATATTCATCTTTTCAACTTTAGCAATCATTATAGGACAATCCAATACCTCATGACCAACAACTTTACAACAAAGACAAATAGGACATGTACTAGGGAATTCCTTAGCAATATGTCTCGGTCTTCTGCAACTATAACAAAAATTCAATCCTCTCTTTCTTTTAAATGATCCCCAACCTTTCCTGTACTGCACACTGGGATCACAGTGATGAACCTACAAAAAATTCTTTCTAGGATCTTGCATCCACTTGTTAGTCCAAAAATTCTTTTTATGCATAGGAATAACATATCTTTCATTATTTCTATCAGATTTATTCATATCAAATATTCTCTCTTCTAGTTGTGCCCTAGTTTTTAGAATAGGAAAAAATCTATCAAACATACCTAGATCCATTCTTTCGAAACACAAATTTTCACTTATCTTACCTTTACCAGAGCAGAAAGATTTAAGATCTTACCTCTTTTCTTTAGATCTGATTCCCTTCTTAGTACAAAGCTTCACAAGCCAAGTAGAATACTGCGCACTACAACAACGGATCTACACACAAAGCTTTCTTTTTTCTTCAATTCCCAACAATCACATTTTTGGGTCCTGGCAACAGAACCAATTGTTGGCACATGGGTAGACCCAGGGTTCAACACTTCAACAACACACCAACAAAACCCAAACTACCGACCCTTTCAGAAACACCTACGAAGAAGATGAAGTATCACTCGAGGTAGAGGCAAGGGGGGTTGCATGACTCAAGTGTCTACAACCTAGTTGGGACACAGATCCATGATCACAATACTTAACAGAGAACTTAACCAATAATATTCATTAGTCTTTAACCCCTATTCACATCATGGGTTAAAACCCTAATTACAGATCAACGCAGTAACAACCAAGATCCACACATATCTAACCATTCTTCACATAGCATCAAAGTAGATCTAACATTCATTCACATCATACAACAGTAAGCATCAACTAGATCTATCATACATCTAGATTAAGAAATTAAGTACATAAACAACATGAACACCATAGCACAAAGCACATTGACACAGGATATACGTGATTCACCCTAGTGTGGGGTTACATCCACCAATCTTCTTCTCTTCTTATTAGTCTCTTCCAATCTTCTTACATGGACCAAGCCACAATGCCAACTCCGCATAGGACAGGAGATCTGTGCACACCTCACCAGATCCTCCTTCCCTGAGTTGGATCCAAGCACAGAGCCTCTACATAATACATTGTTTATGCACAAAGCATATACAAAACACTTGCACTTAGCTCTGCAAATCTTAACACGTTCATGCACAAAGCCAACTAGCCATGCACTAAGCCGATCAATGACTAGTAACTACTAGGTCTACTTCTTACATCGCCTAGATACTTATTTATACATTATAAAATGGGCCTAAACATTGGTAAGAATCATGGGCTGACATCCCATACCCGTTACATAAACCCTAAAACCCAAAAATCTCGCAAAAGGGGGCGAGATCCCACGATCTCCACTTCGTCTGGGCACTCCATCTTCGACCAACCTGTCGAAGTCCCAAAAATGGTCAAACACGACCAAGGTTCTCCAAAACTTGGTCGAGTGCCAACGATAGGCTTACTCAATCGAAATAAACCCTTGCATGATACCATATTTATATTAACTCATACCCATATTTAACCATGCCTTTAATCTATGGAAACACTCATACAAATATCCAAAGTGTTTAAATAAGATTATTATATCAAATGTTCTTAATTGTAGTCCAATACTTATTCCATGAGCTAAATTAAATTATATGTAAATTCTCTTTATAAAATAGTTAATTGAATAATAATGTCATATCAATTATGCATATAAAGGAATTATGCTTGAGCACACAAGAGAATGTTGTGCATACATGATATTTTCAACTTCAATTCTTTGACACTATATATGTAACAAGAAAGTGGATATGTCGATTCCTTTGACATTGGATCTATTGAAAAAATTCATATTTCAAACAAGCAGGGTTGTGGAGAAACAAGTCCCTGCCAAGAATACAACTGTGTTTCTTTGCCAACTATGTTTCTTTTCCATAATGGGCAGGGACTTGTTGTGCTTCCTAAACCTAAAACCCAATAATTGATTCAATCACATACCAACAACAATGCCAATAAGCCAACGCGTCTACTACATAGAGATTATGGTTGAATTGTGAAACAACATATGACCCAACTAATCTGTCAGACCAACGATCAATGAAATAAAGAAGAATCCCAGATGTTTCCATAGGGGTGCAATTGGATTCAATTTATAACACCATATTTAGGGAGCAAGGAACCCATTGAATCTACATAATGAATGTGGATTATACAATGTCTCATGCAATCGATTGAAGGAACTAATAATACCGATAAGAGTCGAAATTAAAGGATTTATTGTGTTTGATTGTTCTTTTTGTTGATTTACTATTTCTCGATCCTTTTGCCTTGGCTGTAGATCCTTGAGGAAAGAGAGGAAGACGATTTATTTAACGTGTGGTGGAAGAAATCTTCATGAGTTTTTCCTTTGGATTTTCTTTTATGTATATTTCTTTAGTAGAATGCTTGGAAGATATAGAATTGTAGGGTTTTTTTTATTCTCTTGTATTGAAAATTGAGAGAGCTCTGATTATTTGGCTATGGAAAGGAAATATTTGGTTTTGAAGTTTTGGGGAACAAACTAAACAGATCCTTTCACAGAAAAAAAAAAAAAAAAGGCTTTAGCTAACGTTTTGAAGTTTCAAGGAAAAATTGAAACAGATAATTTCATAGAAAATAAAAATAAAAGGCTTTAGCTAACCAAGGAGAGATTGATGGAGGTTTCAATATAATTTATGAAAATATTTATTTGTATATTGTAATTGATTTAGGAATTAATTAAAGGTATTTTGGTTGAAGTTTTAAAAGACAAGGTGGCAGCAGAGACATCATCCAGGGTTCGATCCACACTAGTCTAAGAGTTTGTTTTCTACAACGACAATTGTATCAGACCAGTCTAAGATGACGAGATATTGTTGGAGCCTCCTTTTGGTCTTTCTGGAATGTAGATTTATGATGTATGAGTTGTTTCTTGGCACATGGATTTGGATCCCATGGCTTGATTACATCTATAGTGGTTTGTCATGATGAAAAACTCCCCTAGACATGATCATTCTCTCAACCTCAACAAGGATATGGATGGGCATGGCTAGGTTCTCCTAAACAGGGATCGAGGATTTTAGATCTAACAAATCTCAATTGTTGAAGAGTGTATCGCTTCAAACCCATTCATAACGCTTCAAAGTCAATTTATTCTGGATGGAGCTTCATGATATGGGGAGTTTGATGTCCCAAAGAGTTGGTTTTGATGCATCAGGTCAAGGTAGTAATCCCTAGTGGAGTGAAAAATATCAACTACAAGCTGGCCCTTATGCGATTCAAAGATCCAATTCACAAATCGTTTAGGCTTCAAGATCAGGGCTTGGGGTCTCGATATTAGATTACAAGTGAGAAAAAAGTTATGTTATTTGAGTATGCTAATGGAAGATTGGAGAATCTGGTAAAACGATCTCTTGATTTCACATGCATTAACCATTATGCACCAGAAAACATCCATACAAAATTAATAAAATACGCATTAAAGTTTATGCCATTGACATTTTTTGTTGAGAATGGAAACATGTGGATGGTGCTGGAAATGAATGCTAGTAACGAGACATTTTCTCACACACTTGTAGGACGGATGGACGCCTGCAACAAAGTATAGATTGACCTCCATGCACAATGCTTGAGCCAACTTTAAGGGGAACCATGAATAGTGATCGATTCTCGAGGCCCCTCCTTTTATAGCTTTATCATCCTAAATCCCCCAACGATATTGATGCTTGTTGCTCCTTAGTCTAAGAAGGTAGATGCATCACAATTGCGATAGAACATCGGATCAAAAGAGTGTATGCGCACTATGGGCGGGGCGAATGACGCATAAATCAATAGGCATAAATACAGAATGACACATAAACTTTTATCACTCTTAGACAGTACCATAAATCAAAAGGGGTGTAATAAATCTCCCATCATGCTCTCTGATCGATCAAACTAAACCCCTATCAAAGTGGTATATGGCTATTAATACATCCTGAGACTGGAAAAGAAAACAAAATTCATGGAACCGACAGAAAGCAAATGAAACTCAATGTTTCTAAAGTTTTTCTTTTCGTCTGATCGTCTTGTGCCGCTTTCAAAAGGGGATGACTATTTTATGGACATGATAGCAGGTTACATGATGATTGAAGTCTTGTCCCATCAATACATCCCTGCACGTAAACTTATGGTGAAAAGGTCCCACGGGAACTGGAGAGGGTAAGCCTGTGGGCTCAGGAGCGAGCCACACCATTAAAACAAGGGATACACCAGCAATGCAGACGTTGCTCCATATTTTAGTCATGATAACCAAATATCTTGTCACTTGTTTTCGTTTGCAGGGTTGTCGCTCTGTATAAAATTGCAAGAAGTGCTTAAATGGTCGGGCGATAAGTATTGAATCTCATTCTTTCGACTTCGAACTAGCATCTTTTAATATGCTCTACCAATAAGGTAGATACTCTGCATTCCTTACCATGAAGGTAGCCTTAAGCTATAAGTTTACTCAGCATACTATCGGCTGTAGTAAAGTTTTAGTGTTAGAAAAGGTTAGTTATTAAATATGTGTAATCTAAGCCAAATCTGGAAAAGACTTTTTCTATTAAACCCTACAAGAAATCTATTGCATTAGTTAAAAAAACATGGAAATTTACCTTAGGAAAGTGCTAAGTTTCAACGTCATTTTCATCTAATAGCTTTCACTGTGTAAAAATATTTAAGATACCTATTATCTTGACTCATGCAAAGAAGGAGACAAAGGCCATGGAAGAGGGAAGCTTCTTTCTCTTCCCAAAGAAAAAAATGGAGGAGGCCATAAAGCTTGATTGAGATCCACTAGCTCTCATGCCAACACGTCCCAGGAAGAGAAATGAATAAGCATCTGAGCTCCCATCTATCCCAATTGTGGAGAGGGGTAAGTGATCTACAATGAAAATAACAATAGGGACATCATGAATCTCTCTCTCCTTGACATATTGTTTGCAAGTATAAGGCAGAAGACACATATATTGTTTTCAACTCCTCCACATATTGTTTGTAGGCAGAAGGAATAAGGACGACACATATATTGTTTCTAGGTAGAAAGGAAAAGGAATTTGTATATAGGAGGCAACTAGCACACATTGCAGGTGGAAGGCGAAGCACTAGGTGTAATCAACCTATAGTGTTGTCAAGGTACATTCCATTGACCAAGTGGAACATGCCACTGGCCAAGTGGAAGTGGAGGGCAGTTGACAGCTTTCCAGAGACAAAAAAGTTGCCTCGAAGACTATGACTTATGCATCTTAAACATTAAAGATTTAATTCTTAAACATTAAACATTTAATGTTTGGAATTAATGCTAAGTTGAAACTTAGCATTAATTCACGTTGCTTCTTCCATCTTCAGTTTGCTAAGTTTCAATCCTTTGGATTTCTATGTTTTGAAGGGGATTGCCTCAATATGAGGGCAAATAAGGCCTCCAACTTAAAACTTAGGACAAAGATAAATGTGAATTTGGAAAACGTTATAAAATTGTTAAAACTTTGGTTAAAAAAATTGATTTGCATTGATTTGTGTGTCGTATTAATAAAACATTGGAAAATCGATTATTATTAGTCCCTTAGCTCGAAGGGAAGGGACTAAAAACTATAAAAATATTAAATAAACTTGGTTGACCTTCACACTTTATAGTTTGTAATGGAATAATTAAACAAATCGTCCATTGATACTTGTATTATAATATGTGTAACTTATTTCATTCTTGTACTTCACTAAATAAATTATTATGTAATTCATGTACTTTATTTTTGTTTCCCCAAATTAGAATCTTCAGGTAGGTTACAAACATCTTACCTTCTTGTTCTCTCTCTCTATTGAAAAAAATCTATAAGTAAATAAATAAAAAAATTCTACATCATAATGAATTAATTATAAATAAATCATATAATATTTATATCTTAATTGTTACATAGATAATTTTATTAATGGAATACTATTTTAAAAAATTATTTTACTTTAAAACAAATAAGAATGTCAAAGATATGATTTAGTAATTTGAACAATTACTTTATTCTTCATTACATACATATTATTTGGTGTTACAATAGGTACAATGAATCACCACATACTATTTGGGTAATTTGTACACTCCATAAAATGGTTTCATTTTGGGGGGCATCACCCAATCTCTA
>ML778737.1:357970-371844 GCA_009831015.1 Picea engelmannii
TGTGGACTTCATAAATTTTTGGGTAAAATGAAGAGAGTAAGAACTTAAATAAAATATGTGAAAAAAAAAGGGAGGGGGGGGGGGAAAGAAGAATTTAATTATTTAATTTGTGAAAGTGTAAAAGATATTAAATTATTAATGAAAAGGAAAAGAGGTTAATTTGCGCAACTACCATATTTGGCTCTAATAAAAAGAGGAAAGAAGAGAATAATAAAATTTAGGAAACTAAGGAATGGAGGAAACATAATAAGGGAAAGAGGGGAGCATATGGTAAAAAGCGAGGTCAACTTAGTAAAGAATCTGCAATTAAGAACCTTCTAAATTGAACTAAATTAGTAACTTCATTTTAGGGAAAGTATTTAAAACTTGTAAGGGAATCTAGGAACACCTAGGAGTAAATTTAGGAGTAATTCTAGGTGGGTGAGGGAAATGAGACAATTATTAATTTAAAGAAAATAATTATTGGAGGAAAGTGGGGGATGGATGACACTTGTACGAAGGAGAATTTTTGGAAGATTTTTATTAAAACTTAAAATTTAATGAGATTAGGGAAAGAATGAAAGTTCTAAAATTCTATAAAAGAGAGAGAGGAGAAGGAAGAAGGGATCGGCTGTTAGCGTAACGTTACATTGCCAGATTTGTGACTTGACTGAGTACTTGTGGGGAGTTGGGTTTTCCCAGCTCGGATAGGAGTGGTAGCTCGGCCTTGCGAGGCGAGCTGGGAGCTAGACGTACCATCTGGATAGTGTGTGGCCCCTTTGCGGCTCGGAGGGCTAAGGGGGAAGCAGAGTACCCCTAGCGTTGGCTGGGAGGTACCGGTGAGGTCTCGACGGTCGGCGAGCGAGAGCGGCACAGAGCGCTCGAACGTCACCCGGAGCAGGCGATTAGGAATGGTATGTTTTTCATTTTGCATGATAGAAGGTACTAGGACCTTGGCCCTCTCTTATTGTTATCAACATTTTCTTTATCTTGGCTTGTGAGATGAAAACTACTTGGCTTAACTCTGCATGGGTTCTCATCGGATTGATTGGTTTTCCTTTATGTTTCTCGGCGATTGCAATGGTGTTACGGTTATAAAAATATTTCTTCTTACTCTGTTGTTGCATGTTGGTATTGGATAAAAGAGATTTTATGACCTCGACATTGCATACCTTCCTTGGTTCTATGCGATCTACAACTGTGCCTTACGTTTGTTTTGTCTGCATTTTTCTGTTAGCATTCCATGTGTTTCAGTGGAAGAAACCCCCTTGATTCAACACCCTCCTCTGCATTTTTTTTTTCTATTGTATATCTCTGCGATTTGTGGAGGATACCCACACGAATTTTGACCACTTAATCCTGTGGTTTACCTACCGTTTCCTGCGTTTATGACTGTGTTTGTATCACTGTGGGCGTTTATGTATTACAGTGGGTGTTTTTAATTAATGTGGGCATTTTTATATGACTGTGGGCGTTTTATATATTACTGTGGACATTTTATATCACTATGGGCATTTATATACTACAGTGGGCGTTTTTATATTAATGTGGGCGTTTTTATATGATTGTGGGCATTTTATATATTACTGTGGGCATTTTATATCACTGTGGGCATTTATATACTACAGTGGGCGTTTTATATATTACTGTGGGCATTTATGTATTACAGTGGGCATTTTTAATAAATGTTCGCGTTTTGATATGACTGTGGGCGTTTTATATATTACCGTGGGCATTTTATATGACTGTGGGCGTTTATATACTACAGTGGGCGTTTTTATATGACTGTGGGCATTTTATATATTACCATGGGCATTTTATATCACTGTGGGCGTTTATATACTACAATGGGCGTTTTTAATTATTGTGGGCATTTTTATATGACTGTGGGCGTTTTATATATTACCGTGGGCATTTTATATGACTGTGGGCGTTTATATACTACAATGGGTGTTTTTATAATTATGTGGGTGTTTTTATATGACTGTGGGCATTTATATATGACTGTGGGGGTTTTATATATTACTGTGGGCGTTTTATATCACTGTGGGCGTATTATATTTTACAGTGGGCGTTTTTAAATTAATGTGGGTGCTTTTATATGACCGTGGGCGTTTTATATATTACGTGTCTTGATCTTGTTGTACATGAGGTATTTTCCGTGTCAAACGAACAAGTGACTGTGCCTTTTGATGTCTGCCATCCTTAGCTGGAATCCTATTACCTCCCTTTACATCTTGACTATGTTTCTGATCAGGTAACCCTCTTCCACTGCTTAAATGATCAGCTTTTAGATGTTGTTGTTGTTTCAGTATGTAAATTTTCATAAAGATGGTGTTCCACTATTATGGTTCTTGAAGCTCGTATTGATCTTGTTTTATATGATGTTATTCATCTTGTCAGTAAGTGTTGACCTTTATTTAGATGTCTTAAGTTACATATATCTCTGTCCAAACGTTATATATCTATGATCTTACTCTTTAAGAAACAATAAGAAAATATGGATTCTAAAATTGATAGAACCACTCAAATATGGCATGTCTAAAAGAGTACTATCAAATTGCAATTTACCTACCTTAGGTTCTATGAATGACTTCTTCAAATGAGATCAACTACTAAAGGCATCGGATCATACTATCTCTCATGATTGATACTTTGTTCTTTTGCTTCTATAATTACCATAAAATAGTTGAAGGAATACATGAAAGTCCCTTCAACGAATAGTTTTACACTTAAATCCACTTTGTTGAAAGTGGAAAAATATATTAAGAAGTTGAAGAGGAATGTTGCCTTTCTTTGGGGTCCTCTCAATCAACATCGATTTCTACAAACAAATTATATCAATGCCATGGTTGAAGCTTGAAAGCCTTCAATGACAAGGAAAAGGACAAGGCCAAAGTTCAATCATTAATTAATCGAAATCAAAAGTTCAAGAAATTACCAAAAGAATCAATCCAATTTCTTGCAGTTACTTTATTTTTATGTATAAATATGAATATAGACAATGTAAAATAGGATTCTTGGAACTGAACTGTTTGGATTTTTTTTTCATATTTTTAATGAAAAAAAAAACTCTTGGCCATTTTTGGAGAAACTGATTATGTGTATCTATGGTAGCTTAATATTTTCTTACTCTCATGCATTATTGAATTCTTGTGAGATTGGGTCAATATACTTGGGACTAATCTTGTTCTATTAATGCTATGTTACTTGATCTTTAAAATGGTTTCAACAAATGGATATGAAGTCCTAGCTTTCTATTATAATGATAAGCTATATTTCATTTACATTAAGCTATATGGGATTTGTGTATGTGTAACACTTTGAACTATTTCATGGTTATTATTTCATTTATATCAATACATTTCATATCCATTGTGTTTTTCTTTATCTTGGCTAGGAATCATAGAGTAGGACGCCACTCGTATATTGCATAGTTAGTTAGAATTTAATAATTTTATTTTTATTTCCATCAAATCATTAAAGGTAACTAGGTTGTGACCAGGTCAAAATCTAGTGAGTTCACTATTTCAAATGAATTAAAATATAATTGAGACATTGTGTCGGGCGGGATGTAGACACCTCCATGTTCCTCGGAACAATCGCCAGCCCTGAAACCTTAAATGGTTAAAATCGATGGGAACCTGGGCTTGAGCGTTGCTTATGTGTCTTGGAGGTCCTAACCATTGCAGGGTAGGACGGGCGGGTAGTCAGTCTTTTTATTTGGTCGATTGATTGTTGTTCTTTATTGGCAGATGTTGATGTGCGTCTTAGATCTTTATGTTGATATCGCAGTTGCATGCGTCATGATGCGTCGTCATGTGGCGACGCAGAGTATAATGCCTTGTTATCCTTGTACACACGCACACACACACAAAAAAAAAATCACTTGTTATAAGAGGTTTGTCGGCATAACGAGGAGGACGTTACATATGGTATCAAAGCAAGGTTCAACCCACAACTTGGGATCGCTACGGATTTCGTTGTTATGATTTGATTAAATTGTTGCTAATTGAGTTGACTTGTGTGCGTGCAGGTAATCATGGTTAGAGGACATCGTGGAGGCAGACGACAGGGTGCTAGAGGAGGAGGCACGACGTCTCTAGTAGCATCCACACTTGAGGGGTCTAACCCTAGGGAGACTAGCAGGTTCTCGGGAAGGAGCAGATAGAAGTTGGCGATGTAATCAGAATGATGAGATCCTTTCAGCACATGTCTGAGGCACTGATCAGCCGTTTGGACAGAGATGAGGCCAGGGCGCCGACACTCGTTGAGGTTCCGCCACGCGCACGGGCCATTATTGGTAGCATTCACCGTGAACTTGAGAAGGTCAAATTTCTCGAGTTCTTTGGTGCCCCGGATGGTGCAGCCACCGAGGCATGGTTGGAGAACATGGCAATGTGCTTCACACTTCATGATTATACCTCCAACATGAAGGTCCACATGACAGTCTTTCAACTGAAGGGGAGCACTCTTCTATGGTGGAAGACGCTCCTACCACAACTGAACATGGTCATTGAAGACGTGTCATGGGAACTGTTCGAGGAACGATTCCGAGAGAGGTACCTTTCATAGGAATTCATTGAGCGTCAACTCAATAAGTTCAACACCTTACGACAGGGAGGTCGTTCGGTGCCCAAGTATGAGGCACGTTTTATGGAGCTACTCCAGTATGCTCTGCACCTTAACATTGAAAAACTTAAGGTCAACAGGTTCGTGTTCGGCCTTAACGACAACCTGTGTGAAAAGGTTAGGATTTTGATGCCCCAAACCTTGCACGATGCCATCCAAAAGGCCCTCATAGTAGAGGAGGAGATTATCAGTGGGGGTCAGACCAGGACTCCAGCGAGACCAGCAGGGTAGGTTTCATCTGGAACACAGCAGCACCAGACACCAGCGAGACTTACGCCGGAATATCGTGGCTACCAGAGGGGATCCATTTTCACTACACCCCAGCGACCGTCGCCTCAGCCGTGGATACCTTATCAAGGACCACAACATCAGTAGCAACGTCGCCCGTAGTAGCAACAGTTTAGGCTTGTTCAGCAGAATAGACCAGGGTTCCAGACCGGTGGGCCGTCATCTTCTACTTCGGGTACTAGGACTACTGGGTCGAATAAGGGGTGTTGGACGTGTGGGGAGCCACACTACCAGCGTGACTGTCCTGTGGAGAGGACCACAATGTCCAGATCATCCGAACCCACTACAGTGGGAGATATGGGCAAGGCCCATCGGATTCATGCAGCAGTGAATAACCGCCAGGCAGAGCACCAGTCGACTATGCTCGATATGACGGGTATCGTCGCTGACCAGACACTTAGTGTTTTGATAGATCCTGGTGCTACTGAGAGTTTCATTTCTGGTGCGGCGCTAAAAAGGATTAAGGTAAAGGCAGTCGAACAGAACGAATTTATCTTCGTAGAGATGGCTTCGGGAGACAAACAAAAGGTTGGAGGAAAGGTTACGGGCTATGCCCTTAACCTGGGAGAGTTTGTCACGAGGGCCAACCTGTATGTCATGATATTAGGATCTTATGATGTCGTGATTGGTATGGACTGGTTGGAATCGCATGAGGCGATACTCAACTGTAAGACAAAACGATTGATCTTGGTCGATGACGAGGGACAGAGGCGTGTGATTGTAGGATGGAACCAGGGAGTTTCCCTAATGTTCATTTATTCCTTACAACTACGGAAGAGTATGCACAAGGGGTGCAAGCTTTATGCGATCCTTGCGTTAAACGAGAAGGGAGTAGCGAAAGGTCTAGAACACCTTACGGTGGTGAGAGAGTTTGCATACGTGTTTCGAAAGGAGTTACCTGGGGTGCCGCTAGAGAGAGAGTTAGAGTTTACCATAGACCTAAAATCGAGGATTGAACCAATAGAAAGAACGCCTTATTGGATGTCAACCCCAAAGTTAAAAGAGTTGAAAATGCAACTGAAGGAGTTGTTGGACTTGGGACTAATACGTCCTAGTGTGTCACCATGGGGTGCACCAGTTATTTTCATACGAAAGAAGGACAGATCGTGGAGGCTTTGCATTGACTACCATCAACTGAACAAGGCCACGATAAAGAATCAGTATCCCTTGCCGAGAATTGAGGAACTGTTCAATCAAATGAAGGGTGGGACAGTGTTCTCCAAGATTGATTTGCGATCAGCGTATCACCAGTTACGGATCAAGGAGGATGATGTCCCTAAGACTGCCTTTAAGACGAGGTTTGGACACTTTGAGTTTACTGTTTTACCATTTGGACTGACAAACGCCCTAGGGGTATTTATGAGTTTGATGAACGGGGTGTTCCGCGAGTACTTGGGCAAGTTCGTCCAAGTGTTCATTGATGATATTTTGATTTACTCTCGTACGACGGAGGAGCATGAAGAGAATTTTCACTTAGTACTACAATGTGTGCGAGGTAACAAATTGTACAGGAAGTTGTCCAAATGCTCTTTTTATCAATCGAGGATTCACTACTTAGGGCATGTCATCTCCGATGAAGGTATCGTTGTGGATCCAACCAAGGTCGAGGCTATTATGGAATGTCCTGTGCCGACAAATGTCATGGAAGTGCGTAGCTTTATGGGTTTAGCAGGATATTATCGACGGTTTGTCGAGGGATTTTCGAAGATAGCAAATCCGATCATGAAATTGCATAATAAAAACAAGAAGTTTGTTTGGATTGAGAAATGCACGGAAGAATTTCTGAGGCTTAAAGAGTTGTTGACGACAGCGCTAATACTAAAGGTCCCTGACATGGACACAAACTTCTTGGTATGCACTGACGCATCCAAGGAAGGTTTAGGCGGAGTCTTGATGCAAAACGGATGAGTGATTGCTTACATTTCGAGGAAACTGAGAAGGCATGAGAAGAACTACGCGACGCACGATTTGGAGTTAGTAGCCATCGTATATGCCTTGAAGGTTTGGAGACACTACCTTGTTGGACGAAAATTTGAGCTAAAGATTGATCATTATGGACTACAACACATTTTTACGCAAAGCGACCTGAACACATGACAACGACGTTGGTCGGAATTGATTAGAAAGTACGACTTTGAGATTACTTGCATAAAGGGAACAGTGAACCAAGTGGCAGATGCTTTGAGTCAGAGACCACGCATATTCTTGGTGTTGCCTCTTCAAACGAATCTACATGAGAAGATTCTCACTTTACAGCGTGACGATGATTGGTACAAAGAGGTCGAGGGTTTTATCGAACAAAACAAAATGATGGTACCATGATATGAGGGATTTTCATTTGATAGAGATGTGTTATTGACGTTTAAAAGTCAGATTTACGTACCACCAAACGATGAGTTGAGGATGTTGATCTTGAGTGAGGCTCATAGAGCAGTTTACATGGCTCACCTAGGAGTCACGAAGATGAGGGTAGACCTTAAGCCCTTATTATTTTGGAAGGGAATGAAGGCAGACATAGTCATCTATGTGGCCCGATGCCTCGAATGTCAGCAGGTAAAGGATGAACATAGACACCCAACGGGATTACTACAACCGCACGCTATTCCAGAATCGAAATGGGAGGTTATTTCGATGGATTTCATTGTTGGATTTCCACTGACAGAAAGGAGACATTACTCGATTTTCATAGTAGTAGACACTATGATGAAGAGTGCTCACTTTATTCATGTGCGTACGACGTATCAAGCACCTGACATTGCTAGAGTTTTCATCAGTGAGATTGTGAGGCTGCATGGCGTGCCTGAGAGGATTATATCCGATCGAGGATCGGTGTTTACCTGATGATTTTGGACGAGTTTCCAAGAGGCCTTGGGAACCCAACTTAACTTTAGTATTGCGTATCACCCTGAGACTGACAGATAGAACGAACGAACGAACCAGACCTTGGAGGACATGTTGCGCATGTATGTGATAGACCAACAAAAGCATTGGGAGGAATTCTTTCCACTAGTGGAGTTCGCTTACAACAACAGTTACCAGAGCACCAATAAGATGGCGCCTTTCGAGTTTCTTTAAGAGCGATCATGTCGGACGCCCTTGAGTTGGGATCGGATTGAGGATAGGGTCCTGGTGGGACTAGAAACGATCCAAGAAATGGAAGAGAAAATGCAAACCATAAGACAAAGGATTAAAGAAGCGCAGGATCGACAAAAGAGTTATGCCAATGTGCACCGAGTCGACCGTAGTTACGAGGTCGGCAATCGAGTCTTCTTGCGGGTTGAACCGCATAAGAGTTTGATCACGTTTGGAAAGGGAGCTAAACTCTCTCCTAGGTTCGTGGGACATTTCAAGATTGTGGAGAGAAAGGGGCCCGTGGCCTATCGACTATCCTTGCCTGATTCTTTGAGGCGTATGAACGATGTTTTTCCTGTATCTGTTTTGAGACATTATATTAGTGATCCTACACATGTGATTGACATGAGTTCCTTGCAGGTATCGGACGAGGGAACGCTCACGGCTGAGCCGGTCTGCATCTTAGATCATTGTGTTCGACAATTACGATGTCGAACAGTAGATCAGGTCAAGGTCCAGTGGGACAATTATAGTCCACACTCTGTGACCTGGGAGGACGCATATGATATGCGCCAACAGTTTCCATTTTTGTTTGATTGATAGACTTATGATACTATGATACACTTATTTCGGCATTTATACTATGAAACTTCGGGACAAAGTTTAGACCAAGAGGGGGTGTATGTAACATCCCGCTCTGGCGCACTGAGAAAACTTATTCTTTGAGGACACTTGCTCGCAAGTGATCCAGACTATTATGGTATTAAAACATTTGTCCTTGATTATGATGTGTTATGGTAGATGACATGATGTTTTACTGCTTTGACATAGACATGTGCTATCGACTCGGTTTTACTGAGTGTGCAGGGTTTTGGACCTTGAGGATGCAGAGGCATCGATAAAACCCCTTGGACTACGGATCGAGTTAGGGAGTGTGCTATTGGGGTTTGATTGTTTACTGTGATTTTAGTACATTTGATTAGACGATATGATGTGGACATGTTCTGACACGATTGTTGATGATGTAGGCTGACGATATCTTGCCGACTAGAGTCACTTATGGAGTAAAGGGGCCACACATGACTACCAGAGAGGTTGATGGAGAGGTGTGGATAACAGCCCTGCCACAGCCTACTAGCAATCCTGCCATGGCTCGAACTGTAGGTTAATGATTACCTAGTTTGAGAGGACCCACGATGCCATGAGGGCAAACTGCGATGGTCACTCACGATGATTCTAAGGGGCGCACAATAAGGAAAGGGCCTTATTCCTTAAAATACCTTAGTCTCCCACAAGCTCACCTGGTGGAGTGTTGACTCCAGGGGCTATTGATGTCTACCAATCAATCAAGAAGCGAGTGGCACCCTTGGAGCATGTGGTGCATCCTGAAGGGCACGTCGTGCAAAAGAAACACTAGAGGTGAGTGGCACCCTTGGAGCATGTAGTGCATCCTGAAGGGCACGTCGCATTGACAGTGATAGAGGGTTGAACCTAGATGGCCCTAGGACTTTTAACAAATTAAGAAATTTTAAAACAACTCCCCTAATTAAATGTCGCCCAGTTCATAATCTAAGTCCTACGTCTGAAACTTTGCTAGGGGTAAAATTTTGTCTACCCCTAAGAAATTATCTCTCTAAAAATAAAATAATAATGTTTAAAATAAAAACCACTTAAGTAATAATTGTGGAATTCAATAATTTTTGGGTAAAATGAACAGAGTAAGAACCTAAATAAAATATGTGAAAAAAAAAAGGTGGGGGGGGGGTAAGGAAGAATTTAATTATTTAATTTGTGAAAGTGTAAAAGATATTAAATTATTATAAATTTGCGTAACTACCATATTTGGCTCTAATAAAAGGGGAAAGAAGGGAATAATAAAATTTAGGAAACTAAGGAATGGAGGAAACATAATAAGGGAAAGAGGGGAACATATGGTAAAAAGCGAGGTCAACTTAGTAAAGAATTTGCAATTAAGAACCTTCTAAATTGAACTAAATTAGCAACTTCATTTTAGGGAAAGTATTTAAAACTTGTAAGGGAATCTAGGAACACCTAGGAGTAAATTTAGGAGTAACTCTAGGTGGGTGAGGGAAATGAGACAATTATTAATTTAAAGAAAACAATTATTGGAGGAAAGTGGGGGATGGATGACACTTGTACGAAGGAGAATTTTTGGAAGATTTTTATTAAAACTTAAAATTTAATGAGATTAGGGAAAGAATGGAAGTTCTAAAATTATATAAAAGAGAGAGAGGAGAAGGAAGAAGGGATCGGTTGTTAACGTAACATTACACTGCTAGATTTGTGACTTGACTGATTACTTGTGGGGAGTTGGGTTTTCTCATCTCGGATAGGAGTGGTAGCTCGGCCTTGCGAGGCGAGCTGGGAGCTAGATGTACCATCTGGATAGTGTGTGGCCCCTTTGCAGCTAGGGGGGCTAAGGGGGAAGCAGAGTACCCCTAGCGTTGGCTGGGAGGTACCAGTGAGGTCTCGACAGTCGGCAAGCAAGAGCGGCATGGAGGGCGTGGACGTCACCCAGAGCAGGCAATCAGGAACGATATGTTTTTCATTTTGCATGATAGAAGGTACTAGGACCTTGGCCCTCTCTTATTGTTATCAACATTTTCTTTATCTTGGCTTGTGAGATGAAAACTACTTGGCTTAACCCTGCATGGGTTCTTGTCGGATTGATTGGTTTTCCTTTATGTTCCTCGACGATTGTAATGGTGTTACGGTTATAAAAATATTTTTTCTTACTCTGCTGTTGCATGTCGGTATTGGATAAAAGAGATTTTATGACCTCGGCGTTGCCTACCTTCCTTGGTTCTGTGTGATCTACAACTGTGCCTTACGTTTGTTTTGTCTGCGTTTTTCTGTTAGCATTCCATGTGTTTCAGTGAAAGAAACCCCCTCGATTCAACACCCCCCTCTGCATTTTTTTTTTGGTTGTATATCTCTGCGATTTGTGGAGGATACCCACATGAATTTCGACAACTTAATCTTGTGTTTTACCTACTGTTTCCTGCGTTTATGACTGTGTTTGTATCACTGTGGGCGTTTATGTATAACAGTGGGCGTTTTTAATTAACGTGGGCATTTTTATATGACTATGGGCGTTTTATATATTACTGTGGACATTTATATCACTGTAGGTGTTTATATACTACAGTGGGCGTTTTTATATGACTGTGGGCATTTTATATATTACTGTGGGCATTTTATATCACTGTGGGTGTTTATATACTACAGTGGGCATTTTATATATTACTGTGGGTGTTTATGTATTACAGTGGGCGTTTTTAATTAATGTGGGCATTTTGATATGACTGTGGGCGTTTTATATATTACCGTGGGCATTTTATATCACTGTGGGCATTTATATACTACGGTGGGCATTTTTATATGACTGTGGGCGTTTTATATATTACAGTGGGCATTTTATATCAGTGTGGCCATTTATATACTACAGTGGGCGTTTTTAATTAATGTGGGCATTTTTATATGACTGTGGGCGTTTTGTATATTACCGTGGGCATTTTATATCAGTGTGGCCATTTATATACTACAGTGGGCGTTTTTATAATTATGTGGGCGTTTTTATATGACTGTGGGCATTTATATATGACTGTGGGCATTTTATATATTACTATGGGAATTTTATATCAATGTGGGCATATTATATATTACAGTGGGTGTTTTTAAATTAATGTGGGTATTTTTATATGACTGTGGGCATTTTATATATTATGTGTCTTGATCTTGCTGTACATGAGGTATTTTCCGTGTCAAACAAAAAAGTGACTGCACCTTTTGATGTCTGACATCCTGAGATGGAATCCTATTACCTCCCTTTACATCTTGACTATGTTTCTGATCGGGTAACCCTCTTCCACTGGTTGAATGATCAGCTTTTAGATGTTGTTGTTGTTTCAGCATGTAAATTTTCATAAAGATGGTGTTCCACTATTATGGTTCTTGAAGCTCATATTGATCCTATTTTATATGATGTTATTCATCTTGTTAGTAAGCGTTGACCTTTATTTAGTTGTCTTAATTTACATATATCTATGTCCAAAAGTTATATATCTATGATCTTGCTCTTTAAGAAACAGTAAGAAAATATGGATTCTAAAATTGATGGAACCATTAAAATATGGCATGTCTAAAAGAGTACTATCAAATTGCAATTTACCTACCTTAGGTTCTATGAATGTGCAAGATACCAGATATATAAAATATGTAGAATAGAAATGAAATGCTAGAAATGACAGAATAACAGTAAAATATCCAGCATAATCTTCACAATACACAGAAATGATATACGAAATAGCAACAGAAAGAACACTTTAATTCAGATAGAAATGTTCATAGGCCTCTTCGAGGGGGCAACCTCCAGTCGAGCAACGCTCTGTTACAATAATATCCAAGATAGGGTTTTCATACCCTCGACCCTTATTTATACTAAATATGTCTATTAAGAGAAGCATCTAGAGGAAGATCCTTCTAGAAGCGGAAGCTTCTATTAGGTCTTCTTACATCCGCCTTATTCTATTTTATTGAAAGGTCTTATTAATATTGACCTTTATTACATCCGAATACATTGATCTATCTATGTGCGGGTTAGGACCTTAACATGTCCGCCCCCTTAAAAACAACCTTGTCCTCAAGGCTCGAGATGTGGAAACTGCTGCAGAATGGTAGCTGGTTCCCAAGTGGCATCTGCTGGAGTCATATCTTTCCAATGTAATAGCACTTCCTTGATGGTTCTCTAACGCAGGCGACGCTCCCGCTGGTCCAAAACTGCTTCTGGTTGTAGCCAAATGGATCCTTCTTCAACTAACTCTGGAAGGTTGGTTTGAATTTGGCACCTGGTTCCAACCACCTTGTTCAAGCATGAAACATGAAAAACATGATGTAGCTTTGACTGACTGGGCAGAGCTAACTGATATGCAACTTGTCCCACATGCTTGAGAACTGTGTAAGGGCCATAAAATTTGGGTGCTAGCTTCTGACACTGCTCGGCCTTGAGGGAAGTTTGCTTATATGGTTGTAGTCGCAGAAACACCTGATCCCATTCTACAAATTGACGTTCCAAGCGACCTTGATCTGCTTGCTTCTTCATTCTATTCTAGGCCATGACCAAGTTCTCTTTAAGGGTATGAAGGATATCGTCTCAGACTGTAAGTGTTTGGTCAACCGCTTGGACCTTCGAGGTACCCGGTAAGTATGAGAGAACTGACGGTGGTTTCTGTCCATACACTGCTTCAAAAGGAGTCATGCGAGTGGCTGTATGGTATGTAGTGTTGTACCACCATTCGGTGAGGGGTAACCATTGAGCCCACTGGTGTTGTTTTTCATATGCAAAGCACCTCAGATAGGTTTCCAAACACTTGTTGAGGACTTCCGTTTGACCATCTGTCTGGGGATGATAAGCTGAGCTGAGATGCAATTGTGTGCCTTGTAGCTTAAATAGTTCTTGCCAAAAATTTCTTGTGAAAGTTGGGTCTCGATCAGAAACAATAGAGTTTGGCATGCCATGAAGCATGAAGACCTAATCCATGAAAATTTGGGCCACCGTGGATGTAGTAAATGGGTGGTGAAGAGCACAAAAATGAGCATACTTGGAAAGGCGATCCACCACCACCATTATCACTGATTTATTCCCTGATTTGGGTAAGCCTGTAATAAAGTCCATGGAGATATCCTTCCAAGTAGCAGGGGGAATCAGAAGCGGTTGGAGGGTGCCCGGAGATTTGACTTTTTCTCCCTTGTTGCATTGACATACCTCACATTCAGCCACAAACTTACGGATGTCCTGTTTCATACCATCCCAGAAAAAAGAACGTTTAACTCGGTCATATGTTTTGGTGAACCCTGAGTGCCCCGCTGTGGGTGTAGCATGA
>ML778737.1:395026-419508 GCA_009831015.1 Picea engelmannii
TGGAACCTCACAGAGAGGGCCATATGTTGAACAGAGAGGACAACATACTAAGCAGAGAGGAGATTATGCTGACAACAACACTTTTCCTTGTACTAGAGGCAGAGGAAGAGGAAGAGGTGGAGTAATCACATGCTTCACATGTGAAAGAATGGGCACAAGTCTTATGCGTGTCCAGATAAGAAGAAAGAAGGGGGAGAAGCTCACATCGCCGAAGCACAGAGGTGGGTTGTTGAAGCAGAAGATGTTGAAGGCGGAAGATCACTGATGATGCGAAAAGTCCTTTTGACACCTGAGAAGGGGGTGGAGAGTTCAGTCCAAAGGACCAGACTTTTCAGGACTGCTTGCAAGACCAAGGATAGGGTATGCAAGGTCATCACAGACAGTGATAGCATGGATAATCTTGTTTCTATGGAGATGGTAGAGAAGCTGGAGCTGGAGATGACTGATCATCCAAGCCCATACAGAGTTTCGTGGCTACAAAAAGGACACCAGGTAACTGTCACTAAACAATGTTTAGTTGAATTTAAGATAGGAGGATATAATGATAAGATATTATGTGATGTCATTCCTATGGATGTTTTTCATCTATTGTTGGGTAGACCATGGCAATATGACAGTAATGTGATTCATGATGGGAGAATGAACACATACACCCTAGAGAAGAATGGGAGGACACACATGTTGCTTCCGATAAAGGATAAGGAGGTGAAGCTGGCAGTAAGGAACACAATACTTCTCATGAGTGGGAAGGAACTCCTTAATGAGGTTAAGAAGAAGGAGGATCCACAATTCATTGTGGTCAGGAAACCAAGAATTGTTTTGACCAACACAAGGGTGGATGATTTACCAGAAGAAGTTCAGGAACTGCTGGAAGAGTTCGTTGACATCATAGTGGATGAATTACCTCGTTCATTTCCACCAATTAGGAGTGAGTCATCATATTGATCTCATACTAGGAGCCGGTTTGCCAAACAAATCCGCGTACAAGTTGACACCGCAAGAGAATGAAGAAGTTAAAAGACAAGTCCAGGAGTTCTTGGACAAGGGTTTGGTTAGGGAAAGCTTGAGTCCATGTGTTGTTCCAATAGTAATCAGTCCGAAGAAAGACGGAGGCTGGAGGATGTGTACTGACTCAAGGGCGATTAATAAGATAACCATCAAGTACAGAGGATGGATGATCTGATGGATTGCTTGAGCGAAGAAAAGTATTTTTCAAAGATTGATTTGAAAAGCGGTTATCATCATATTCGCATGAGAGAAGGTGATGAATGGAAGACAGCATTCAAAACCAACGAAGGGTTGTATGAATGGCTTGTTATGCCCTTTGGCTTAACAAATGCGCCAAGTACCTTCATGAGGTTGATGAATGAAGTCCTGAGGGAGTTCATCGGGAAATTTGTCATTGTGTATTTGGATGACATACTGGTTTACAGTAAGACAGTGGCAGAGCATCTGAAGCATTTGACTACAGTGATGCAGAGGTTGCAGCAGGAGAAGCTGTTGATAAATATGAAGAAGTCCTCATTCATGAAGACATAACTCATTTACTTGGGGTTTGTTATTTCTGCAAATGAGTTGAGGATGGATCCAGATAAGGTGGAAGTGATCAAGAATTGGCCATCACCAAGGAATATATTCGAGGTGAGAAGTTTCCATGGATTGGCTAGTTTCTACCGAAAGTTCATTAGGAATTTTAGTGGAATTAGTGCAGCGATGATGAATATAGTGAAGAAAAGACACAAGTCTTTTCGCTGTACTGAAGAGGCTGAAAAGAGTTTCAATCTGTTGAAGAGGAAGATTACAAAACAACCAGTTTTGGTGTTGCCGGATTTCCAGAAGACATTTCAAGTGAAATGCGATGCAAGTGGATTTGCAATCGGGGTAGTCTTGAGTCAAGAAGACAAGCCGATAGCATACTTCAGCGAGAAGATGAATGAGGCGAAATTGAAGTACTCCACTTATGATAAGGAGTTTTATGCTATCATACAGGCATTAAAGAAATGGAGGCATTACTTGATCCCGAAAGAATTTGCCTTGTATAGTGACAATCATGCATTACAGTTTGTGACTCAACAGGAAAAGTTGAATCAGAAACATGCCAAATGGGTTGAGTATATGCAGAATTTTACTTTTGTGATCAAACATATTTCTGGTACTGCTAACAAAGTGGCTGATTCTTTGAGCAGGAAATGTTTGTTGTTGCAGGAGTTCTGAGTCAAGACATTGGGTTTTGATGATCTCAGGAACATGTACGCTGATGATCCAGATTTTAAGGAAGTGTATGAAGCAGCTGAGAATCCAATTCTCAAAGATAGGAGCCAATGGATAGACTACATGATCCAAGTAGGATTGTTGTTCAGGGGAAATCAACTGTGTATTCCGAAGTGCTCCATGAGGGAGAATCTGCTCAAGGAGAAACACAGTGGAGGATTGGCTGAACATTTCGGTCATGACAAAACGTTCGCAAAGCTGAATGAGTCATATTTTTGGCCGGGAATGCGAGCAGATGTCAAGAGATTTGTGGATAGATGTAGAATTTGCCAGCATTCGAAGGGAAGGAAGCAGAATGCGGGGTTTTATCAACCATTTCCCATACCAGAGAGACCATGGGATGCAATTAGTATGGATTTTGTATTGGGGTTGCCAAGAACATAAAGAGGTGTTGATTCAATATTTGTGGTGGTGGATAGATTTTCCAAAATGGCACTCTTCATTCCATGTCAGAAGAACAGTGATGCAACTCACATTGCGAACCTGTTTTTCAAAGAGGTCATTCGACTTCATGGGTTGCTGAGGAGTATAGTTTCAGATCGAGACACTAAGTTCATAGGGCATTTTTGGAGGACCTTATGGAAGAAGCTGGGAACTAACTTGGAATTTAGTTCATCTTATCATCCTCAGATGGATGGACCGACAGAAGTGGTCAACAGAAGTCTGGGAGACTTGCTGAGAAGCTTGGTGATAGAGCACCACAACCAGTGGGATACCATAATACCACAGGCAGAGTTTGCGTATAACGACTCAGTTAACAGGAGCACAGGGCAAAGTCCATTTCAGGTTGTTTATGGCATGCAGTCGAGAGGAATTTCTAAATTGAGGGATTCAGAACAGACTATGATTAGGAGCGCTAGTGCACAAGAATTCGCAGAGGCGATGAAAGAACTTCACAGCCAGGTGAAGGGACGATTGCAAAAATCAAATCAGGAGTATAAGCGCAGAGCCGATCAACACAGGAGACAACTTCAGTTTCAGATTAGTGATCTAGTTCTGGTACATTTGAGGAAAGAAAGGTTCTCGAGAGGAACATATAATAAGTTGAAGATGAAGAAAATTGGGCCATGTAGGGTCTTGAGAAAATTTGGGACGAATGCATATGAGATTGAATTACCTGATGGGATTGGAATTTCTCCGATATTCAACATCTCGGATTTGTACCCATATAAGGCTAGGGAAGTAGGAACTGGAGATGAGAAACTAGTAATCCAGTGGCGAAAGCATATGCCAGTAGCAGAGACGTTGCAGATGGAGTGCATACTGGATAAAAGAGTGAGAAAGAGGATCAGGGGAAAGCAATACTTTGAGTATCTGGTCAAGTGGAAGAACCATCTAGTTGAAGATGCTAACTGGGAGACTGAAGCAGAGATATAGAAGCATGGATAGACCATGCGGGAGCTCATGGACAGGAGCCCATGAAAAAATTTCAAGTGAGGGAGTATGATGCAGGAGCATTGCCAACACATCAAGCAAGCCAGCGCGAAGATGACGGACAACTGGACGAGCACCAGCACAAATATTGAAAGTTCCTTGAAGTTGATGCACCATCTTAAATGAATTCATTAAGAGAAGGCGCACTTGTATAATGTAACGGACCTTGAGCGATTCGCTCTCGTCCTTAGTAGGTAGAAGGCATTTAAGATAGTTAATGTAAAGTAGATAGAATTTAATTCTAGATTATACAATTTGAGAGCGCAAGAGGGAAACGGGATATAGACATCCTCATTATGTATTGTAACATTATTGAAGTAGGAGAAGAGCCAGAGCATGCAGAGAGCTGTGTAAGAACACCCATGTACAGATATTTGGATTAATAGGAAGAGATTGATTCAAATTCATGGTTTTGTGTTGTTCTCTGAGTATTGATGCTGAATGATATGCTCATGAATGTTTGCTTCCTGTTATACATTTTCTTTATATGTTGTGTATATGATTTCATGTTTGAGTTTGAATTCTGAAGGGAAGAAGGAATGAGCTTCAATTGTTTCTCTATCTGAGCTAGAGTTCCTGTAAGGAGTGCAGTTGAAGTGTCTGCAAGGAGTGCGTTGACAGGGGGCTCAAGTAGTTTAGCTTTTGTTCTCATTCACCCAAAGGTGCAGTTGGGCACAGGAGCCGTGCAAGGAGTGCGCAGGCCAAGTGAAGTTCAGGGTTGCGAACCTGAGCAAGGGTTGAAGGACTGCTGCTACAGGTGTGCGCAGAGTCAAAGATTCAACACTTGGAAGTGGTTGAATGTCTACCGCAAGGAGTGCGTGCAAGATTCTCTGAAGGATTCAGAGTTGGTAGAGTTCAGGAGGTATAGGACCTTTGAACAAGTTTCCGCGCAGATAGACAAGTTTATGCGGAGGAACACTTGGTCCTTCGTAGGGATCACCAAGGAAGGACGACGAACGAAATTCTCTGAGGAGATTTTGCGAAACTTCGTGAGCCATTAGATCTCGCAAAGGTGCAGGGGAGATACAACGACATATTCTCGAGAGGTTAAAAGCTCAGGAGGGATAGAGCCGTTGATCCAAGCTAGCCAGGGTCATTGGATCACTCGCGAAATCACCTATCGGGATTTTGTGAGGGGAAGAGTCGAAGGTTGGGCAACGGGAATCACGAAATCGCGAAACACAATATCCCGAGGGCTAGGGGAATAGTGTGGGCCACAAGGGTTAGCAGGTAGACAGGTGGCACACCTTATCGGGGTTTCGTAGCGAGAAGTCCCGATACAATAGCATCCGGATTCGTGATATTGCGAACTCCGAAATGCCGATAGAGTGAAGGACCGCTAAATAGTCAACTCGCACGTGCGTCGGGGTTTCGACATATTGGAAGTCGGGAGTTGATAAAGTGAGTTGTTTGATATCGTGAGTGGCGAAATCACGATAAGAAAAGTTTCGAAATAGAAGGGAAGGTCAGCGTTGACTGTCGTCGGGTCTCGGGGACTCGAGGGTACAATGCTCGACCACTGACCTCACGAAGTCACGAAGTCCGATCCTCCGAGTGCAGAGAGGGGAACGCGGGAAAAGTTATGTGGGTGCAGATTTCCCAACAGGGAAATAAAAGAGAATTACGGTTCTTCGGGCCGAGGAAGAAGAAAAGATCCTGAGATGACGTAGGTCTTTCGACCTACGGGTTGTGAGGAAGGGCGTTGGCATCATATATATCTGATGTTAATCATGTTATTGATTGGAATGTGATTCGGGTGCAGAAAGAAAACGCTTTTCAAGTGCATCCGGTACGCATTTTGGACCGTAAAATCAAACATCTCTGGAATCGAGCCATAGGGTTGGTAAAGGTCCAACGGACTTGGTACAGTCTTGAGGACGCAACTTGGGAGCATGAAGATGTTATGTGGGAAGAATACCCACATCTTTTTGAAGATTTTGAAAATCTTACTAATGTTATGTAAATGAGTTGTACTGAGGACAGTGCAAAAATAAGGGGAGGGTATTCTAATACCCCAAGGCCGAGCCCCTGTTGAATTGTAATGATGTTTAATTATGTTTATAGGATGGTGAGCCAAATGTTTATAAGCTAGAAGGCTTATGTGTTTATTAGGCCAGAGAGCATAGATGCTAAAGCCAATGAGCCTGATTTTGTATTTATAATTATGCATATCATTATTAAAAATACATCATTGCGTGTAGACTGACCATGAAGAAAGAGTTATGGGGGACTAAGCTCCACTAGAAAGGGAAGGAGAAGGGGGATGTGAGACTAGGAAGTAGGGGCTAAGCTTGCGAGCTTAATCCAAGGGAATATTATAATGTATTTCCTAAATTATTAAGGTTTGGGAAATAAACCTTGTTATCATAAGTTCCTTTGGGGAGAGGAACGAACTCCAAGTGGAGAGGAACGAGCTCCTGGAGATCCAAGTGTCATCTAGGACGCATGCAGATTTATGTGGGAAATGCTATCATTGTGGGCGTTCACAGTCATTCTTTCCATCTTTCCTCAGAATTTTTCCCTCACCATTATGACCATTCCCGCCATCATTTGCACCCATTCATTCGCACACTGAGCAGGATGCAGTCAGCCAATTTCGCCATTGTTGAACCCTTTGCCATCATGAACCTCTGTAAATTGTTTTGTCGTCCCTTGCTTTACCTGATTTTACTACTATGGTTTCCTGGTTGATTTAGGAGTTAGAAGCAGGTTGTCAAACATGTGGTTTGAAGAGGTGGGTTGTCAAGCCCGTGGATTGAAGAAGCAGGTTTTCAGGCCTGTGAGAAGTTCTCTCCATGTGAAAAAGGTTGTTGGAGAAGTGATTTTTCCTGGAGGGAGTCTAGCAACAACTACAAAGCTCTGAGAATTCCTGATATGGCCTATTGTTGAAGCCTTGAAAGAGAAGTGGAGTAGTTGATGGACTGTGGAACAATGACAGTGTATATTCTCGAGATAGGACAGGCATGTGGGGAATGAGAGTCTATCAACGGTGGGCATAAGTAAGCTTCTTGGAGGGAATCCTTCCTGTTGCATTGTGCATTTTTCCGTAGTCTCGGCCTAGCCTAGGATTTTCTTTACCCTGGGTGGAGTTTAGTCCCAGCTTGGTGGTGACCCACTGTTGATAGCTTGGAGCAGCGTGGTCTAAGGCTGGGAGGTTTGTGGAAGGTCTGCACGCAGTCGGTGGTCTTCTCATAAAAAGATAAGTACCAATTCTATGTTAATTGTATGTTGTGTATCTTGCATATGTGTTACAATGTTATGAGTATTGTTTGTATATTTTGCATGTATGTGTTTATAGTCGCTTCTGCATGAATATGTGTATGAACAAAATGTCTATCTCTATTTAAATTTGCATTAGATATATATATGTATATTAGAGCATTATAGTTTCAAATGGCATGACCCAACCTAGATGGTTGGGTATGTTCAAAGAAGTTTTGGTTTTCATGTACTGACGTGGCCAATGAACATTACACTCCCTATGCTACATGTCAATATCTTAGTCGGATTCTTTAATAGTAAGTTGAGGTTAAGATATAATTTTTCGTTTTGAAATTATCAAAACTTAACGAACGTTGTTCTCTTCTATGCTACCTCTCAATAATATGAGAGATATGCTATGCTAATTTATAAATAATAATTTATTTGGTTGAATTCTATGAAAATAAATGCAAATTTAACGAACATCGCTCTCTACTATGCTGCTTATCAATAAATAACAGTTTATTTTGATGGTATCATGAGAAAGTAAGTACAGATATATTTTTATGTTTTGCAAGTTTCAAAACTGGTTGAGTTCATATTTATCCTTTATTATACCTGCATCAGGTAGGAGGATATATAGGGATCGGTGACAAGTCAAATTTCTTTGAGGCTGGGAGTGTTTTAGCTATTAAAATTTTGATAATATTTTACATATATTTTGTATATATTAAATTTATTTTTTTAAATGAAAAAGTAATGTTGAAATTTAAAATTTAAAATTTTATAATAAATTGAATTTTTTTTAAGGATATATAGGTTTTTTTTTGTTTTTTTTTAAATGTATTTTAAAGAATAAATGGTTATTGATGGCCTCAAGTAAATTATTTTTTTTAATTATTAAAATTTTCATAATACTTTTCATATGATTTTTTTTAAATAAAAAAATAATTTTGAAATCCAAAATTTTTAGTTTTGCATTGGTAGAAACTTTTAATTTGATAATTTTTCTCTAATTTAACAATTATTTGTCAAATAATTAAAATTAATTTAAAGATATATAATTTCTAAAATATGATATGTATCCACATGGTATTTATGGATTTCTATGTTTTAAATAAGGTACTTAAACATGTATTGAGTATTGATGGATTGTACTTAAAGAAGTATGTTCTAAACGTTCTACAAAATGAATGTTTTGAGGCAATTTTTTAGGTGAACATTTGCCCAAAATCTGGTAGGAAATTGTTAGACCCTCAGATTTGAATGATTATTTTTGTATAATCCTAGTGTTTTAGGGGTTTTTCAGCATGCTAAATCCATTTGTCCTGGTAAGTCCTGGACCGATCCCTCTGATGATGCGGAGCTGCTTATAAATCCCCCTGCCTATTTGACTATTGATCCTTCCCTTGCCTTCTTAGACACCCCACCCATTCCTCCCTCCCCACCCTTACCTGGACAACTTGAATCTATGACCTCAAAGCTTTATCAGTTGTGCCCCTCTCTTTTTATTACTCTCACTGCTTCTGAAAAGGAAACCGTTAACCGCTCACACTGGTCCTCTCTCCCCTCCCTCCCTAATCCCTCCCTTCCGGAAGCTGAGTTACCACAGGCTACCTTTCCCATGGCTTCATATCTTGAAAGCCCCCAAAGTATTTTCACTGACCCTAACCCCCCTCCCCTTTCGCCCCTACCCCCTTCTACACAGTTGACCCTAAAGTCCTACTTCTCAGACCCGACAGATCCCTCTGCACTTCTCCCCGGTTATAGGCAGCCGAAAGAAGATGAAGACTCCCTCTTGGCAGCGCTGAGCTCCTCGGCTCCCACTCAGTTCCTACCGGACACTGCAACCCAATTACCAATTTTTCGGGGAAAAGAGCTCATCACCCCCTCCACAGAAGTGGGTACCTCTTCCTCACACCAGGCTGTAACTCTTGACAAATCTTTTGCATGGTCGCATGGTATAGGCGTTGAACTCTCTCCCCTACAAACGAGAAGCGCCAAGAAGAAGAAGGATTGCTCAACCACTCAACTTACTGTCCCGGTCGTCTCAACTCAAGATGGAAAGGCCCTTAGAGCTATGAAGGCCATAGCACGATCCAATTAATGATAGTGCTCTCATTAAACATTCGAGGGATCAGAGGCACCCTCAAGGCTGCCTCCTTTAGAAGACATCTAGAGCACTCCAAACCAGATGTCATTTTTCTTCAAGAAACTCTCGCGGCAGATCATTCTTCTAGAGATTTCTTACACCATTTTCTCCCTCTGTGGGTCTCAGCGGCTGCAAATTCTATTGGTAACTCCGGTGGCTTGCTGGTGGCCTGGGATCCTGTTCTCTTTTATTTAAAGCCCTTCATGACTTGTGGAGGCATACTGTTGTTAGGCAGATGTTTTTCTACGAACCAGGAGATGGCTTTTTTAAATGTCTACGGCCCCTGTCAAGACAGACCCACCTTCTAGACACACCATGCAAACAGCGGCATCCTCTCCATTCCTAACCTCATTCTGGGCGGCGATCTCAACATCACTCTATCAACAGATGAACACTGGGGAGGTGCTCCATCGTCTGGCTCAGGTAAGAACTTTTACAAAGACCTCTTTACAACCAAGAATCTCATCGATATAGTGCCGGCCAGACTTGTTCCTACCTGGCGAAACGGAAGAAGCAGCTCTAAGGCCATAGCCATATGACTTGATCGCTTCATAATCTCCGAGGGATTTTTTCTTCCACTTGTTTCCCATCATTGTGGGTTGAGCTTCCCTTCTTCTCCGGCCATGCTCCCATCCTCCTCAATCTGAAACTCCCACTCCGGTTCAAACCTTTTTCCTACAAATTTAACCATCACTGGCTCTCCTCCGCAGATTACTCGGCTCTGGTACATTCAGTGTGGACAGATCTGTGTTTCCAGAAAGAAGAAAACCCCTAGTTGAGAATCGTTTGGAAATTGAAAATACTAAAGGAGCACACAAAAGCTTGGAGTAAATAAAATAAGGCATCGGAGGAGACCAATCTGCTTAAGTTGGAGTCAGAAATTAAAAAATTCTTATTAAAATCAACCACAGTCGCCCTACCTTTGAAGGATTCCACTACTCTAAAGGCGCTGGAGAGAAGTAGAGATGTCCTTCTGCGAGAAGAAGAAAAATGTTGGACGCTTCGCAGCCGTGCGACATGGCTCAAATGGGGAGACTCTAATTCTAAATATTTTCACAGAGTGGCCAGTCACAATAGAAACAAAAAAATTATATGGTCTATCGAGAGTGATTGTGATGGGACTCTCCACGGATAGGAGACAATCAAAGCCGAGGCGGCCTCACACTTCAAACACCTACTAAAAGCCAGAAGGAGCCATAACCTACCTGAACAATGCTCGACTGCCAGTCTTTTTAAAAATTTGGTCACTGCTGATGAAGCCACCGAACTTTACAAACCTGTCACATTGCCGGAGATAAAGAAAATTTAATTACACTTCAAAAAGGAGAGGAGTCCAGGACCCGATGGTTGGATGACAGAATTCTTCACCTTATTTTTCAATCTTGTTGGTTTGGATCTCCTGCAGATGGTGGAGGACTCTCGCATCAAAGGTAAAATCTCTAGAAGCCTTAACTCCACCTTCCTGGTTCTAATTCCAAAGGAAAACAATTCGATTTCCTTCAATGACTTCAGACCAATCTCCTTATGCAACCTCATCTACAAGGTAATTTCCAAGGTTATCTCCAACCGAATTAAGCCGTTTCTGGAACTGATCTCTCTGCTGAACAACTCGAGTTTTTAAAGGGTAGAAGAATTCAAGATGCCATCGGTGTAGCCCATGAGAGAATCCACAGCATCAAACCGAAGACTCAAAAGGCGCTAATCATGAAGCTAGATCTCAAAAAGGATTTTGACAGCATTGATTGGGATTTTATGAGACTAATCCTACACTCAGTGGGTTTCGGTGTCAACTTCACTGACTGGATTATGTCCTGTGTCTCTAGTGCAAACTTCACAGTGCTGATAAATGGCGAGGCGACTAGATTTTTTAAAAGCGAAAGGGGACTCCGTCGGGGCTGCCCACTTTCACCTTATCTCTTTATTTTAATTATGGAAGGCCTTAGTCTTCTCCTCACCAAAAGTTTCTCCGAGCACCGCATCTCTGGTATAAAGGTTTCAAATCTCGTCAAGATCTTTCACCTCATGTTTGTTGACGATATTCTTCTATTGTCAAAAGCAGATTTAGCGGAGTGGCTTGCGATTCTAGACATTTTACAGCACTTCTGTTCCGTATTGGGGCTGTCCATTAATCCCGCAGAGTCCACTGTTCACTATTGGGGTCTTTCCGAGGCCGAGCTCTCTTGCCTCAAAGTTTCCATACCCTACTCCTTTTTTGACTTGAACATGGGTTTCATGTACCTTGGTTACCAGCTGAAACCAGGAGCCTCCTCCTCAAATGACTGGAGCTAGTTAGTGGCCATCTTCAGAAGGAGAATAGGTTTTTGGTGTAATAAATGGATTTCCCTAGGTGGACGACTTATACTAGTAAAGTCTGTGTTAGAAAGTCTGGCAGTTTATTGGATGACCCTGGAACGGATTCCCAACAAAATCATTACTCTGCTTAGTAGACTCTCCTTCAATTTCCTATGGAATGACCTTGCAGGGAAGCGCTGATTTCATCTTTGCAACTGGCAGACTCTCTCTAGACCAAAAAGGTTCGGGGGATGGGGATTAAAGAACCTTGTTATCTTCAACACGACCCTTCTAGGTAGTTCCTTCTGGAGAGCCATCACCCTTGACAACATTTGGCACTGAGTCATTATGGATAAGTATTTAGGCTCCCAGCCATTTCATCTTTGGCTACGAAAGACTCATCTCCTGTAGAAGAGGGTTTCACCATTTTGGAGGGGTCTGGTTTCTTCCTCTCCGATGATCCTTCACTGGCTCCGTTGGTGGGCTGGATCGGGTTCTGAAATAAAATTGGGCAGAGATAAAATACTTGGCTTGGATGATCGCTCGATCCTATCTCTACCGCTCAGATTGCAGCTAGGATCTTTTAATTTTTTTATGCAGAATAATCAATAAAATATAAACACCGCCAGGTGCAGACCGACCACGATGAATGAGTGAACGGGGACTGAGCGTCCATAGAGTGGGAAAGAAACTAGGGGCTGGAAGGTGGGAAAGGGGCTGAGTGTTGAGCCTAGGGGCTAAGCCTAGGGGGCTTAGGTCTGGAATAATATTTTAATATTATTTCCTAAAAAGTCATGTGCATATTATTTTATCCTAAGTTCCTAGCAAAAAGGAAAGGTGTGTACAGGGAGGCATGCGGATGGAACACATGCAGTTCGCAGGGTGACAAATTTCCACCCTGACGCATGCAAATAAAACAAAAAGGAACAGCCATGGGGGGGAATGGCGGCCATTCCATTCGACCCGACTGCCCTGAGCAGGAGCTGTAGGAGCCAATCTGCAAGAGACCTCGTGTATGTCTGTTACAGAGAGGAAGCCTGTGTTGGGTATTGAAGAATGCGTGTTTACCCTTATTCAGAGCCATGGAGTCTGTCTGTGAGAGAAAACCAGTGTGTGCATTCCCTGAACGAAATGTCCATGTCAATTTCGTGGAAGAGTCTCTGTTTGCCCAGGAAAAGCTAAGCGAGCTTGTGCGTGGAGCCCTGTTCTGAAATCTTGACCGTGAGAGCATCCTGTGACTGCTGAACCGGTTCTTGGGAAGCCTGTGTTTGTTTTCCCTGTGTTTGTTATGGCACGCATTTATGGACTATGTGAGGCTTGTTGGCTTGTGAGCGACTCCCTCGAAGTGAGAGAGTACGCAGAGGAAGGAGAGAGCTCTTGGAAGGAACCCTGTAGCTGCCACAGAACCCGGAGACTTCCGGTCCGGTCTATTCCTGTAACCCAAGGTAAGGGAGACTGGCAGCCGAAGGATTGTCCAGGTGACAGAGAAGGTGCACTCTCCTAGGGTGGAACAGGCATGTGGGGAATGAGGGTCTGTGGGCAGTGAGCATGGGAGATTCCTGGGAGAGCATTCTTCCTGGTGGTTGTGTGTGACTGAATTCCTTGTAACCTCAGCCTGAGTCTGGATTCCTTGCCCTGGGGTGGAGCTCAGTCCCAGCTCGGGGGTGACCCACTGTTGAGTTGAGGAGCAGTGTGGCCTATGGCTGGGAGGTTGGTGGAAGGCCTGCATTTGGTTGGTGGATTTCTCCACTGTCACAAGATAAGTGTTTAATTATATTTTTACCACATTTTATCATGACTGTACTGGATTTGTTATCATGTTTTCCGCTGTGTAAATGAATTACTGTTGAAAGCTATGGATTTTCTAATCATAACAGTAACTATATGTTTATTCTGAGAATTAAAATGTATCTCTTTGTTGTTACGCATGTGATTATACAATTCTGTATGTTTTACCTAAAAGTCCATGTACAGATTGGTTAGCGAGAGGTTTGAAAGCCTCGGTAGTGAAAAGTGACACTACAGTTTGGTATCAGAGCCAAGGTTTCGACACTGAGCCTAGATGGGCCAGTTGAGCGGTCTTTGGACCGAGAATGCGAAGGGAAATTGGGTCTGGAGGACCAATTTCGGACCTTGGTTTGTTCCAGAGTGTCAAGTAGTTGCTTGACCGTGCTTACGAGCTCAGGAAGTATAGCGGCGAGTGAAACCGCCGCTAGTGTGGTCTATGGCCACAGGGAGACAGGTCTCTACACCAATGGTGTTAGAACCTTAGGATGTGTTCGGGAGGGAAGGCAAGCCCTTGTGACCGTTGGATCTGCAAAATTGTGCGTAGGAATTAAAATTCCTTTTTGAAATACACAGGAATGTGGAAATCGTGATACGTGAAATCCCGAGTTAGTTAGGAACCGTCTGAGCCGTCAAATCTCAGCTGGAAAATCCGACAGTCATTGGATCTGTCAGGAGATATCCAAGGAACTAAACCCCAGTGAATAAGGGCGAAAGCCCCAAAATAGATCTAGACCGTCTGAATGACGGAGGCCCCATGTCGTGAGATTTCCCATTTCGGGAAATCGGGAATCGCGATATCGAGAGTCCTGGTAACAAGGGATCCGGACTTTCCATGGTGGAAACCCTGAAATGCCGAAAGAATTTGCGTCGTTGATCCAAGGAGGGGATCTAACCATTGGATTCCATGCTTGGATTGGACTTGGATGCATGAATGCATACCACGTGCCAGTGAGTCGAAAAGACAGGCGAGAGTGGTGGGACCCGAAGACGTCGTTAAAAGTGACATGGACCCTCCTGAACGTACCACATGCCATGGTGGTGAAGGGCGACAGCTGTGCTCTTGGCCCGGAGAATAAAGTAATTCGCGATTTTGGGGACTCGCGAGATAAGGGCATGGGAGCTCGACATTGAAACTCGCGAAGTCGTGAAGTAGCGAGAACCATAGGAGAAAAGTCAACATCACTTCTCGAGGTTTCGTGAAAGGGAGGTACCAGGGTTGGATGCCACAACTCACAAAGGTGCAAGTAGAGAAGAGTGCTAGCACTTAGCCCTAGTCTACGGTCATGCGTAGTAGACGCTAGCGAGGAGGGAGCCATACCCATGTCGCATCTCGGGTATCAGCGTTTAGAGGAAATGAGTCGAGGGTCTTCGACTCACAAACTTGCGAGATCACGAGTTGCAAAAGGGTGACTTTGGTTACGAATATCTAACTCTGGGATCTTCATGGACCGAAACCCGAAGTCCCAAAATCACGAAGTGCCGAAAATGAAAGTTTCGAAAACACGAAAATTGCAGAACCAAACGAGAGCTCAAAAAAAACTTAATTGAATCAAAATGCCTTTCGTTCTTGTTCGTTTTGGCTTATAAATGTTACAGTTTGTCCGAAGGAGTAATGGCCTGACAAACTTCGAATTTAATTGCACAGTGCGTGTGTAGAGTTCAACGGAGCTTAGGATTCCAGTTAACCAACGCTGAGTATGGAATGGGAAAAGGTGATGATTGCCTTCGAAACAGGAGACGAATGGGAAGGAAAGGATGTCAATATGGGAGTGGAAGGATCGAACTCCAATGGGCACGGAAAAGAGATAGATAAGGAAGAACATATGATGCAACTCATCGAAATATTGCAGAAAGATGCCTAGGCTCGTCTAGCTGATAGCCGAAAGCTCATGAAAATCCGGGATCGGCAGGGTGAATTCAATTTAAAAATGTTGAAGAGCCTAGAAAGAATAGAAAAGAAATTGGAAAAAGGGAGTGACACAAGTAGATCAAGAAGTGTCAGAACCCCTGATGAGAGAAGGAGATCGAAGAGAGGTAACAGACATTACTGTCTCTCCCCGAAGCATTCTTGCAAGGAGACACATAGTAGTTCAAGCCCATCCCCTACTAGAAAACACCAAAAATCTAGAAAGGATGAATTGAAAGGGGAGATGAACAAGATTAAGCCTCCAACATTCGATGGAGAACATAAGAAGGAAGAAGATGCCGAGACTTGGTTGCTTGGCATGAAGAAATACTTCCAACTGCAGAATTATTCTTCCCATGCAGAAGGAAGAATTGCAATGTACCAACTGAAAGGAAAAGCATCCATGTGGTGGGATCAGTTTGTGCAAGTGTAGCACATCAGAGAGAAAGAGGTCACGTGGAAGGAGTTTAAGAGGTATTTTGAGAACAAATACCTGACTAAAAGATACTATGACAGAAAGATGAAGGAGTTCTTCGAACTCAAGCTAGGAAGCATGACCATTGATGAGTATGAACGAAGTTTTCTAGAACTACTGAGGTATGTTCCATTCATCAAAGACGAGGCTGTCAAAATTCAAAGGTATCTGAGTGGACTGCCACCTTCCATTGGTGACAAATTCAATATGATGATCCTAAGACCATGGAAGAAACCATAAGAAGGGTGAAATGCCTATACGAACAACAAAGAGAAAAGCCGACCTTTCGGAAGGCTTGGGATGACCAAAAGAGATTTAAGAAAGAACAGAGGCAGAAGGGAAGCAAGCCTTCCTTTTTCAGAAACAGTCCTTGGGGACAGTCATCTTTTAAAGATCCCAGGAAAGTTGAAATGAGGGAGTAGATGCCAAGGCCTCCACCTATGGAGTGTTGGGGATGTAAAGGGAATCATAGGTACAGAGACTGCCCCTACAGAAAAGATAAAGCGAGAACTGTCCATACTGTTCAGCAAGCTGAAACAGTGGAGGATATGGGTAGCAGAATGTCGAGGATCTACGCAACCCTAGACAATAAGCAAGCAGAATTTCAATCGCACATGATTGAAGTGGAAGGTACGATCAACAACCGACCACTTGTTATTTTGATTGATTCAGGGGCTAGCCATAGTTATGTAGATCCTAGAGTGGTGGAAAGTTTGCATCTAACAAGAAGCAAACATGAGAAATCTTGGTTAGTGCAGTTGGCCACAGGGACCAAGAGGAAGGTCACTGAATTGGTTAAGTCCTATTCAGTGGACATGAAAGGAATGAGCACTAAGGCTGAATTGAACATTCTGCCTTTAGGCTCATATGATTGCTTAATTGGGATGGAATGGTTGGACCAGCACCATGCCCTTTTGGATTTCCGCAACAAGAGGTTCACATGCCTAAACGAAGAGGGAAATCAGGTAACAGTCCAAGGAATTCCCAGAGCCGTGACTGTGAGGGAAATCTCAGCCATGCAGCTGAAGAAATGTTATCGGAAAGGCTGTCAATTATTTGCAGCTCGGGTGGAAGAAGCATCCCGAGATGTAGTCTCGAATCTGGAAGACCACAAGGTACTCAAAGAATTTAAGGACATATTTCAGGAGGTACCTGGACTACCTCCGAGGAGGGACATCGATTTTTCTATAAATTTGATGCCTGGAACAGCTCCAGTTTCAAAGGCTCCTTATAGAATGAGTACACCAGAGCTGAAGGAGTTGCAATTGCAGCTCTAAGAGCTACTAAAGAAAGGTTACATTCACCCCAGTGTGTCACCATGGGGAGCCCCGGTCCTATTCATGAAGAAGAAAGATGGGACGTTGAGGCTGTGCATTAACTTTCGGCAGTTGAATAAGGTCACTGTCAAGAACAAGTATCCTCTGCCAAGGATTGATGATCTTTTCGATCAGTTGAAGGATGCAAAAATATTGTCGAAAATAGATCTCCGATCTGGATATCACCAAGTGAGAATAAGGGATGAGGACATCAGAAAGACTGCCTTCAGAATAAGGTACGGTCATTATGAGTTTACAGTGGTGCCGTTCGGATTGTCCAATGCGCCTGTTGTTTTCATGTGCTTAATGAATGGAGTGTTCAGAGATTATTTGGACAAGTTTTTCATAGTCTTCCTGGACGATATCTTGGTGTATTCCAAGATAGAGGAAGAACACGAACAACACCATAGAATGGTGCTGCAAGTGTTGAGAGAACACCAGCTGTACGCAAAACTGAGCAAGTGCTCTTTTTACCAAAGGCAGATCCATTACTTGGGACACATTGTATCTGAAGAAAGGATCGTTGTGGATCCTGAGAAGGTGCAGGCCATTCGAAAATGGCCAGCGCCAAGAAATGTGGTGGAAGTTAGATCTTTTATGGGTCTGGCAGGCTATTATAGGAGGTTCATAGCCGGATTCTCAAGGATAGCGCATGCTATCACTTCCTTGCAAAGGAAGGAGAAGAAGTTCCAGTGGACTGAAGAATGTGAGAGCAGCTTCTAGCAATTGAAGCAGTTGCTCACTAGTGCTCCAATCCTAAAGATTGTTTATCCAAATAAGGATTATGTAGTGTGCACAGATGCGTGTAAGGAGGGGCTGGGAGGAGTTCTCAGCCAAGAGGGATTTGTAATTTTTTATGAGTCCCGGAAGCTGAAGGAACATGAGAAGAATTACGCCACTCACGATTTAGAGCTGGAAGCAATCGTCCACGCCTTGAGGAAATGGAGACATTACCTCATGGGCAAGAGATTCGAGTTGAGAACAGACCATAACGGTCTGAAGTATTTATTTGATCAGCCGACCTTAAATGCCAGGCAAATTAGATCGCTGGAGTTTCTGTGCGAATATGACTTTGATATCAAGCATATCAAAGGGAAACAAAATAAGGTGGCTGATGCACTCAGCTGAAAAGTGCACAAATTACATGCTACAGCCATTAGCATGTACCAGACTGAGATGAAAGATAGAATTTTGGAAGCTGCAAGTATTGACTTGCAGTACAAAAGTCTTGTAGCAAAGCTACAACAGCATGAGAGACCACAGACGAAGGAAAGTTACACCTTGGGAACTAATGGTTTACTTCTGTATAAAAACAGAGTGTATGTACCCAATGTCCAAGAGTTGAAGCTGGCAATTCTAAAGGAGATGCATAACGTGGCTTATGCTGGACGTCCTGGATATCAGAAGACTGTGGCAGCAGTCAAAAGCCATTATTTTTGGTTGGGTTTGAAGAAAGAAATTTCCGAATACATCACCAGATGTATGGAGTGCTAGAAGGTTAAGGTGGAGCATAGGCACACAGCAGGGTTGCTGCAGCCTTTACCTATTCCTAAATGGAAATGGGACGTGGTAACAATGGATTTTATCACAGGATTTCCTAGAACAAGCAAGCAGCATGATTCAATCATGGTGGTGGTGGACAAGCTTACTAAAGCTGCCCATTTTATTCCACTGAAAACCACCCACAGAGCAGCAGATGTTGTTGATATCTTTTTAAAAGAAGTTGCACGCTTGCATGGAATTCCTAGGACAATTGTGTCTGATAGGGACCCGAAATTCACTTCAAATTTCTAGAAAGGATTCAGAATGAATATGAACTTTAGTACAGCATATCATCCCGAGTCTAATGGACAGATAGAGAGAGTGAATAGAGTAATCGAAGACATGCTGAGAATGTATGTGATGGATAAACCATCAAGGTGGGAAGACTACCTGCATTTGGTAGAATTCGCCTACAATAATGGGTATCATGCATCATTGAAGATGAGCCCATTCGAAGCAATTTATGGAAGAAAGTGCAACACTCTCGTGAGCTAGGATAATCCAGCTGACAGAGTAGTAGTTGGACCTGAACTACTCAAAGAGATGGAAGATCAGATGATAAAAATCAAACAGAATCTGAAAGATGCCCAAGACAGGAAGAAAAGTTACGCTGATAGTAATAGAACCCATAGAGAATTCAAAGTGGGTGACCATGTTTTCCTGAAAGTGAAAACTAACAAGAGTTCCCTAAAGCTGGGAAGTTGCGCCAAGTTGGCAGCAAGATTTTGTGGGCCATTTGAGATCTTGGAAAGGATTGGGTCGCTTGCATACATGCTTGCATTACCTGCATCTATGACTGTACATAATGTGTTTCATGTTTCACTTCTTAAGAAATATGTACCTGATGCTAATCATGTTATCGATTGGAATGTGATTCAGGTGGAACCAGAAGGTGTCCTGCAAGTGCATCCTGTGCACATATTGGACAGGAAAAGCAAACAGCTCCGGAATCGAGCTATAGAGCTTGTAAAGTTCCAATAGACCTGGTACGGTCCAGAGGACGCGACATGGGAGCATGCATATGTTATGCGGGCAGAGTACCCACATCTTTTTGAAAATTTTGAAGAACTTGCAGATGCGATGTAAAGTTGCACTGAGGACAGTGCAAAAATAAGGGGAGGGGGATTGTAGTGTCCCCAAGGCCGAGCCTCGTTACAGATCATGATATATGCAATGAATTTTAAATGTGTTCTATAGGCTGGTGAGCCAAGTTTTGTATAAGCTGGAAGGCTTATGTGTTTGTTAGGCTAGGAAGCCTAAGTGTTTGAGGGCCAGGAGCCTGCTGTTGTACTTGTATGTATGCAGAATAATCAATAAAATATAAACACCGCCAGGTGTAGACCGAACACGATGAATGAGTGAAGGGGGACTGAGCATCCACAGAGTGGGCAAGAAACTAGGGGCTGGAAAGTGGGAAAGGGGCTAAGTGTTGAGCCTAGGGGCTAAGCCTAGGGGGCTTAGGCCTGGAATAATATTTTAATATTATTTCCTAAAAATCCATGTGCATATTATTTTATCCTAAGTTCCTAGCAAAAAAGAAAGGCGTGTACAGGGAGGCATGCGAATGGAACGCATGCAGTTCCTAGGGTGACAAATGTCCACCCTGACGCATGAAAATAAAACAGAAAAGAACAGCCATGGGGGGGAATGACGGGCATTCCATTCGACCCGACTGCCCTGAGCAGGAGCTGTAGGAGCCAGTCTGCAAGAGACCTCGTGTATGTCTGTTACAGAGAGGAAGCCTGTGTTGGGTACTGAAGAATGCGTGTTTACCCTTATTCAGAGCCGTGGAGTCTGTTTGTGAGAGAAAACCAGTGTGTGCATTCCCTGAATGAAATGTCCATGTCAATTTCAGGGAAGAGTCTCTATTTGCCCAGGAAAAGCTAAGCGAGCTTGTGCGTGGAGCCCTGTTCTGAAATCTTGACCGTGAGAGCATCCTGTGACTACTGAACCGGTTCTTGGGAAGCCTGTGTCTGTTTTCCCTGTGTTTGTTGTGGCACACAGTTATGGACTGCGTGAGGCTTGTTGGCCTGTGAGTGACTCCCTCCAGGTGAGAGAGTGTGCAGAGGAAGGAGAGAGCTCTTGGAAGGAACCCTGTAGCTACCACAGAACTCGGAGACTTCCGGTCCGGTCTGTTCCTATAACCCAAGGTAAGGGAGACTGGCAGCCGAAGGACTGTCCAAGTGACAGAGAAGGTGCACTCTCCTGGGGTGGAACAGGCATGTGGGGAATGAGGGTCTATGGGCAGTGAGCGTGGGAGATTCCTAGGAGAGCATTCTTCCTGGTGGTTGTGTGTGACTGAATTCCCTGTAACCTCAGCCTGAGTCTGGATTCCTTGCCCTGGGGTGGAGCTCAGTCCCAGCTCGAGGGTGACCCACTGTTGAGTTGAGGAGCAGTGTGATCTATGGCTGAGAGGTTCATGGAAGGCCTGCATTTGGTTGGTGGATTTCTCCACTGTCACAAGATAAGTGTTTAATTATATTTTTACCACATTTTATCATGACTGTACTAGATTTGTTATCATGTTTTCCGATGTGTAAATGAATTACTGTTGAAAGCTATGGATTGTCTAATTATAACAGTAACTATATGTTTATTCTGAGAATTAAAATGTATCTCTTTGCTGTTACGCATGTGATTATACAATTATGTATGTTTTACCTAAAAGTCCATGTACATATTGGTTAGCGAGAGGTTTGAAAGCCTCGGTAGTGAAAAGTGACACTACAGGTGGAACCTCACAGAGAGGGCCATATGTTGAACAGAGAGGACAACATACTAAGCAGAGAGGAGATTATGCTGACAACAACACTTTTCCTTGTACTAGAGGCAGAGGAAGAGGAAGAGGTGGAGTAATCACATGCTTCACAAGTGGAAAGAATGGGCACAAGTCTTACGCGTGTCCAGATAAGAAGAAAGAAGGGGGAGAAGCTCACATCGCCAAAGCACAGAGGTGGGTTGTTGAAGCAGAAGATGCTGAAGGCGGAAGATCCCTGATGATGTGAAAAGTCCTTTTGACACCTGAGAAGGAGGTGGAGAGTTCAGTCCAAAGGACCAGACTTTTCAGGACTACTTGCAAGACCAAGGACAGGGTATGCAAGGTCATCATAGACAGTGATAGCATGGATAATATTGTTTCTACGGAGATGGTAGAGAAGCTGGAGCTGGAGACGACTGATCATCCAAGCCCATACAGAGTTTCGTGGCTACAAAAAGGACACCAGGTAACTGTCACTAAACAATGTTTAGTTAAATTTAAGATAGGAGGATATAATGATAAGATATTATGTGATGCCATTCCTATGGATGTTTTTCATCTATTGCTGGGTAGACCATGGCAATATGACAGTAATGTGATTCATGATGGGAGAATGAACACATACACCCTAGAGAAGAATGGGAGGACACACATGTTGCTTCTGATAAAGGATAAGGAGGTGAAGCTGGCAGTAAGGAACACAATACTTCTCATGAGTGGGAAGGAACTCCTTAATGAGGTTAAGAAGAAGGAGGATCCACAATTCATTGTGGTCAGGAAACCTAGAATTGTTTTGACCAACACAAGGGTGGATGATTCACCAGAAGAAGTTCAGGAACTGTTGGAAGAGTTCGCTGACATCATAGTGGATGAATTACCTCGTTCGTTTCCACCAATTAGGAGTGTGAGTCATCATATTGATCTCATATCAGGAGCCAGTTTGCCAAACAAAGCCGCGTACAGGTTGACGCCGCAAGAGAATGAAGAAGTTAAAAGACAAGTCCAGGAGTTCTTGGACAAGGGTTTGGTCAGGGAAAGCTTGAGTCCATGTGTTGTTCCAATAGTACTCAGTCCGAAGAAAGACGGAGGATGGAGGATGTGTACTGACTCGAGGGTGATTAATAAGATAACCATCAAGTACAGATTTCCATTGCCGAGGATGGATGATCTGATGGATTGCTTGAGCGGAGCAAAGTATTTTTCAAAGATTGATTTGAAAAGTGGTTATCATCAGATTCGCATGAGAGAAGGTGATGAATGGAAGACAGCATTCAAAACCAGCGAAGGGTTGTATGAATGGCTTGTTATGCCGTTTGGATTAACAAATGCGCCAAGTACCTTCATGAGGTTGATGAATGAAGTCCTGAGGGAGTTCATCAGGAAATTTGTCATTGTGTATTTGGATGACATACTGGTTTACAGTAAGACAGTGGCAGAGCATCTGAAGCATTTGGCTACAATGATGCAAAGGTTGCGGCAAGAGAAGCTGTTGATAAATATGAAGAAGTCCTCATTCATGAAGACATAACTCATTTACTTGGGGTTTGTTATTTCTGCAAATGATTTGGGGATGGATCCAGATAAGGTGGAAGTGATCAAGAATTGGCCATCACCGAGGAATATATTCGAGGTGAAAAGTTTCCATGGATTGGCTAGTTTCTACCGAAAGTTCATTAGGAATTTTAGTGGAATTAGTGCAGCGATGATGGATACAGTGAAGAAAAGACACAAGTCTTTTCAATGGACTAAAGAGGCTGCAAAGAGTTTCAATCTGTTGAAGAAGAAGATTACGAAACAACCAGTTTTGGTGTTGCCGGATTTCCAGAAGACATTTCAAGTGAAATGCGATGCAAGTGGATCTGCAATTAGGGTAGTCTTGAGTCAAGAAGACAGGCCGATAGCATACTTCAGCGAGAAGATGAATGAGGCGAAATTGAAGTACTCCACTTATGATAAAGAGTTTTATGCTATCATACAGGCATTAAAGAAATGGAGGCATTACTTGATCCCGAAAGAATTTGTCTTGTATAGTGACAATCATGCATTACAGTTTGTGACTCAACAGGAAAAGTTGAATCAGAAACATGCCAAATGGGTTGAGTATATGCAGAATTTTACTTTTGTGATCAAACATATTTCTGGTACTGCTAACAAAGTCGTTGATGCTTTGAGCAGGAAATGTTTGTTGTTGCAGGAGTTCCGAGTCAAGACATTGGGTTTTGATGATCTCAGGAACATGTACGCTGATGATCCAGATTTTAAGGAAGCGTATGAAGCAGCTGAGAATCCAATTCTCAAAGATAGGAGCCAATGGATAGACTACATGATCCAAGTAGGATTGTTGTTCAGGGGCAATCAACTGTGTATTCCGAAGTGCTCCATGAGGGAGAATCTGCTCAAGGAGAAACACAGTGGAGGATTGGCTAAACATTTCGGTCATGACAAAACGTTCGCAAAGCTGAATGAGTCATATTTTTGGCCGGGAATGCGAGCAGATGTCAAGAGATTTGTGGATAGATGTAGAATTTGCGAGCATTCAAAGGGAAGGAAGCAGAATGCGGGGTTTTATCAACCATTGCCCATACCAGAGAGACCATGGGATGCAGTTAGCATGGATTTTGTATTGGGGTTGCCAAGAACACAAAGAGGTGTTGATTCAATCTTTGTGGTGGTGGATAGATTTTCCAAAATGGCACACTTCATTCCATGTCAAAAGACCAGCGATGCAACTCACATTGCGAACCTGTTTTTCAAAGAGGTCATTCGACTTCATGGGTTGCCGAGGAGTATAGTTTCAGATCAAGACACTAAGTTCATAGGGCATTTTTGGAGGACCTTATGGAAGAAGCTGGGAACTAACTTGGCATTTAGTTCAGCTTATCATCCTCAGACGGATGGACAGACAGAAGTGGTCAACAGAAGTCTGGGAGACTTGCTGAGAAGCTTGGTGACAGAGCACCACAGCCAGTGGGATACCATAATACCACAGGCAGAGTTTGCGTATAACGACTCAATTAACACGAGCACAGGGAAAAGTCCATTTCAGGTTGTTTATGGCATGCAGTCGAGAGGAATTTCTAAATTGAGGGTTTCAGAACAGACTGTGACTAGGAGCGCTAGTGCAGAAGAATTTTCAGAGGTGATGAAAGAACTTCACAGCCAGGTGAAGGGACGATTGCAAAAACCAAATCAGGAGTATAAGCATAGAGCCGATCAACACAGGAGACAACTTCAGTTTGAGGTTGGTGATCTAGTTCTGGTACATTTGAGGAAAGAAAGGTTCCCGAGAGGAACATATAATAAGTTGAAGATGAAGAAAATTGGGCCATGTAGGGTCTTGAGAAAAT
>ML778737.1:429490-441237 GCA_009831015.1 Picea engelmannii
CGATGCAAAGTGGAAAAACGCTAAAAAAAAAAAAAAAAAAATTGCCGTATTGACTGGATAACTTAATAATTCTATTGGGAAAGTTATGCAAAACGCCTCTCATGGATTGCAATAGAAAAGTGATAAAAGTCGTTGTATAAACGTGGCATACAACAAAGTTGTGGAAAATCATTAAAAGTATTTGGAATTTTGGTGGGAGCAATTCACTCAAGTCCACCACGTGTTTGACAATGTCTTGTAGGGAGGAGGAAGTCACCATTATTGAGAGTGCACCAAGAAAGTCGCCATTATTGAGTAGAAAACAGAGGTAAACGATTCCATTTGGAAGGTTCTTTGCTACCTGTCGATATAACTCCATACAATGCCATCAATGGACAGCAAGCAGAGTAAATTTCAAAAAGTCATACAAATCGCCGTATTCAGCGGGACACCGAGCTGAACAAATTGCAAAACTTCATTAGCTGTATCTGGAATTTCGGTGGGTAGCAACACACTCAATACCTCCACTTCTTTGACAATGCACCATTATTCATACAGACGATGAAAATGGGAGGATTTTAGCTTGTAAGTAGTAGTGAGTGGGGACATAGTGATATGAAAGTTGCGGAGACTCATCAGCTATATATTTTTGAATTTCGTTTTTCTTGGTATTGGCGGGATACACTGGTAATTAAAGTCATACTGATATGGACAGGATGCAGAGTAAGTTACACAGAGTCCTACAAATCGCCGTATTTACCGGAACACCGATGGGAGCAAATTGCCGTATTGACCGGGACATACTGGTGAACAAAGTTGTATTGAAAGGGACATACGAATGAAGAAAGATTTTCATCCAGTTGTATTGAGTGGGACATAGGTAGAAGAAAGTGGCGAGCAGTATCCAACTTGCTATGTAGTATTGAGTATTAAATGAGCAGTATCTAACTTGCTATGCAGTATTGAGTATTAAATGATGCGGTAGATGGTATATAGGCTGTCCTTCAAAGTGGCAAGCAGTATTCAGCTTGCTACGCAGCATTGAATGTTGGGGTAGGTGGAATACAGGCTTTCTGTAGCATTCAATGTTACGGAGCAGGTTCGATATTGGTCGTCTAAGAACGATGACCTATATTCCACCTGCTCCACCATTCAATACTGCATAGCAAGCTGGATATTGGTTGTCCAAGAAAGTTGCAGAAATCCTGATTTTTATTTGAAATCTGGTTGACCCTGGGTATGATGTGGAAATTAGGTTCTAAACTTGCAAAAGATGAAACACCCGGTAAACTCTATTTTTGGATGGTAAGTTGTGTAGACTGTACCATAGTGGTAGAAATCTATTTACCTAAATTTGCGATAGTTTATTTTATTTGGGAGTTAGTTTGTAAGTATTAGTGGTGAATATCATTAGTTTAGTTTAAATTTAAAACAGGTAGAGTATATATACCTCCATAAATTTTAACAATAAAAATGTTGAGTGAAAAGAATCCCTTATTCCACAAAAACAATGACTTTAAAATTATTTGATTTTAGTTTTATTTAATAATAATAAAACACGACTAATAAAATTTAAAATTTTATTAATAAACATTATTATATAAATGATCAATAAATACGTTGCTACAACTTACTTAATACATGATAAATTAACTTTTACCTCATTCAATTTAAAGTTATTTAAATTTTCTGATGTAAAACTTAACATACACACCATTAAATACTTTGTAGGGAGTACTTATATCTCTAAAATACATAACCCTCATTAAATGAAAGCAAATGCATGAAAATAGTATAAAATATGGGATGATATCATAAACCTCTCAACCCCTCAATAAATTGAAAGCAAATGTATGAAAATAGTTATTTTTTATTTAAAAAAATAAAATAGTAATTCTTTTTATATTTAATTTTTTTATTGTATATAGTGTGGGATAAGAGGTATTCATATTTTTTTTTTTTTTTTAAGTAAAATCAATTTATGGTAAAAAGTTAGAGTTTCCATTTCTGTGATAAAAACTTTGTCCTTAAATATATTAAGGAATCTTAAAACAACTTTCTAATCTTAAAACAAACTAAATAATCCATTTTATTAAAAAAAACAATTAAAACATATGAAATTTTGACTAAACTTTTTTTTTATCAAAAATGAATTGATAAGAGATATTCATATTGTTTTTTTTTTTAAATAAAATCTATTTATATTAAAAACTTAGAGTTTCATTTTTGTGATAAAAACTTTGCCCTTAACCCATCTTAAAACAACCTTCCAATCTTAAAACAAACTAAATGATCGGTTTTATTAAAAAAAACAATTAAAACATATGAAATTTTGACTAATATTTTTTAATAAAAAATGAATTGATTTGAGTGGCTCATGGTTATGCCACTTTATATATCACAATAACATTGATTTGAGTGGCTCAGAGTTATGCCACTTTATATATCATATGTTATTTTTGTTATAGATAACTTTCTTTTTACTAATTTTATGTTTCGTGTTTATTAATTTGACAAACATTATTAATCCAATGTCAAAGGATCATTGATTTGTCAAAGGATCATTGATTGCCCATTAGCTTGACTTGTTATACCAAGTGTATAATGCATGTGAACATTAGTTTGACTTTTGATATCACACGGACATGAATACAAAGGTGTATATAACATTGAGTTGTTGGGAACCACCAAGAATAACTTTACCTGCAATGATGGAGGCGAACCAGGAACCAAGTCCCTTAGATCCTCGTAGTCCCTCCCTGAGACCTTCTCTAGGCTGCAGACACCTGTCTTCCTAGCTACCTTATCTGCGACTGCGACTCTTGACCAGTTCTGTGTTGGCTTTTGAATGTGCTGCTTTTTGTTTGCTCTCGGACCATCTCTCTCTTTTTTTCCCCCCTTGTCCTCTTAGGATCTGGTTTATATCAACATGGTTCTTTTCGGAGAGTCTCCCTACAGTCTCGTTCTTGTCTTCTAGTCCTAACAGGGATTGGTCCTTTGATTTTAAACCCGTGCTTCAACTGACCGTTTCATCTTTTTCTTCAGATTTTCGCCCTTCTGCTCCCCTGTACTGGCCCGCTTACTCCTTTCGTTTTCTGCTCAGATCTGGTCAGTGGGACTAGAGTGGTCCCCCAACCTTTTATAATGGACCCTCTGTCCACTAATCTAATGCCCCCTACAGATGAGCTCATTTGGAAACAGGTGGGACTATTTGATAAAATAGACTCCCTGGAAAAAAGGATTTCGACACTTTCCTCCAAGCCTCGACCAACCTGTCTTACTGATCCCGATGAGTCCCTTGCAGGGATTGGCCCCTTTTCTCTGACTAAAAATCCCACCCTGAGAGATCCACCTGCTACTGACAGGCCCCTTCCTGTCTCCACTCCATTCCTACCCCCCAACTATCCTAATCGACTTACCCCTCCAGTTTCTTTTAAAATACCTCCCTCCCCTCACCAAGCTGCCTCCTATGGACGCAAGGAGTGGAAAGCAAACAAAAGAATCAAGAGATTAGTGTTGGGCGATGGAGTGGGCCTAGAGGACCTCTGCAAGATGTCCATCTATACACTTGTTGGGCGTATTTCTTATAAAAGTCTGAGCCCACTATCTCTGGAGGACTGGATAAAGCTCAAGTGGCTTTCGATCCTTGGCTACTACCCGGGCGTCCTGTATCTAAAAAAGGGATGGCTCTACTTCTCCTGCAGATCTCCCGAAGACGCCTCACTGTTACTGTCTTCCTTTTGGGTCTTTGGAGGAAGCAACCTCATGCTCAAATGCTGGCGTATGGCTTTCAACCCAGACACCGAATACTTCCAAAACAGACATATGTGGGTATTACTCCCTGGTCTTCCTCTCCACCTCTGGAATGAAGGAGCCATTAGAGCGATAGGAGACTCCCTAGGCAGATTCATATCTTTTGACACTCAATCTCTCACCGACTCTTTGAGGAAAATAGGCAGGGTGCTGGTCGAGATGGACATAACTGCTGGGCTGCTAGAAACTCTAGAGATCGAATGGTGAGGGAGAAAACTGTTACAGAACCTGGACTATCTTGGAATCCCATTCTGATGCAACCGGTGCCGCGAGACTGGCCATCTTCGTCGAAACTGTCCTGGTAAGTCCTAGACCAATCCCTCTAATGATGTCGAGCTGCTTCTAAATCCCCCTGCCTATTTGACTTTTGATCCTTCCCTTGCCTTCTTAGATACCCCACCCGTTCCTCCCTCCCCACCCTTACCTGGAAAACTTGAATCTATGACCTCAAAGCTTTATCAGTTGTGCCCCTCTCTTTTTATTACTGTCACTGCTTTTGAAAAGGAAACCATTAACCGCTCACACTGGTCCTCTCTCCCCTCCCTCCCTAAGCCCTCCCTTCCGGAAGCTGAGTTACCACAGCCTACCTTTCCCATGGCTTCATCTCTTGAAAGCCCCCAAAGTATTTTCACTGACCCTACCCCCCCTCTCCTTTCGCCCCTACCCCCTTCTACACAGTTGACCCTACAGTCCTACTTCTCAGATCCGACAGATCCCTCTGCGCTTCTCCCCAGTTATAGGCAGCCGGAAGAAGATGAAGACTCCCTCTTGGCAGCGCTGAGCTCCTCGGCTCCCACTCAGTTCCTACCGGACACTGCAGCCCAGTTACCAATTTTTCGGGGAAAAGAGATCATCAACCCCTCCACAGAAGCGAGTACCTCTTCCTCACACCAGGCTTGAACTCTCAACAAATCTTTTGCATGGTCGCATGGTATAGGCATTGAACTCTCTCCCCTACAAACAAGAAGCGCTAAGAAGAAGAAGGATTGCTCAACCACTCAACTTACTGTCCCGGTCGTCTCAACTCAAGATGGAAAGGCCCTTAGAGCTATGAAGGCCATAGCACGATCCAAGTAATGATAGTGCTCTCATTAAACATTCGAGGGATTAGAGGCACCCTCAAGGCTACCTCCTTTAGAAGACTTCTAGAGCACTCCAAACCGTATGTCATTTTTCTTCAAGAAACTCTCGCCGCAGATCATTCTTCTAGAGATTTCTTGCACCATTTTCGCCCTCTGTGGGTCTCAGCGGCTGCAAATTCTATTGGTAACTCCGGTGGCTTGCTGGTGGCCTGGGATCCTGTTCTCTTTGATTTAAAGCCCTTCATGACTTGTGGAGGCATACTGTTGTTAGGCAGATGTTTTGCTATGAACCAGGAGCTGGATTTTTTAAATGTCTACGACCCATGTCAAGACAGACCCACCTTCTAGACACACCATGCAAACAACAACATCCTCTCCATTCCTAACCTCATTCTGGGTGGCGATCTCAACATCACTCTATCAACAGATGAACACTGGGGAGGTGCTCCATCGTCTGGCTCAGGTAAGAACTTTTACAAAGACCTCTTTACAACCAAGAATCTCATCGATATAGTGTCGGCCAGACTTGTTCCTACCTGGCGAAACGGAAGAAGCGGCTCTGAGGCCATAGCCAGATGACTTGATCGCTTCATAATCTCCGAGGGATTTTTTTCTTCCACTTATTTCCCATCATCGTGGGTTGAGCTTCCCTTCTTCTCCGACCACGCTCCCATCCTCCTCAATCTGAAACTCCCACTTTGGTTCAAACCTTTTCCCTACAAATTTAACCATCACTGGCTCTCCTCCACGGATTACTCGGCTCTGGTATATTCAGTCTGGACAGATCCGTGTTTCCAGAAAGAAGAAAACCCCCAGTTGAAAATTGTTTGGAAATTGAAAATACTAAAGGAGCACACAAAAGCTTGGAGTAAAGAAAAGAAGGCATCGAAGGAGACCAATCTGCTTAAGTTGGAGTCAGAAATCAAAAATTTCTTATTAAAATCAACCACAGTCGCCCTGTCTTTGGAGGATTCCGCTACTCTAAAGGCGCTGGAGAGAAGTAGAGATGTCCTTCTGCGAGAAGAAGAAAAATGCTGGAGGCTTCACAGCCGTGTGACATGGCTCAAATGGGGAGACTCTAATTCTAAATATTTTCACAGAGTGGCCAGTCACAATAGAAACAAAAAAATTATATGATCTATCGAGAGTGATTGTGATGGGACTCTTCGCGGACAGGAGACAATCAAAGCCGAGGCGGCCTCACACTTCGAACACCTGCTAAAAGCCAGAAGGAGCCATAACCTACATGAACAATGCTCGACTGCCAGTCTTTTTAAAAATTTGGTCACTGCTGATGAAGCCACCGAACTTTACAAACCTATCACATTGCCGGAGATAAAGAAAATTTTATTACACTTCAAAAAGGAGAGGAGTCCAGGGCCCGATGGCTGGACGACAGAATTCTTCACCTTCTTTTTCAATCTTGTTGGTTTGGATCTCCTGCAGATGGTGGAGGACTCTCGCATCAAAGGTAAATCTCTAGAAGCCTTAACTCCACCTTCCTGGTTCTAATTCCAAAGGAAAACAATTTGATTTCCTTCAATGACTTCAGACCAATCTCCTTATGCAACCTCATCTACAAGGTAATTTCCAAGGTTATCTCCAACCGGATTAAGCCGTTTTTGGAACGGAGTCTCTCTGCTAAACAACTCGAGCTTTTAAAGGGTAGAAGAATTCAAGATGCGATCGGTGTAGCTCATGAGATCATCCACAACATGAAACAGAAGACTCAAAAGGCGCTAATCATGAAGCTAGATCTCAAAAAGGCTTTTGATAGCATTGATTGGGATTTTCTGAGACTAATCCTACACTCAGTGGGTTTCGGTGTCAACTTCACTGACTGGATTATGTCCTGTGTCTCTAGTGCAAACTTCGCAGTGCTAATAAATGGAGAGGTGACTAGATTTTTTAAAAGCGAAAGGGGACTCCGTCAGGGCTGCCCACTTTCACCTTATCTCTTTATTTTAATTATGGAAGGCCTTAGCCTTCTCCTCACCAAAAGTTTCTTCGAGCACCGCATCTCTGGTATAAAGGTTTCAAATCTCGTCGAGATATTTCACCTCATGTTTGTTGACGATATTCTTCTATTGTCAAAAGCGGATTTAGCGGAGTGGCTTGCGATTCTGGACATTTTACAACACTTTTGTTCCGTATCGGGGCTGTCCATTAATCCCGCAAAGTCCACTGTTCACTATTGGGGTCTTTCCAAGGCTGAGCTCTCTTGCCTCAAAGTTTCCATACCCTACTCCTTTTTTGACTTGAACATGGGTTTCAGGTACCTTGGTTACCAGTTGAAACCGGGAGCCTCCTCCTCAAATGACTGGAGCTAGTTAGTGGCCATCTTCAAAAGGAGAATAGGTTTTTGGTGTAATAAATGGCTTTCCCTAGGTGGACGACTTATACTGGTAAAGTCGGTGTTAGAAAGTCTGGCAGTTTATTGGATGACCTTGGAATGGATTCCCAACAAAATCATTACTCTGCTTCGCAGACTCTCCTTCAATTTCCTGTGGAATGACCTTGCAGGGAAGCGTTGATTTCATCTTTGCAGCTGGCAGACTCTCTCTAGACCAAAAAGGTCTGGGGGATGGGGATTAAAGAACCTTTCTATCTTCAACATGACCCTTCTATCTAGTTCCTTCTAGAGAGCCGTCACCCTTGACATCATTTGGCACCGAGTCATTATGGATAAGTATTTAGGCTCCCAACCATTTCATCTTTGGCTGCGAAAGACTCATCTCCTGCAGAAGAGGGTTTCACCATTTTGGAGGGGTCTGGTTTCTTCCTCTCCGATGATCCTTCACTGGCTCCGTTGGTGGCCTGGATCGGGTTCTGAAATCAAATTGGGCAGAGATAAAATACTTGGCTTGGATGATCACTCGATCCTATCACTACCGCTCAGATCGCAGCTAGGATCTTTTAATTTTTTTATGCAGAATAATCAATAAAATATAAACACCGCCAGGTGCAGACCGACCACGATGAATGAGTGAAGGGGGACTGAGCGTCCACAGAGTGGGCAAGAAACTAGGGGCTGGAAGGTGGGAAAGGGGATGAGTGTTGAGCCTAGGGGGCTTAGGCCTGGAATAATATTTTAATATTATTTCCTAAAAAGCCATGTGCATATTATTTTATCCTAAGTTCCTAGCAAAAAGGAAAGGCGTGTACATGGAGGCATGCGGATGGAATGCATGCAGTTCCCAGGGTGACAAATGTCCACCCTGACGCATGCAAATAAAACAAAAAGGAACAGCCGTGGGGGGGAATGGCGGGCATTCCATTCGACCGGACTGCCCTGAGCAGGAGCTGTAGGAGCCAGTCTGCAAGAGACCTCGTGTATGTCTGTTACAGAGAGGAAGCCTGTGTTGGGTACTGAAGAATGCGTGTTTACCCTTATTCAGAGCCGTGGAGTCTGTCTGTGAGAGAAAACCAATGTGCGCATTCCCTGAATGAAATGTCCATGTCAATTTCATGGAAGAGTCTATGTTTTCCCAGGAAAAGCTGAGCGAGCTTGTGCGTGGAGCCCTGTTCTGAAATCTTGACTGTGAGAGCATCCTGTGACTGCTGAATCGGTTCTTGGGAAGCCTGTGTCCATTTTCCTTGTGTTTGTTATGGCACGCAGTTATGGACTATGTGAGGCTTGTTGGCCTGTGAGCGACTCCCTCCAAGTGAGAGAGTACGCAGAGGAAGGAGAGAGCTCTTGGAAGGAACCCTGTAGCTACCACAGAATTCAGAGACTTCCGGTCCGGTCTATTCCTGTAACCCAAGGTAAGGGAGACTAGCAGCTGAAGGACTGTCCAGGTGACAGAGAAGGTGCACTCTCCTGGGGTGGAACAGACATGTGGGGAATGAGGGTCTGTGGGCAGTGAGCGTGGGAGATTCCTGGGAGAGAATTCTTCCTGGTGGTTGTGTGTGACTGAATTCCCTGTAACCTCATCCTGAGTCTGGATTCCTTGCCCTGGGGTGGAGCTCAGTCCCAGCTCGGGGGTGACCCACTGTTGAGTTGAGGAGCAGTGCGGTCTACGGCTGGGAGGTTCGTGGAAGGCCTGCATTTGGTTGGTGGATTTCTCCACTGTCACAAGATAAGTGTTTAATTATATTTTTACCACATTTTATCATGACTGTAATGGATTTGTTATCATGTTTTCCGCTGTGTAAATGAATTACTGTTGAAAGCTATGGATTGTCTAATCATAACAATAACTATATGTTTATTCTGAGAATTAAAATGTATCTCTTTATTGTTACGCATGTGATTATATAATTATGTATGTTTTACCTAAAAGTCCATTTACAGATTGGTTAGCGAGAGGTTTGAAAGCCTCGGTAGTGAAAAGTGACACTACAGTTTGGTATTAGAGCCAAGGGTTCGACACTGAGCCTAGATGGGCCAGTGGAGCGGTCTTTGGATCGAGAATGCGAAGGGAAATTGGGTCTGGAGGACCAATTTCGGACCTTGGTTTGTTCCGGAGTGTCAAGTAGTTGCTTGACCGTGCTTACGAGATCAAGAGGTATAGCGGCGAGTGAAACCGCCGCTGGTGTGGTCTATGGCCACAGGGAGACAGGTCTCTACACCAATGGTGTTAGAACCTTAGGATCTGTTCGGGAGGGAAGGCAAGCCTTCGTGACCGTCGGATCTGGAAAATTGTGCATAGGAATTAAAATTACTTTTTGAAATACACAAGAATGTGGAAATCGCGATATGTGAAATCCCGAGTTAGTTAGGAATCGTCTCAGTCATCAGATCTCGGCTGGAAAATCCGACAGTCGTTGGATCTGTCAGGAGATATCTGAGGGACTAAACCCCAGTGAATAGGGGCGAAAGCCCCGAAATAGATCTAGACCATCTGAATGACGAAGGCCCTGTGTCGTGAGATTTCCCATTTCGGGAAATCGGGAATCGCGATATCGGGAGTCTTGGTAACAAGGGATCCGGAATTTCCATGGTGGAAACCCTGAAATGCCGAAAGGATCTGCGTTGTTGATCCGAGGAGGGGATCTGACCATTGGATTCCATGCTTGGATTGGACTTGGATGCATGAATGCGTACCACGTGCCAATGAGTTGAAAAGACAGGCGAGAGTGGTGGGACCCGATGACGTCGTTAAAAGCGACATGGACCCTCCTGAAAGTACCACATGCCATGGTGGTGAAGGGCGAAAGTTGTGCTGTTGGCCCGGAGAATAAAGTAATTCGTGATTTCGGGGACTCGCGAGATAAGGGCATGGGAGCTCGACATTGAAACTCGCAAAGTCGCGAAGTAGCAAGAACGAGAGGAGAAAAGTCAACATCGCTTCTCGAGGTTTCGTGAAAGGGAGGTACCAGGGTTGGATGCCACATCTCATGAAGGTGCGAGTAGAGAAGAGTGCTAGCACTTAGCCCTAGTCTACGGTCATGCGTAGCAGACGCTAGCGAGGAGGGAGCCATACCCGTGTCGCATCTCGGGTATCGGCATTTAGAGGAAATGAGTCGAGGGTCTTCGAATCACGAACTCGCGAGATCGCGAGTTGTAAAAGGGTGACTTTGGTTACGAATATCTAACTGTGGGATCTTCATGGACCGAAACCTGAAGTCCCAAAATCATGAAGTGCCAAAAATGAAAGTTTCGAAAACACGAAAATTGCAGAACCAAACGAGAGCTCAAAAAAAACTTAATTGAATCAAAATGTCTTTCGTTCTTGTTCGTTTTGGCTTATAAATGTTACAGTTTGTCTGAAGGAGTAATGGCCTGACAAACTTCAAATTTAATTGCACAGTGCGTGTGTAGAGTTCAACGGAGCTCAGGATTCCAGTTAACCAACACCGAGTATGGAATGGGAAAAAGTGATGATTGCCTCCGAAACAAGAGACGAACAGGAAGGAAAGGATGTCAATATGGGAGTGGAAGGATCGAACTCCAATGGGCACGGAAAAGAGATAGATAAGGAATAACATATGATGCAACTCATCGAAAGATTGCAGAAAGATGCCCAGGCTCGCCTAGCTGATAGTCGAAAGCTCATGAAAATCCGGGATCGGTAGGGTGAATTCAATTTAAAAATGTTGAAGAGCCTAGAAAGAATAGAAAAGAAATTGGAAAAAGGGAGTGACACAAGTAGATCAAGAAGTGTCAGAACCCCTGATGAGAGAAGGAGATCGAGGAGCGGTAACAGACATTACTGTCTCTCCCCGAAGCATTCTTGCAAGGAGACACACAGTAGTTCAAGCCCGTCCCCTACCAGAAAACACCGAAAATCTGGAAAGGATTGTAATGACCCTTAATTATTAAGATGATTAATTTAATAAATAATCCTAAAAATTAGCTAAACTATAATTAATTATTAAATAACCTTAATTAATTATATGTTATTAATTAATTATTTTTTACTATGATTAGTTTAAGTATGATTAACTCTTTAATTAATGGTTAGTGATTAATTTGATTATGAATTAATTAATTGATTAATTAATTATTAAACAAAGGGGGGAAAATAAAATATAATGTTAAATGGGGTTACGTATCCCATAGGGGGATAACGTAACCAATACGTAAAAGGGAAACATTTAAATAAGGGATAAGGCAATTAATAATGAGATAAGGCCTTTACGAAGGGGATAAGGGTAATAAAGAGTTAGGTGGGAGTGAATGTGCGGGGGCGGTGAAGGAGGAATAAGGGAAGTGGAGAAGGATGATGGAGGGGCATTCATGCATACTTACGGCCAGTTTTTAGTTACCAGTGAAATCATATAAACACCGATTCTTTCAAAACGTATATGCACATAATCCAACACGAAATTTCAAAATTTTGTTGCATAAAAGAACACAGAAATTAATTGAGTTTAAAGTCATTACATTTTACTTATATATTTTAAATATGATTGAAAACATAAATACAA
>ML778737.1:466446-479615 GCA_009831015.1 Picea engelmannii
GGCCGGTTGCATACATGCTTGCATTACTTGCATCTATGACTGTACATAATGTGTTTCATGTTTCACTGCTTAAGAAATATGTACCTGATGCTAATCATGTTATCGATTGGAATGTGATTCAGGTGGAACCAGAAGGTGTCCTGTAAGTGCATCCTGTGCGCATATTGGATAGGAAAAGAAAACAACTCCGGAATCGAGCTATAGAGCTTGTAAAGGTCCAGTGGACCTGGTACGGTCCTGAGGACCCGACATGGGAGCATGCAGATGTTATGCGGGTAGAGTAGCCACATATTTTTGAAAATTTTGAAGAACTTGCAGATGCGATGTAAAGTTGCACTAAGGACAGTGCAAAAATAAGGGGAGGGGGATTGTAGTGTCCCCAAGGCCGAGCCCCGTTACAGATCATGATATATGAAATGAATTGTAAATGTGTTCTATAGGCTGGTGAGCCATGTTTTGTATAAGACGAAAGGATTATGTGTTTGCTAGGCTAGGAAGACTAAGTGTTTGAGGGCCAGGAGCCTGCCGTTGTACTTGTATGTATGCAGAATAATCAATAAAATATAAACACCGCCAGGTGCAGACTGACCACGATGAATGAGTGAAGGGGGACTGAGCGTCCACATAGTGGGCAAGAAACTAGGGGTTGGAAGGTGGGAAAGGGGCTGAGTGTTGAGCCTAGCGGCTAAGCCTAGGGGGCTTAGGCCTGGAATAATATTTTAATATTATTTCCTAAAAATCCATGTGCATATTATTTTATCCTAAGTTCCTAGCAAAAAGGAAAGGCGTGTACAGGGAGGCATGCAGATGGAACGCATGTAGTTCCCAGGGTGACAGATGTCCACCCTGACACATGCAAATAAAACAGAAAGGAATAGTCGTGGGGGGGAATGGCGGGCATTCCATTCGACCCCACTGCCCTGAGCAGGAGCTGTAGGAGCCAGTCTGTAAGAGACCTCGTGTATGTCTGTTACAGAGAGGAAGCCTATGTTGGGTACTAAGGAATGCGTGTTTACCCTTATTTAGAGCCGTGGAGTTTGTCTGTGAGAGAAAACCAGTGTGTGCATTCCCTGAATGAAATGTCCATGTCAATTTCTGGGAAGAGTCTCTGTTTGCCCAGGAAAAGCTGAGCGAGCTTGTGCATGGAGCCCTGTTCTGAAATCTTGACCATGAGAGCATCCTATGACTACTGAACCGATTCTTGGGAAGCCTGTGTCCGTTTTCCTTGTGTTTGTTGTGGCACGCATTTATGGACTGCGTGAGGCTTGTTGGCCTGTGAGTGACTCCCTCCAGGTGAGAGAGTGCGCAGAGGAAGGAGAGAGCTCTTCGAAGGAACCCTGTAGCTGCCACAGAACCCGGAGACTTCCGGTCCGGTCTGTTCCTGTAACCCAAGGTAAGGGAGACTGGCAGCCGAAGGACTGTCTAGGTGACAGAGAAGGTGCACTCTCATGGGGTGGAACAGGCATGTGGGGAATGAGGGTCTATGGGCAGTGAGTGTGGGAGATTCCTGGGAGAGCATTCTTCCTGGTGGTTGTGTGTGACTGAATTCCCTGTAACCTCAGCCCGAGTCTAGATTCCTTTCCCTGGGGTGGATCTCAGTCCCAGCTCGGGGGTGACCCACTGTTGAGTTGAGGAGCAGTGCGGTCTACGGTTGGGAGGTTCATGGAAGGCCTGCATTTGGTTGGTGGATTTCTCCATTGTCACAAGATAAGTGTTTAATTATATTTTTACCACATTTTATCATGACTTTACTGGATTTTTTATCATGTTTTCCGCTGTGTAAATGAATTACTATTGAAAGCTATGGATTGTCTAATTATAACAGTAACTATATGTTTATTCTGAGAATTAAAATGTATCTCTTTGTTGTTACGCATGTGATTATACAATTATGTATGTTTTACCTAAAAGTCCATGTACAGATTGGTTAGCGAGAGGTTTGAAAGCCTCGGTAGTGAAAAGTGACACTACAGGTGGAACCTCACAGAGAGGGCCATATGTTGAACAGAGAGGACAACATACTAAGCAGAGAGGAGATTATGCTGACAACAACACTTTTCCTTGTACTAGAGGCAGAGGAAGAGGAAGAGGTGGAGTAATCACATGCTTCACATGTGTAAAGAATGGGCACAAGTCTTACGCATGTCCAGATAAGAAGAAAGAAGGGGGAGAAGCTCACATCGCCGAAGCACAGAGGTGGTTTGTTGAAGCAGAAGATGCTGAAGGTGGAAGATCGCTGATGATGCGAAAAGTCCTTTTGACACCTGAGAAGGAGGTGGAGAGTTCAGTCCAAAGGACCAAACTTTTCAGGACTGCTTGCAAGACCAAGGACAGGGTATGCAAGGTCATCATAGACAGTGATAGCATGGATAATCTTGTTTCTACGGAGATGGTAGAGAAGCTAGAGCTGGAGACGACTGATCATCCAAACCCATACAGAGTTTCATGGCTACAAAAAGGACACCAGGTAACTGTCACTAAACAATGTTTAGTTGAATTTAAGATAGGAGGATATAATGATAAGATATTATGTGATGTCATTCCTATGGATGTTTTTCATCTATTGCTGGTTAGACCATGGCAATATGACAATAATGTGATTCATGATGGGAGAATGAACACATAAAACCTAGAGAAGAATGGAAGGACACACATGTTGCTTCCGATAAAGGATAAGGAGGTGAAGCTGGCAATAAGGAACACAATACTTCTCATGAGTGGGAAGGAACTCCTTAATGAGGTTAAGAAGAAGGAGGATCCACAATTCATTGTGGTCAGGAAACCGAGAATTGTTTTGACCAACACAAGGGTGGATGATTTACCAGAAGAAGTTCAGGAACTGCTGGAAGAGTTCGCTGACATCATAGTGGATGAATTATTCGTTTCCACCAATTAGGAGTGTGAGTCATCATATTGATCTCATACCAGGAGCCAGTTTTCCAAACAATGCCGCGTACAGGTTGACACTGAAGGAGAATGAAGAAGTTAAAAGACAAGTCCAGGAGTTCTTGGACAAGGGTTTGGTCAGGGAAAGCTTGATTCCATGTGTTGTTCCAATAGTACTTAGTCCAAAGAAAGACGGAGGCTGGAGGATGTGTACTGACTCGAGGGTGATTAATAAGATAACCATCAAGTACAAATTTCCATTGCCGAGGATGGATGATCTGATGGATTGCTTGAGCGGAGCAAAGTATTTTTCAAAGATTGATTTGAAAAGCAGTTATCATCAGATTCACATGAGAGAAGGTGATGAATGGAAGACAACATTCAAAAACAGCGAAGGGTTGTATGAATGGCTTGTTATGCCGTTTGGCTTAACAAATGCGCCAAGTACCTTCATGAGGTTGATGAATGGAGTCCTAAGGGAGTTCATTAGGAAATTTGTCATTGTGTATCTGGATGACATACTGGTTTACAGTAAGACAGTGGCAGAGCATCTGAAGCATTTGGCTACAGTGATGCAAAGGTTGCAGCAGGAGAAGCTGTTGATAAATATGAAGAAGTCCTCATTCATGAAGACATAACTCATTTACTTGGGGTTTGCTATTTCTACAAATGATTTGAGGATGGATCCATATAAGGTGGAAGTGATCAAGAATTGGCCATCACCGAGGAATATATTCGAGGTGAAAAGTTTCCATGGATTGGCTAGTTTCTACCGAAAGTTCATCAAGAATTTTAGTGGAATTAGTGCAGTGATGATGGATACAGTGAAGAAAAGACACAAGTCTTTTCGCTGGACTGAAGAGGCTGAAAAGAGTTTCAATATGTTGAAGAGGAAGATTACGAAACAACCAGTTTTGGTGTTGCCAGATTTCTAGAAGACATTTCAAGTGAAATGCGATGCAAGTGGATCTGCAATCGGGGTAGTCTTGAGTCAAGAAGACAGGCCGATAGCATACTTCAGCGAGAAGATGAATGAGGAAAAATTGAAGTACTCCACTTATGATAAGGAGTTTTATGCTATCATATAGGCATTAAAGAAATGGAGGCATTACTTGATCCCGAAAGAATTTGTCTTGTATAGTGACAATCATGCATTACAGTTTGTGACTCAACAGGAAAAGTTGAATCAGAAACATGCCAAATGGGTTGAGTATATGCAGAATTTTACTTTTGTGATCAAACATATTTCTGGTACTGCTAACAAAGTGGATGATGCTTTGAGCAGGAAATGTTTGTTGTTGCAGGAGTTCTGAGTCAAGACATTGGGTTTTGATGATCTCAGGAACATGTACACTGATGATCCAGATTTTAAGGAAGCGTATGAAGCAGCTGAGAATCCAATTCTCAAAGATAGGAGCCAATGGATAGATTACATGATCCAAGTAGGATTGTTGTTCAGGGGCAATCAAATGTGTATTCCGAAGTGGTCCATGAGGGAGAATCTGCTGAAGGAGAAACACAATGGAGGATTGGCTGAACATTTCGGTCATGACAAAACGTTCGCAAAGCTGAATGAGTCATATTTTTGGCCGGGAATGCGAGAAAATGTCAAGAGATTTGTGGATAGATGTAGAATTTGCCAGCATTCGAAGGGAAGGAAGTAGAATGCGGGGTTTTATCAACCATTGCCCATACCAAAGAGACCATGGGATGCAATTAGCATGGATTTTCTATTGGGGTTGCCAAGAACACAAAGAGGTGTTGATTCAATCTTTGTGGTGGTGGATAGATTTTCCAAAATGGCACACTTCATTCCATGTCAGAAGACCAGCGATGCAACTCACATTGCGAACCTGTTTTTCAAAGAGGTCATTCGACTTCATGGGTTTTCGAGGAGTATAGTTTCGGATCGAGACACTAAGTTCATAGGGCATTTTTGGAGGAACTTGTGGAAGAAGTTGGGAACTAACTTGGCATTTAGTGCAGCTTATCATCCTTAGATGAATGGACAGACAAAAGTGGTCAATAGAAGTCTGGGAGACTTGCTGAGAAGCTTGGTGACAGAGCACCACAACCAGTGGGATACCATAATACCACAGGCAGAGTTTGCATATAACGACTCAGTTAACAGGAGCACAGGGCAAAGTCCATTTCAGGTTGTTTATGGCATGCAGTCGAGAGGAATTTCTAAATTGAGGGATTCAGAATAGACTGTGACTAGGAGTGCTAGTGCAGAAGAATTCACAGAGGCGATGAAAGAACTTCACAGCCAGGTGAAGGGACGATTGCAGAAGTCAAATCAGGAGTATAAGTGGAGAGTCAATCAGCACAAAAGACAACTTCAGTTTGAGGTTGGTGATCTAGTTCTGGTACATTTGAGGAAAGAAAGGTTCCCGAGAGGAACATATAATAAGTTGAAGATGAAGAAAATTGGGCCATGTAGGGTCTTGAGAAAATTTGGGACGAATGCATGTGAGATTGAATTACCTGCTGGGATCGGAATTTCTCCGATATTCAACATCTCAGATTTGTACCCATATAAGGCTGGGGAAGTAGGAACTGGAGATGAGCAGCTAGTAATCTAGTGGTGAAAGCAGATGCCAGTAGTAGAGACACCGCAGATGGAGTGCATACTAGATAAAAGAGTGAGCAAGAGGACCAGGGGAAAGCAATACTTTGAGTATCTGGTCAAGTGGAAGAACCATCCAGTTGAAGATGCTAGCTGGGAAACTGAAGCAGAGATACAGAAGCATGGACAGACTGTGTGGGAGCTCATGGACAGGAGCCCATGAAAAATTTTCAAGCGAGGGAGTATGATGCAGGAGCATCGCCAACACATCAAGCAAGCCAGCGCAGATGAGCACCAGCACAAATTTTGAAAGTTCCTTGAAGTTGATGCGCCATATTAAATGAATTCATTAAGAGAAGGCACACTTGTATAATGTAACGGACCTTGAGCGATTCGCTCTCGTCCTTAGTAGGTAGAAGGCATTTAAGATAGTTAATGTAAAGTAGATAGAATTTAATTATAGATTAGACAGTTTGAGAGCGCAAGAGGGAAATGGGATATAGACACCCTCATTGTGTATTGTAACATTATTGAAGTAGGAGAAGAGCCAGAGAATGCAGAGAGCTGTGTAAGAACACCCACGTACAGATATTTGGATTAATAGGAAGAGATTGATTCAAATTCATGGTTTTGTGTTGTTCTCTATGTATTGATACTGAATGTTATGCTCATGAATGTTTTCTTCCTGTTATACATTTGCTTTATATGCTATGTATATGATTTCATGTTTGAGTTTGAATTCTGAAGGGAAGAAGGAATGAGTTTCAATTGTTTCTCTATCTGAGCTAGAGTTCCTGCAAGGAGTGCAGTTGAAGTGTCCGCAAGGAGTGCGTTGACAGGGGGCTCAGGTAGTTTAGCTTTTGTTTTCATTCACCCAAAGGTGCAGTTGGGCACAGGAGCCGTGCAAGGAGTGCGCAGGCCGAGTGAAGTTCAGGGTTGCGAACCTGAGCAAGGGTTGAAGGACGGCTGCTACAGGTGTGCGTAGAGTCAAAGATTCAACACTTGGAAGTGGTTGAATGTCTACCGCAAGGAGTGCGTGCAAGATTCTCTGAAGGATTCAGAGTTGGTAGAGTTCAGGAGGTATAGGACCTTTGAACAAGTTTCCACGCAGATAGACAAGTTTCCACGGAGGAACACTTGGTCCTTCGCAGGGATCACCAAGGAAGGACGACGAACGAAATTCTCTAAGGAGATTTTGTGAAACTTCGTGAGCCATTAGATTTCGCAAAGGTGCAGGGGAGATACAACGAAATATTCTCGAGAGGTTAAAAGCTTAGGAGGGATAGAGTTGTTGATCCAAGCTAGCTAGGGCCGTTGGAATACTCGCGAAATCTCCTATCGGGATTTCGTGAGGGGAAGAGTCGAAGGTTGGGCAATGGGAATCACGAAATCTCAAAACGCGATATCCCGAGGGCTAAGGGAATAGTGTGGGCTACAAGGGTTAGCAGGTAGACAGGTGGCACACCTTATCGGGGTTTCGTAGCGAGAAGTCCCGATACAATAGCATCCGGATTCGCGATATTGCGAACTCTGAAATGCTAATAGAGTGAAGGACCGCTGAATAGTCAACTTGCATGTGCGTCGGGGTTTCGGCATATCGGAAGTTGGGAGTCGATAAAGTGATTTGTTTGATATCGTGAGTGGCGAAATCACGATAAGAAAAGTTCCGAAATAGAAGGGAAGGTCAGCGTTGACTCTCGTCGGGTCTCGGGGACTCGAGGGTACAATGCTAGACCACTGACCTTGCGAAGTCGCGAAGTCCGATCCTCCGAGTGCAGGGAGGGGACCGCGCAAAAAGTTCTGTGGGTGCAGATTTCCCGACAGGGAAATAAAAGAGCATTACAGTTCTTCGGGCCAAGGAATAAGAAAAGATCCTGAGTTGATGTTCGTCTTTTGACCTACGGGTTGTGAGGAAGGGCGTTGGCATCATATATATCTGATGTTAACCATGTTATTGATTGGAATGTGATTAAGGTGTAGAAAGAAAACGCTTTTCAAGTGTATCAGGTACGCATTTTGGACCGTAAAATCAAACATATCTGGAATCGAGCCATAGGGTTGGTAAAGGTCCAATGGACCTGGTACAGTCCCGAGGACGCAAATTGGGAGCATGAAGATGTTATGTGGGAAGAATACCCACATCTTTTTGAAGATTTTGAAAATCTTACTAATGTTATGTAAATGAGTTGCACTGAGGACAGTGAAAAAATAAGGGGAGGGTATTCTAATACCCCAAGGCCGAGCCCCTGTTGAATTGTAATGATGTTTAATTATGTTTATAGGATGGTGAGCCAAATGTTTATAAGCTAGAAGGCTTATGTGTTTATTAGGCCAGAGAGCATAGATGCTAAAGCTAATGAGCCTGATTTTGTATTTATAATTATGCATATCATTAATAAAAATACATCATTGCGTGTAGACTGACCATGAAGAAAGAGTTATGGGGGACTAAGCTCCACTAGAAAGGGAAGGAGAAGGGGGATGTGAGACTAGGAAGTAGGGGCTAAGCTTGCGAGCTTAACCCAAGGGAATATTATAATGTATTTCCTAAATTATTAAGGTTTGGGAAATAAACCTTGTTATCATAAGTTCCTTTTGGGAGAGGAACGAACTCCAAGTGGAGAAGAACGAGCTCCTAGAGATCCAAGTGCAATCTAGGATGCATGCAGATTTATGTGGGAAATGCTATCATTGTGGGCGTTCGCAGTCATTCTTTCCATCTTTCCTCACAATTTTCCCTCACCATTATGACCATTCTCGCCATCATTTGCACCCATTCATTCACACACTGAGTAGGATGCAGTCAACGAATTTCTCCATTGTTGAACCCTTTACCATCATGAACCTCTGTAAATTGTTTTGTCATCCCTTGCCTTACCTGATTTTACTACTATGGTTTCCTGGTTGATTTAGGAGCTAGAAAGAAGCAGGTTGTTAAACATGTGGTTTGAAGAGGTGGGTTGTCAAGCCTGTGGATTGAAGAAGCAGGTTTTCAGGCCTGTGAGAAACTCTCTCCACGTGAAAAAGGTTGTTGGAGAAGTGATTTTTCCTGGAGGGAGTCTAGAAACAACTACAAAGCTCTGAGAATTCTGTTTCCTGACCAGAGGAATGATATACTCAACTTGTGAATCATGTGGAGAACCAAAATCGATATATGAGCAAGGGCCATCCAGTATAACGGAAGGCTCTCTAGAACCTCTTTTATTAAAACAAAGATCCCCCCGAGGGAGAGCCATTTATTACAGGTCAATGATTTATCCTGGTCTCGAACTTGTCAATAAGTCATTGCCAGTCCTCCGACTTATAAAAATATGGCTTCATCATATATCCCAAATATTTAAATCCCACAACAAGATCTTTACAGGAGAAAAGGAGTAAATATTTTAAGGACAGTACCCAGAGAGATTCCCTAATGTAAGAAAATTGGCTTCTGTACATTTATCACCAATCTCGAGGCCCGACATAATACATGGAGAATAACTTGGATTTTCTCCCATTCAACAAGAGGATCTCTTGACATTATAAGGACGTCATCAACAAATAAAAGGTGAATAATATTTATCAATCTAGAAACCTTTATCCCCATGAGAGTACCATCAACTTGTGCTTTCTTTAAGGAGAGACTAAGACCTTCCATAACTAGGATGAAGAGTAAGGGCGACAGCGGGAAACCCTGTCTAAGTCCTTTGTTGCTCTTGAAGAAATCGGAAGCCTCTCCATTAATCAAAATAGCATAGGTTGTAGAGATGACATAAGCCATAATCCAATTAGTTGTTGATAGTCCAAAGTGATGCAGACCCCCGACCCTTGAGCCAGAATCCGCTATAGGATCATTCTCCCTTTGGATCCGCAGAAATGAAATGGTTCTTTCAGGCCTTCACTAAAACCCAACAAACCCGATCCATAGGTCCTTTCCTGAAAAACCCCACCTACACAAACACGCACTAGGTGCGAGCTTTAACCTGCACACAACCTCCAAACACGACCGCTACCTTTTCTCGAAAAAGGAAATTTTGGGTTTCATGATTTCGTGAACCCCAGTGTCGAGTTCTCTGGCTCCTTGATCCCCCGATCTCCAAAATGCCAAAATGGATGAATCAATGATTAGCCCCTGGCCAATCCTCAATCCATGTAACCACCTTCCCTCGTGACTACAGCCCTAATTCCGAAGGTGTGTCACGTTCCGTGACTTTGGAACTTCCGACGCCAAGCGTTCCAACTCCTTGTCCTCAGAATTGTCGAAAAACCAAAATACCAAAATGCCAAAATTTCAGCCTATGTGTCTGTGTCCACCATGACCATAACCCTTCTCCAAATCCATGTCACGTTTCGCGACTTCGGGGTTTTCATCACCTAGTGCCCCGACTCCTTGTCTTCGGGATTGTCAAAAATCCGAATCCTGAAATGCTGAAATGCCAAAATGGTTGGTCTACGGCTATTCCTCCGAATGATTTCGGAGTTTCACGTTTCAGGATTTCACAATTCCTACTGCACCGATTCTTTGCCCCTTCGAACTCTAGGTATCCAAAGTACTAAAGTACCGAACCACAAAATGCCGGTCTTTCGCCCCAAACTGGGATCAACGGCTCATAGCCTCTCCTAATTCGATGAATTGTGTCTTTTCGGTATTTCATGGGTCAAGAGTTCTGAACTCTTACCCTTTGCATTCTCGGTAGCCGAAATGTCGAAATCCTCCTTTCGGGGATTTCCCTGAAACCTCGACCGCTCGCCACGTGTCCTCCTGTTGGGTCACGATCCTTTCGGGGCTTTGACGAGTCCTCTTCCCAGCACCTACACGAGATTAACCCGCGTGCAGCTCCTTCTAGATCCAATGGCTATCGGTCCATGCACCTAGATCTGACGACCCAGATCCATGCCTCCCTTGTGTGCTTTCCTGCATGCGCCAGGATGTAGTCTCGACGGTCCAGATCTCGTCCTCTACAACTAATCCAACGACAGTTGTGCTTCCTCCTGAGATTGTGCTTCTTCCTTTCTACCTTAGAAGATTTTCCAAGTTTCAAAGGTCTCAACCTTTGATTCTCTATGAACCTTGTGACCTTGGGTCTCACCTGTGTTCTAAGAGGTGTTCCCCCTCCTGAGCTTCGGGACTGTGAAACCTTGAAAGGTTTCCCCAGCTTCTGCACTCCTTATAGCTATCGCTCTATGCACAAAGGAACTATTCCTCTTGAGCTTTCTCAAACTCTAAACCCTCCAAAGGGTTTTCTTGGCCTTCTGCTCTTCTCGGCTATGGCCCTGTGTACAAAGTCACTCTTCCTCCCGAGCTTCTGAACTTGAGACAAGTTCACTCCAAAACCATAAAGGGTTTCTCGACCTCTGCACTCCTTGCAGCTATTACTTTGTGTGCAAAGGGACTTTTCCTCCCGAGCTTCATATTTGAAACAAAGTCTTCCTACGCCCACCCCTTGCTCGATGCACTCCTTGCAGAGCTTCTGCACACAACTGTGTTATCTGTCCTGAGCTTGTCTGTTGCTCTGACCTCAAAGGTCTCTATCCTTTCTCTTCTTGAAAGAATGGAAATGCCTTCTGGAAAATTCCTGCTCAAGCACACTTTATTGAGACTACAGGGTGTTAGGTAACCCCATGAAGGTCTTCCATTGACACTTCTCTTCCCTCTGAACTCAGACCAGAGTTCCTTCTGTGCCCGCTTGCACTTGTTCAATGCCCTCCTGGTAGAGCTTCCACACAATCCTTAGTGACTCTGTCTTCTTGCTGAACTCAAATAGAGTCCTCCCTTCAATGCATCCAAGGCATTCGCTCAATGCCTTCTTGGCAGAGCCTTACAAAATTCTCAGAAATTTGGTCTTCTATGTGCCTTATATGCAACTGCTCAATGCCCTCCTAGTAGAGCTTCTACAGAATCCCTCAGTGATTCTAGTCTGTCCTGTGCTCTCTTCTGCACAATCTTACCTCCAAGGTATTCAACAACCTTGAGGCTTCTCCCTGAGTCTAAGACTTCCTCTGGTTCTCCCTCTTGGCACGTCTGTGTCCAAATTCTGCAGAATTCAGAAGTGCACTGGCTTACAGAACCCGCAGTGTTCTATCATGCAACCTCTTGCATGAAGCCACAAAGAACCAGACCTAAAATCAAATAACTCAATAGACAACTACTTCTGTCTATAACCTGCAAATGCATACCTAACATACATCTACAACATATTATCAACACATGAAGACATTCATCGAGATACACAGAATAACATGCAGGAAAAATTGTTATGTTTGTATTAATCAAGAATGCCTGATTACAATGTGTTCGAGCTCGGACTGCAACAGAGTCTCGACTCTTCTCTTCTTCCTATTCTCTATTTTTCTTCCCTATCGACTGACTATCCTATAGATACAAAGGTTATTTTTACAAAAGGGGTCTCCTCAAGTGATTCCCTCCATCCTCACCAACTCTCAATAATTTACATTCAATTACATTGAATGGTTATCTAGCCCAAATTGGATCTAGATCTCTTTCTACCTGTCAGCCATTAAGGCGACACTAATTATAGCCTGCTCAAAGGCACAACTTTGTCTCTTCAGCCTTACAATAATTTAATACAAATTCAAAATTTGAAAAGTGAGAGGTGTTATCAGACTAATCAGTATGTGCGGACACAAACAGATCTCCCTAGATCCACCTGGATCTAGAACAAAACAGGACAGGACATGACTCTTTCCCTAAGTTTTGACTATTGAATTAGCTAGTAGGAAGGAACAAGTAACATACCTTTATATCGCTTCCTAGGGTCTTTGTTACTCCCGCTTTGCTCCGGTTCTCTCGTGACGTCAAGACCAAGAGAACACAAACCAACCAAAGTGAAGATAGAAAAATGTATTCAACAGTCAACTTATGTGTATGATCAAGGAATTACACAATAAAGTGAGAATAGCTTTATGGGAAAGGATCATATTACTGTATCATTAAATGTGAAAGAGAGATTACAACCATGGCCTTGATGTCGTAAGGTTCTTCCAACTGTCCTTCATTCCCCACACACTTTCACTCCAAGAATTCTGAGAGCATAGATCTGATAATATTCACAATCTATCTTGACAAAGGAAAATCTCAAATCCACTCCAACGAAGCTAATAATTCCAAGCCAACCAAAGCTAACAAGCTCAAGAACCCCTTCTCCATGAGAGCTCCTCTCCTTTTATAAGTTGAAGAGGATAAGGTGAGGAGGTTAGGATGATCCCACTAAATCATGAAAGCGAGTAATATCCAAACCATTCAAATGCCACCTCACCATGGAAGTTTCTCCTTCTAGAAGATTCGAGAAAACGCTCATTTTTCCCATGTGTAAGCATTCTCACACCCTACCTATAGAGCAGCCTGGGAACAGTTCACACCCTAAGTGTGGGCAGCCTGCGAGAATCAAGCATTCTCGCACCCTAATACATAGGCAGCCTGTGAACTTCTTTTTTTACAGGGTTTTTACAAGGGAAAATGCAACTTCTTTTCTCAGGAAAAGTTCTTCTCCCTTCTCTTTTCAGGAACTCATGTCACTAACCCCTCTGAAGACAATAGATAGGTTTACATTTTTAATGTTCATAGGGATGACGAAAATAATGTGTAACAGAGAGCCCCCCAAAGTATGAAGTTAGAACAGAGTGATAGCTGAAATACTTTGTCGAGTGTGTGTAGGGAACAAGAAACAGTCGGTCGGAAACTTGCCAACAAACAAGGAAATACAGTACAATAATA
>ML778737.1:544593-565769 GCA_009831015.1 Picea engelmannii
TGGTGTTTGTTGATGGGGGTCTATAAGATAGAATCTCCTCCATAACATTATCTACTCTAGTGATAGATCTCTTTAAAATGACATTTTTTTCAAACTTGCACTTACTCCCTCCATCTTTGTTATTAGGGTTAAGTTCTTATTTTATAGTTGTTGTATGGTATCCATGTGTTGCATTTTGAGAAATTGAGACTTAAATTGTTGGTCAGAAATAAATTTTTCATGCCACATTAAATAAATTTGTCTACCTCTACTTTCTACTTCCCTCCTTGACTTTGCACTGGTTATCTATCCAAGGACCACTTCCCTTGCTTTCTCCAACTAGTATAGGAGGTCATGTACATTAGTATCATCACTTCCTATATTAGTTGATTCTTGGGTTTATTCCATGCCCAATTGCGATACTGGAAGGAGGAATTTATTTTATGTTATATGTGGTAGGGATATGTGGAGGAGTTGTTAGATCTTGTGCCACCATTATCTCAAACATTGGCTCAATCTCTCCATTGAGCCACTTGATGTATTGGATGTCACTCAACATTGAATAATTCCCAATTATGGAGCATGTTATTTGGTATCCCTATGAAAAAATATGCCACATAGGCCTGAGGGTATATTTGTATTGTCTACAAATATTCCCACAGTCTTGTGGGTAGAGTTGTAGCATCTATAACTTTTTCCACAAGCTTGTGAGCAGAGTTGTAGATGCTACAACTCTATCCACATGTCTTTGGGAAAATTTGCCTTTCAATGTGCCAAAATGACCACCGTATAAGATGATTGTTCCTCTCTAATGAGTGTGATACATCTAGATGTCTCACACTCATTAGAGAGGCACAATCCTCTTATACCATGGAAATTTCAACACATACAAAGGAAATTCTTCCCACTTTCATTTCTATGTGCCTAAGTGACCATCATATAAGAGGATTGTGCCTCTCTAATGAGTGTGACAAATCAAGATTCATCACACTCATTAGAGAGGCACAATCATCTTATATGGTGGTCATTTAGGCACATACATAGGCAAATTTTCCCACACGAAAGGAAACTCTGCCCACGGGCCTGTGGGAAGAGTTGTAGCATCTACAACTCTCAATGCTTGATAATTCTAGGGTTAATATGGATCTATGATAGTAATAGTCATGCCTAAGAATTCTTACGATGTAGGAGCATCGCAAGCAGCCAACCAAGCGAGCATGAAGGCAAAAGACAACTGGAAAGTGCAACACACATTTTACACGTTTTGGAAATGTTTTTGAAAAATGAAGAAGAGAAAATTAATGTAATAGCTAGAAGCGTACTTACATTTATATATGACTGTTGTAAACAGATCATGAGTGATTCGCTCTCATCTGTCAATGTAAAAGGCATTTAAGCCCAGTTAATGAAAGTAGGTAGGTTTGAATTATGGATTAGACAGTTTCAGAGCATAGGAGGGAAAACGGATATAGACACCCTCATCTTTAGATCATGGTATCATTAGATCATTGTAACATTAGCATAGAGCAGAAGAAGAAGAAATATGTAGCAGAGAGTTGTAGAGAGGAACCCATGTACAAAAGATTTGAATTAATATATGAAGCTTTGAATCGAACTCATGGTGTTATGATGTTTTCTGTGTATACATGCTAAATGGTATGTTGATAGTTGTTTTATTCTCTCTATTATACATTTGATTTAATACTGTGTTGAATGTATGATTTCATATTAAATGTTTGAAGTCTGAGAGAAGAAAGAGAATGAGTTTCAATTGTTTCTCTTCCTAAGAGAGAATTTCCTGCAAGGAGTGCATTGACAAAGGTTCAGAATTTACCTCTGAAAGCTCAGGAGGGATACTGTTGTTCTCATTCCAGCAGAAGTGCAAGTGAAGCACAAGAGTCGTGCAAGGTGTGCGCAGGCTAGCTGAGTCCTTAGAAGTTATTAACTAAGGTGGAAGGGAGAAAGATTGTTGTTGCAGAAGGTGCACAGAGTTGAGAGTTCAAATACGGAGAAGTGTTTGAAGGTTTGCCGCAAGGAGTCCAAGAAGAGGCCCTTTTTCGAGGCTTGAATTTACCAGATAAAGCTTAGAAGAGGTAGCGCCTTTGAAGTGTTCGAAGGAAGGAAAGAAGTGGACTCTTCATTCAGATGGTTAAGTTCCAGTGAAGGAACATTGGCTCGTTCCATAGAGATTCTTGAGGGAAGAATCGAATGGTCGAATTTCTCTGTGGAGAATTCACGAAATAGCGAGGACCGTAGGATCCAGGAGAGCTGTGGGGAAGTTAAGCATTGGACAAATCCATCCTTCGAGAGGTAGGATCCAATGTGGACCATTGATCATGACTATTGGACCGTCGAGATCCTTTTGGCATTTAGGGTGTTGTAATTCCGAAGTGTGGACGAAAACCTTGGTTGCTCGACCTCCATAAGCGCGAACTGGATTATTGTGTGTGAAGGTGAGGAGCAGAATTTTCAGTGTTTTGGAATTTCGGAGTTCGGAATTTCGGGGGTCCTAACGACAAGGAGTCGGGGCATAGTAGAGAAAAAATCCCAAAGTCGTGAGTTGCGGCAGAACTTGATGTGAATTTTGGGATTTAGGTAATTCAGGGTTCAGAATACCGAAAGTCCTGATGACAAGGATCCAGGGGCCTTTGTATTGAAAAACCCAGAGTTGTGAAACCCAGGAAATCCTTGAAGTGGCATTTCGGGGATTGGGGTTTCGGCATGCCCGTTGACAACGATTCGGGACACTTCATGTCAGAAATCCCGAAGTTGTGAAATGCGAAATATCTGTGAAGGCACGTTTTGACATTTCGGTGTTTCGAAATTCAGGAATTCAGGATTTGTGGTGACAAGTGTTTTGGGATTGAGAGTTTCGAACTCCCGGTACCCGGAAGCCCGAAATAATGTGAGTCGTTCAATCTCAAGGAAGTCTATCAACCATTTATTACATAGAAGGCATCGCTTCAGAATTCAAGGTTTCGAAGTGATAGGGGAATGATGGTCGAAGAATGATTCAAGTTCTGAAAGCCGAGAAAGGTGACAGGTGGTAGGAATCCACATCAAAGACCCAGGAAAGCTGAGAGGACAGGTGGTGAGTCTTCGTCAATAGTTGGAGTCAGACTCCGTTGACTGTTTCAGGGTTCACGAGTTGGGGAGTCAGAAAACCTCATGTCAGGATTCATGAAATCATGAAGTCCGAAACCTTGAAAAGGCGAAAAACCCATTGAGGAGCCAAAAAATTGATGAACGTGATGGGATTTGGCAATTCGCCACTTTAGGAGACAAGAGATTAGGGTTCCCTATTCTGGAATTCCTGAAGTCACAAAACGTGATACAGAATTAGAGGAGGACGTGGCCAAAGACTTCGACGTTTCGACATTTCGGGTTGCGGCAGGTGGAAGATCCGAGAACCTCGACAACAGGGATCGCGAAATCGTGAAACTTGAAGTTCCGATTTGGCGAAAGATGCAATTTCATTATTGGTCAGAAGATAAGAGTTGATGTCTAGTGTTTTCTTATGCAGGCTCAACTCATAAGGACTCGTGGATACACCGTGAGTGTATGAGATATTCCCTGAGGGAAAAACAAGGAGTCAATTAGACTCAAGGGGCAGATTTAGAAAGATCCTATGTGGATCCCAGCCTGATGGCAGGGGGTCTGTGTGAAGTGGTATCAGAGCATAGAAAAAGTTCTTGGATTTCTGTAGCAGAGAAAAGAGAAATTTTACAGCCATGCCGCCAAGAAGAAGAGACAGGCCAATGCCTGATCCAACAGTAGAAAGAGAAATGCGCGAACTACATGCCAGGCTTGATTCCATGGAGATAGATGCACAGTCGACCCTGGAGATATCAGTGAGGATGAAAGTGAAAATGAAGTTGAACATGAAGGAGAAGCAGTTGCAGCCGAAGATGTTGTGGATGAACGCCTATTCAGGGTTGTTACAAGGATAGGTGCCAGAGAAAAAATGGACATTCCAGTATATGAAGGAAACCTAGATGTTGAAGAGCTTCTAGACTGGATTACGGCTCTGGATAAGTACTTCGACTATGAGGATGTCGAGGAAAACAAGAAGGTCAAGCACATTTTCACAAGACTTAAAGGGCATGCAACATTATGGTGGGATGAATTGCAGGCTGACAGACGCTGCAAAGGCAAGCAGAAAATCAAGAGTTGGGATAGAATGGTTCCGAAGATGAAAGCCAAATTCATACCCAAGGATTATCAAATTACTTTGTATGGGAGAATGCAAAATCTGAGACAAAATTTGATGTCAGTGAAAGAATACATTGTAGATTTCTACAAGATAAACATCAGAGAAGGTCATCGGGAAAGCGATGATGAAAAGGTTGCTAGGTACATGAATGGTATGAGATATGACATTCAGGACGGGATGAGCATGATGACCCTTAGGAATGTAAAGGATGCTTATTATATGGCACTAAAAGCTGAAGAGAAGCTGAGCCGAAAACGAGGTCAAAGAGGCCAAGGCAGAAGTCAAGCCAGAGGCAAAACAATTTCCCAAGACATAACCTAGAAATCTAAAGAAGAGGGGAAGAAACCTCAAACCCAAACTTAGAGAGGGGGAAGCTCACAGAGAGGACAATATGCTGATAGAAATACTTTTCCTCGTACTAGAGGAAGAGGAAGAGGCAGAGGTGGTGAAGTGAAATTTTTTACCTGTGGAAAATTCAGACACAAATCTTATAAGTGTCCAGATAGGAAGAAAGAAGGTGGTGAAACTCACATTGCCGAAGCACAAGAATGAAATGTTGAGGCAGAAGATGTTTAGGGCGGAAGATATTTAATGACGAGGAAATTTCTCTTAACGCCAAATAAGGAGACAGAGAACCTAGCCCAAAGGAACAGACTTTTTCAGACTGCTTGCAAGACCAAAGATAGGGTATGCAAAGTAATAGTGGACAGTGGTAGAATAGATAATCTCGTTTCTACAGAGACGGTAGAAAAGATGGAGCTAGAGACTATCGTACATCCAAGCCCATACAGAGTTTCGTGGTTACAAAAAGGACATCAGGTAAATGTCACTAAACAATGTTTAGTTGAATTTAAAATAGGAGGATATAAGGATGGAATATTATGTGATGTCATTCCCATGGATGTTTGTCATCTATTGCTGGGTAGACCATGGCAATATGACAAAAACATGATTCATGATGGGAGAAAGAACACATACACCCTGGATAAGAATGGGAGGACAGACATGTTGCTGTCGATTAAGGATAAAGAAGTAAAAACAGAGGTGAGAAACATTGTAATTCTCATGAGTGGGAAGGAACTTCTTAAGGAGGTTAAAAAGAAGGAAGACACACAATTTATTGTGGTCAGGAAGCCTAGAATTGTTTTGGCCAGTACAAGGATGGATGATTTACCAGAGGAAATCCAGAAGTTGCTGGAGGAGTTTGCTGATATAGTAGTGGACGAACTACCTTGTACATTTCCATCGATCAAGACTATAAGCCATCACATTGATATTATACCTGGAGCCAGTTTACCGAACAAAGAAGTGTACAGGTTGATGCCACAGGAAAATGAAGAAGTCAAGAGACAGGTCTAGGATTTAATGGACAAAGGGTTGGTTAGAGAGAGCTTGAGTCCATGAGTTGTTCCAACATTGCTCAACCCAAAGAAATATGGAGGCTGGAGGGTGTGTACAGACTCAAGGTAAATCAATAAGATTACCATCAGATACAGATTTCCATTGCCAAGGATGGACGATTTGATGGATTGCTTGAGTGGAGCAAAGTTTTTCTCAAAGATGGATTTGAAAAGTGGATATCATCAATTTCGTATGAGAGAAGGCGATGAATGTAAGACAACATTCAAAACTAATGAGGGGCTATATGAATGGCTTGTTATGCCATTTGTCTTAACAAATGCACCCAGTATTTTCATGAGATTGATGAATGAAATCCTGAAGGAGTTCATCGGGAGATTCGTCATTGTATATCTTAATGATATACTGATTTTCTGCAAGACGGAAGAAGAACACTTGAAGAATTTAGCTACAGTGATGAGGAGATTAAAGCAAGAGAAATTGCTGATTAATGTGAAGAAATCAACATTTATGAGGACAAAACTCATTTATTTAGGTTTTGTTATCTCTATAGATGAGCTTAAAATGGATCCGGATAAGGTAGAGGCGATTAAGAATTGGCCATCACCGAAAAGTGTGTTTGAAGTTCAAAGCTTCCATGGTTTAGCTAGTTTCTACAGGAAATTCATCTGAAACTTCAGTATAATTAGTGCACCAATGATGGATACAGTGAAGAAAAGACACAAATATTTTCATTGGACAAAGGAAGCAGAGAAGAGTTCTAATCTATTGAAGAAAAATATCACGGAGCAACCAATTTTGGTTTTTCTAGACTTTAACAAGATGTTCCAGGTCAGGTGTGATGCAAGTGGGTTTGCAATTGGAGTGGTCTTGAGCCAGGATGACAGGTCGGTCACATACTTCAGCGAGAAATTGAATGAAGCGAAGATTAAATACTCAACATATGACAAATAATTCTATGTTTTCATACAAGCACTGAAGAAATGGAGACATTATTTGTTTCCTAATGAGTTTGTTTTGTACAATGATAATCACGCTTTGCAATTCGTGACTCAACAGGAAAAATTGAACCAAAAGCATTCTAAATGGGTTGAATACATGTAGAATTTTACTTTTGTAATTAAACATATTTCTGGAACTTCTAACAAAGTTGTTGATGCTTTGAGTAGGACATGTTTTCTTATGCAGGAATTTAGAGTCAAAACTTTGGGTTTTGATAACCTCAAAGAAATGTACAGGGATGACCCAGATTTTAAAGAAGCGTATGAGGCGTATGAGAAACCAATTCTCAGGGAAAAAAGACAATGGACCGAATATATGATCCAGGATGGATTATTATTCAGGGGAAATCAACTATGTATTCAGAAATGCTCCATGAGGGAGAATCTGTTGAAAGAAAAACACAGTGGAGGGTTGGCCGCACATTTTGGTCATGACAAAATGTTCTCAAAGTTGAATGGTGCATATTTTTGGCCAGGGATGAGGACATTTGTTAAGAAATTTGTGGACAGATGTAGGATTTGTCAACACGTAAAGGGGAAAAGGCAGAACATAGGGTTATACCAGCCATTACCCATACCTGAGAGGCCTTGGAATATAGTGAGCATGGATTTCATATTGGGACTACCAAGGACACAAAGAGGATGTGATTCAATCTTTGTGGTGGTAGACAGATTTTCAAAGATGGCACATTTCATACCATGCTAGAAAACCAACGACGCAACTCATATTGCAAACCTGTTTTTCAAAGAAGTCATCAGACTTCACGGCTTGCCAACGAGTATAGTTTTAGATCGAGATACCAAGTTCGTAGGACATTTCTGGAGGACTTTATGGAAGAAGCTAGGGACAAGTTTGTATTTTATCTCAACTTATCATCCTCATATGGATGGGTAGACAGAAGTTGTAAACAAAAGATTGGGAGATTAACTGAGGATCCTAGTGACTTAACACCACAGTCAGTGGGATCACATTCTGCCACAGACGAAATTTACTTATAATGATTCAATCAATAGAAGCACAGGGCAGAGTCCATTCCAAATTGTATATGGAATGCATCCAAGGGGAGTTTCTGAATTAAATCATATGGAACAAACTGAATTTATAAGTGCTAGTGCAGAGGACTTTGCAGAAGCAATGTAGGAGCTTCACAACCGAGTTAATGAACGATTGTAGAATTCGAGTCAAGAGTACAAGCATATAGCAGATCAACACAGACGAGAACTTCAATTTGAAGTTGGTGATCTGATTCTTTCACATCTGAGGAAGGAGAGGTTCCCAAGGGGAACATATAACAAACTGAAAAATGAAGAAGATTGGACCATGCAAGGTCATAAAGAAATTTGGGGCAAACACATACGAGATTGAATTACCTGATGGGATCGAAATTTCACCGATATTCAACATCTCAGATTTGTACCCATACAAAGATGAAGAAGCAGGGGCAGAGAATGAACAGACAAAAGTCTAGTGGACCAAACAAATGCTTGTAGCTGAAAAGCCACAAATGGAAAGTATAATTGATAAGAGGGTCAACAGGAAGACCAGGAGGAAAGAGTATTTTGAATACTTGGTCAAATGGAAGGGACATCCAGTTGAAGATACTAGTTGGGAGGATGAAGTAGAAATTCAGAAGCATGGACAGACTATGCAAGAGCTCATGAATAGGAGTTCATGAAAATTTTCAAGCAAGGGAGTATGATGCAGGAGCATCGCAAGCGGCCAACCAAGCGAGCATGAAGGCAGAAGACAACTAGAAAGTGCAACACACACACGTTTTGGAAATGTTTTTGAAAAATGAAAAAGTGAAAATTAATGTAATAGCTAGAAGCATACTTACATTTATATATGACTGTTGTAAACAGATTGTGAGCGATTTTCTCTCATCTGTCAATGTAAAAGGCATTTAATCCCAGTTAATGAAAGTAGGTAGGTTTGAATTATGGATTAGACAGTTTTAGAGTGTAGGAGGGAAAATGGATATACACACCCTCATATGTAAATCATGGTATCATTAGATCATTGTAACATTAGCATAGAGTAGCAGAAGAAGAAATCTATAGCAGAGAGTTGTAGAGAAGAACCCATGTACAGAAGATTTGAATTAATATATGAAGCTTTGAATCAGACTCATGGTGTTATGATGTTTTCTATGTATACATGTTGAATGGTATGCTAATAGTTGTTTTATTCTCTCTATTATACATTTGATTGAATATTGTGTTGAATGTATGATTTCATATTAAATGTTCGAAGTCTGAGAGAAGAAAGAGAATGAGTTTCAATTGTTTCTCTTCCTAGGAGAGAATTTCCTGCAAGGAGTGTAGTGAAATGTCCGCAAGGAGTGCGTTGACAAAGGTTCAGAGTTTACCTCTGAAAGCTCAGGAGGGATACTGTTGTTCTCATTCCAGCAGAAGTGCAAGTGAAGCACAAGAGTCGTGCAAGGCATGTGTAGGCTAGATGAGTCCTTTGAAATTATTAACTAAGGTGGAAGGGAGAAAGACTATTGTTGCAGAAGGTGCACAGAGTCGAGAGTTTAAATACACAGAAGTATTTGAAGGTCTACAACAAGGAGTGCGAGTAGAGGCCCTATTTCGAGGCTTGAATTTACCAGAGAAATCTCATAAGAGATAGCACCTTTGAAGTGTTTGAAGGAAGGAAGGAAGTGGAATCTTCATGAAGATGGTTAAGCTCTAGTGAAGGAACATTGGCTCGTTGCATAGAGATTCTTGAGGGAATAATCGAACGGTTGAATTTATCTATGGAGAATTCATGAAATAGTGAGGACCGTAGGATCCAGGAGAGCTGCAGAGAAGTTAAGCATTGGACGAATCCATCCTTTCAGAGGCAAGATCCAATGTGGACCATTGATCACGATTGTTGGGCAGTCAAGATCCTTTCGACATTTCAGGGATTGTATGTCTGAAGTGTGGACAAAACCCTTGTTCGATCGACCTCCCTAAGCGCAAACTGGATTATCATAAGTGAAGGCGAGGAGCAGAATTTTCAGCGTTTCAGAATTTCAGTGTTCAACATTTCGGGGGTCCTAATGAAAAGGAGTTGAGGCATAGTAGTAGAGAAATCCCGAAGTCATGAGATGTGACAGAACTTGATGTTAATTTTGAGATTTAGGTAATTTGGGATTTGGAATACCGGAAGTCCTGATGACAAGGAGCTAAGGGCCTTTGTATTGAAAAACCCAGAGTTGCAAAACCTGGAAAATCCTTGAAGTGGCATTTTGGCATTTCAAGGATCAGGGTTTTGGCATGCCCGTTGACAAGGATTCGGGACACTTCATGTCAGAAATCCCGAAGTTGTGAAATGCGAAATATTTGTGAAGGCACGTTTTGGCATTTTGGTGTTTTGGAATTCGGGAATTCGGGATTTGTGGTGACAAGCATTTTGGGATCGAGAGTTTTGAACTCCTGGTACCTGGAAGCCCGAAATAACGTGAGCCATTGGATATCAAGGAAGGCTATCAATCGTTGATTCCATAGAAGGTATCGCATCAGAATTTGGGGTTTCGAAGTGATAGGGGAATGACAGTCGAAGACTTATTCAAGTTTCGAAAGTTGGGAAAGGTGACAGGTGGCAGGAATCCAAGTCAGAGATCGAGGACAACTGAGAAGACAGGTGGCAAGTATTCATCAATAGTCGGAGTCAGACTCCGTTGCCTATTTTTGGGTTCAGGGGTTGGAGAGTCAGGTAACCTCACATCAGGATTCACGAAATCTCGAAGTACAAAACCCCGAAAAGGCAAAAATCCCATTGAGGAGCCAAAAAATTGATGAACGTGATGAGATTCGGCAATTCGACACTTTGGGAGACAAGAGATCAGGATTCCCTGTTCTAGAATTCTCGAAGTCATGAAACGCGATACAGAAGCAGAGTTGGATGCATCCAAAGACTTCGTCATTTCGACATTTTGGTTTTGGCAGGTGGAAGAGCCGAGAACCTCGACAACAGAGATCGTGAAATCGCGAAACCTGAAGTTTTGATTTGGCGAAAGACGCAATTTCATTGTTGGATAGAATATAAGAGTTGATGTCTAGTGTTTTCTCACACAGGCTCAACACATAAGGATCAGTGGATACACTGTGAGTGTATGAGATATTCCCTGAGGGAAAAACAAGGAGTCAATTAGACTCAAGGGGCAGATTTAGAAAGATCATGTGCAGATCCTGACCTAAGGGCAGGGGGTCCATGTCAAGTGGTATCAGAGCATAGAAAAATTTCTTTGCTTTCTATAGCAGATAAAAGATAAATTTTACAGCCATGCCGCCGAGAAGAAGAGACAGACCAATGCCTGATTAAATAGTGGAAAGAGAAATGTGTGAACTACGTGCCAGGCTTGATGCCATGGAGATAGCATAGAGGTGCACAGTCGACGCTAGAGATATCAGTGAGGATGAAAGTGAAAATGAAGCTGAACATGAAGGAGAAGAAGTTGCAGTTGAAGATGCTGCGAATGAACACCTATTCAAGGCTGTTACAAGGATAGGTGCAAGAGAAAAAATGGACATTCCAGTATATGAAGGAAACCTGGATGTTGAAGAGATTCTAGACTGGATTAGGGCTCTGTATAAGTACTTAGACTATGAGGATGTCGAGGAAGACAAGAAGGTCAAGCACGCTGTAACAAGACTTAAAGAGCATGCAACATTATGGTGGGATGAACAATAGGCTGACAGACGTTGCAAAGGCAAGCAAAAAATCAAGAGTTGGGATAGAATGGTTGCGAAGATGAAAGCCAAATTCATACCCAAGGATTATCAAATTACTTTGTTTCGGAGAATGCAAAATTTGAGACATAAGATGATGTCAGTGAAAGAATACACTGAAGAGTTCTACAAGATAAACATCAGAGTAGGTCATTGGGAAAGCGATGATGAAAAGGTTGTCGGGTACATGAATGGTCTGCGATATGACATTCAGGACAAGATGAGCATGATGACCCTTCATAATGTAGAGGATGCTTATTAGATGGCTGTGAAAGTTGAAGAGAATCTAAGCCAAAAGCAAGGTCAAAGAGGTCGAGGCAGAAGTCAATCCAGACGCAAAACAATTGCCCAAGATAGAACTCAGAAATCTAAAGAAGAGGGGAAGAAACCTCAAACCCAAACTGAGAGAGGGGGAAGCTCACAGGGAGGACAATATGCTGATAGAAATACTTTTCCTCATACCAGAGGAAGAGGAAGAGGCAGAGGTGGTTAAGTGAAATGTTTTACCTGTGGAAAATTTGGACATAAATCTTATGAGTGTCTAGATAGGAAGAAAGAAGGTGGTGAAACTCACATTGCCGAAGCACAAGGACAGAATGTTGAGGCAGAATATGTTGAGGGTGAAAGATCTTTAATGATGAGAAAAGTTCTCTTAAGGCCAGAGAAGGAGGCAGAGAACCCAACCCAAAGGAACATACTTTTTCGAATTGCTTGCAAGACCAAAGACAGGGTATGCAAAGTCATCGTGGATAGTGGTAGCATAGATAATCTCATTTCTACAGAGATGGTAGAAAAACTGGAGCTGGAGACTATCGTACATCCAAGCCCATACAGAGTTTCATGGCTACAAAAAGGACATGAGGTAAATGTCACTAAACAATGTTTAGTTGAATTTAAAATAGGAGGATATAAGGATGAAATATTATGTGATGTCATTCCAATGGATTTTTTTCATCTGTTGTTGGGTAGACCATGGCAATATGACAGAAACATGATTCATGATGGGAGAAAGAACACATACACCCTGGAGAAGAATGGGAGGACACACATGTTGCTTCCAATTAAGGATAAAGAAGTAAAAACAGAGGTGAGAAACACTGCACTTCTCATGAGTGGGAAGGAACTTCTTAAGGAGGTTAAAAAGAAGGAAGACACACAATTTATTTTGGTCAGGAAGCCTAGAATTGTTTTGATCAGTACAAGGATGCATGATTTACCAGAGGAAATCTAGAAGTTGATGGAGGAGTTTGTTGATATAGTAGTGGGCGAACTACCTTGTTCATTTCCACTAATCAGGAGTATAAGCCATCACATTGATATTATACCTGGAGCCAGTTTACCATACAAAGAAGCATACAGGTTGATGCCACAGGAAAATGAAGAAGTCAAGAGACAGGTCCAGGATTTAATGGACAAAGGGTTGGTTAGAGAGAGCTTGAGTCCATGTGTTGTTCCAACAGTGCTCAACCCAAAGAAATATGGAGGCTGGAGGATGTGTACAAAATCAAGGGCAATCAATAAGATTACCATCAGATACATATTTCCATTTCCAAGGATGGACGATTTGATGGATTGCTTGAGTGGAGCAAATTTTTTTTCAAAGATGGATTTGAAAAGAGGATATCATTAAATTCGTATGAGAGAAGGTGATGAATGGAAGACAACATTCAAAATGAATGAGGGCTGTATGAATGGATTGTTATGCCATTTGGCTTAACAAATGTGCCCAGTACTTTCATGAGATTGATGAATGAAGCCCTGAAGCAGTTCATCGGGAAATTCGTCATTGTATATCTTGACGATATACTGATTTTCAGCAATACGGAGGCAAAACACTTGAAGAATTTATCTACAGTGATGAGGAGATTACAACAAGAGTAATTGTTGATTAATGTGAAGAAATCAACATTTATGAGGACAAAACTCATTTATCTAGGTTTTGTTATCTCTGCAGATGAGATGAAAATGGATCCGGATAAAGTAGAGGCGATTAAGAATTGGCCATCACTGAAAAGTGTGTTTGAATTTCAAAGCTTCCATGCTTTATCTAATTTCTACAGGAAATTCATCTGAAAATTCAGTGGAATTAGTGCACCAATGATGGATACGGTGAAGAAAAGACACAAATCTTTTCATTGGATAGAGGAAGTAGAGAAGAGTTTCAATCTACTAAAGAAAAATATCATGGGGCAACCAATTCTGGTATTTCCAGACTTTAACAAGATGTTCCAGGTTAGGTGTGATGCAAGTGGGTTTGCAATTGGAGCGGTCTTGAGCCAGGATGACAGGTCGGTCGCATACTTCAACAAGAAATTGAATGAAGCGAAGATTGAATAATCAACATATGACAAAGAATTCTATGTTGTCATACAAGCACTGAAGAAATGGAGACATTATTTGGTTCCTAAGGAGTTTTTTTTGTACAACGATAATCACACTTTGCAATTCGTGACTCAACTAGAAACATTGAACCAAAAGCATGCTAAATGGGTTGAATACATGTAGAATTTTACTTTTGTAATTAAACATATTTATGGAACTGCTAACAAAGTTGTTGATGCTTTGAGCAGGAAATGTTTGCTTATACAGGAATTTAGAGTCAAAACTTTGGGTTTTGATAACCTCAAAGAAATGTACAGGGATGACCCAGATTTTAAAGAAGCGTATGAGGCATCTGAGAATCCAATTCTTAGGGACAGAAGCCAATGGAGAAAATATATGATCCAGGATGAATTATTATTCAAGGGAAATTAGTTATGTATTCCAAAATGCTCCATGAGGGAGAATCTGTTGAAATAAAAACACAGTGGAGGGTTGGCCAGACTTTTCGGTCATGAAAAAACATTATCAAAGTTGAATGGTGCATATTTTTAGCCAGGGATGAGGACAGATGTTAAGAAATTTGTCGACATATGTAGGATTTGTCAGCACGCAAAGGGGAAAAGGCATAACACAAGGTTATAGCAGCCATTACCCATACCCGAGAGGCCATGGGATGCAGTGAGCATGGATATCATATTGGGATTACCAAGGACACAAAGAGGATGTGATTCAATCTTTGTGGTGGTAGACAGATTTTCAAAGATGGCACATTTCATACCATGCCAAAAAACCAATGACACAACTCATATTGCGAACTTGTTTTTCAAAGAAGTCATTAGACTTCACGGCTTGCCAAGGAGTATAGTTTCAGATCGAGATACCAAGTTCGTAGGACATTTCTGGAGGTCTTTATGGAAGAATATGGGGACAATTTTATCTTTTAGCTTAGCTTATCATCCTCAGATGGATGGGCAAACAGAAGTTGTAAATAGAAGCTTGGGAGATTTACTGAGGAGCCTAGTGACTGAACACCACAGTTAATGGGATCACATTCTTCCACAGGCGGAATTTGCTTATAATGATTCAATCAATAGAAGAACAGGACAGAGTCCTTTCCAAATTGTATATGGAATGAAACCAAGGGGAGTTTCTGAATTAAAAGATATGGAACAAACTGAATTCAGAAGTGCTAGTGCAAAGGACTTTGCAGAAGCAATGAAGGAGCTTCACAACCGAGTTAAGGAACGATTGCAAAATTCAAGTCAAAAGTACAAGCGCAGAGCAGATCAACACAGGTGAGAACTTCAATTTGAAGTTGGTGATCTGATTCTTTCACATCTGAGGAAGGAGAGGATCCCAAGGGGAACATATAACAAACTGAAAAATGAAGAAGATTGGACCATGGAAGGTCATAAAGAAATTTGGGGCAAACACATACGAGATTGAATTACCCGATGGGATTGGAATTCCACCGATATTCAACATCTAAAATTTTTACCATTACAAAGTTGAAGAAGCAGGGGCAGAGAATGAATAGACAAAATTTCAGTGGACCAAACAAATGCCTGTTGCTGAAAAATCCACAGATGGAAAGTATAATTGATAAGAGGGTCAGCAGGAAGACCAGGAGGAAAGAGTATTTTGAATACTTGGTCAAAATGAAGGGACATCCTGTTGAAGATGCCAGTTGGGAGGATGAAGCAGAAATTCAGAAGCATGGAAAGACCGTGCAAGAGATCATGAACAAGAGTTCATGAAAATTTTCAAGCAAGGGAGTATGATGCAGGAGCATCGCAAGCAGCTAGCCAAGCGAGCTTGAAGGCAGAAGACAACTGGAAGGTGCAACACACATTTTACACGTTTCGAAAATGTTTTTGAAAAATGAAGAAGAGAAAATTAATGTAATAGCTAGAAGCGTACTTACATTTATATCTGAATGTTGTAAGCAGATCGTGAGCGATTCGCTCTCATCTATCAATGTAAAAGGAATTTAAGCCCAGTTAATGAAAGTAGGTAGGTTTGAATTATGGATTAGACAGTTTTAGAGCGTAGGAGGGAAAACAGATATAGACACCCTCATCTTTAGATCATGGCATCATTAGATCATTGTAACATTACCATAGAGCAGCAGCAGAAGAAAGTTGTAGCAGAGAGTTGTAGAGAAGAACCCATGTACAAAAGATTTGAATTAATATATGAAGCTTTGAATCAGTCTCATGGTGTTATGATGTTTTCTGTGTATACATTCTGAATGGTATGTTGATAGTTTTTTTATTCTCTCTGTTATACATTCGATTTAATACTGTGTTGAATGTATGATTTCATATTAAATGTTTGAAGTCTGAGAGAAGAAAGAGAATGAGTTTCAATTGTTTCTCTTCTTGAGAGAGAATTTCCTGCAATGAGTGCAGTGAAACGTCTGCAAGGAGTGCGTTGACAAAGGTTCAAATTTTACCTCTGAAAGCTCAGGAGGGATACCGTTGTTCTCATTCCAGCAGAAGTGAAAGTGAATCACAAGAGCTGTGCAAGGCATGCGTAGGCTAGCTAAGTCCTTAAAAGTTATTTACTAAGGTGGAAGGGAGAAAGAATGTTGTTGCAGAAGGTGCGCAGAGTCGAGAGTTCAAATACGTAGAAGTATTTGAAGGTCTGCTGCAAGGAGTGTGAGCAGAGGCCCTTTTTCAAGGCTTGAATTTACTAGAGAAATCTTAGAAGAGGTAGCACCTTTGAAGTGTTCGAAGGAAGGTAGGAAGAGGAATCTTCGTGAAGATGGTTAAGTTCTGGTGAAGGAACATTGGCTCATTCCATAGAGATTCTTGAGGGAAGAATCGAACGGTTGAATTTCTCTGTGGAGAATTCACGAAATAGCGAGGGCCGTAGGATCCAGGAGAGCTACGGGGAAGTTAAGCATTGGACGAATCCATCCTTCAAGAGGCAGGATCCAATGTGGACCGTTGATCATGAATGTTGGACCATCGAGATCCTTTTGGCATTTTAGGGGTTGTATGTCTGAAGTGTGGATGAAACCCCTGGTCACTTGACCTCTCGAAGCATGAACTATATTATCATGTGTGAAGGCGAGGAGAAAAATTTTCATCTTTTCGGAATTTTGGATTTTGGCATTTCGGGGGTCCTGATGATAAGGAGTCAGGGCATAGTAGAGTAGAAATCCTGAAGTCGTGAGCTGCGATAGAACTTGATGTGAATTTCTGGATTTAGGTAATTCGAGATTCTGAATATCAGAAGTCCTAATGACAAGGAACCAGGGGCCTTTATGTTGAAAAACCCGGAGTTGCGAAACCCAAAAAATCCTTGAAGTGGCATTTCAACATTTCAGGCATCGGGGTTTCGGCATGCCCGTTGACAAGGATTCGGGACACTTCAGATCAGAAATCCTGAAGTTGCGAAACGTGAAATATCTGTGAAGGCACGTTTCGACATTTTGGTGTTTTGGAATTTAGGAATTCAGGATTTGTGGTGACAAGCGTTTTGGGATTGAGAGTTTCGAATTCCCGGTACCTGGAATTGGATCTCAAGGAAGGCTACCAGCCATTGATTCCATAGAAGGCATCGCTTCAGAAGTCAAGGTTTTGAAGTGATAGGGGAACGACAGTCGAAGATTGATTCAAGTTCTGAAAGCTGGGAAAGGTGACAGGTGGCAGGAATCCACGTCAGAGACCGAGGACAGCTGAGAGGACAGGTGGCGAGTCTTCATCAATATTCAGAGTCAGACTCCATTGACTGTTTCGGGGTTCGGGGGTTGGAGATTCAAGAAACCTCACATCAGGATTTGCGAAATTGCGAATTCCAAAACCCCGAAAAGGTGAAAAACCCATTGAGGAGCCAAAAAAATGATGAACGTGTCAGGATTCGGCTATTCGACACTTTAGGAGACAAGAGATTGGGGTTCCCTGTTCTAGAATTTTCGAAGTCACGAAACGCGATACAGAAGCAGAGGAGGACGCGGCCAAAGACTTCGGCATTTTGTCATTTCGGGTTTCGGCAGGTGGAAGAGCTGAGAACCTTGACAACAGAGATCGCGAAATTGCGAAACCCGAAGTTCTAATTTGGCGAAAGATGCAATTTCATTGTTGGTCATAAGATAAGAGTTGATGTCTAGTGTTTTGTCACGTAGGCTCAACTCATAAGGACCCATGGATACACTGTGAGTGTATGAGATATTCCCCGAGGGAAAAACAAGGAGTCAATTAGACTCAAGGGGCAGATTTAGAAAGATCCTATGTGGATCTCGGCCTGAGGGCAGGGGGTCTGCGTCATCTTACCAAAAAATTAATGAGTTCTTGGAGCCTTCTTGTCTTCACCTCCAACTTTGGATTCATCACCAACCAAGTTGCCACCTCCCTTTTTATTCTCTCCACCATCATTCTTCTCCCCACTTCATTCTTTTCCCCTTATTAATTGTCTCCATGATTTTTATGTGGGTTGATTTATACATGTTTCCAAGTATTTCTATGGATATATTTCACTACCCTATCAGGATACATTGTTCCCTTAACAATACCCTTATGATTATTCACACTAGTTCTTTAGACTACTCTCTTGTGCAATTGACTTTCCATTGAGGTATTCAAGTGAGCTGAGTGGAGATGAGAGGTCCCACCTCATTTTCACTCAAAAATTGTATCTAAGAATTTGTACATAATTGGAATTGGGGTAAAGAGGGATGTAAAGGAGGTGGATTTTGGGACATGAGGTAGGGGTAACGTAGGATGAAGAGGAGTAAGAGAAAGGTGTATGTGAGGAAAAAAAAATATGAATGTTGGGAAGTAATATGCAAGTTTAATAATTTTAACAATGTTTGGTCTATTTGGAATTGAATATAAATCGTTGAAGAAATTTAACCACAACTTTGTTATTTCTTATATTAGGGTTATAAATTTAACCATCATAATATTAGGGTTATAAWTTTTTCTTCAAGAGGATMAGATTTGGATGGCGTAGACTCMAGGGCCCTTTTCACTRGTTCAATATCAAATGRGAGCTCTACGGAAGTTGGGAATGGTCAACATGGACACCACTATTATCCTCCACATTCAAAATGAATTCCAAGCTCAAGACATTACTGATCACCCTAAGGAATTTTATGAGAATACAGAGAAGTATTTTCAAAAACTTACCATTCTCTTCATGAGCTCTCTCTCATGGTCGATGCCCTGCACGATCTCTCTCTCTCGGTGCCCTCCCCAAGCTCTCTCTAACCCTACAACTTGTGATCTCTCTCTCGGTGCCATCCACGAGCTCTCTCTAACCTTGCAACTAGTGATCTCTCTCCATGTGCCCTCCACAAGATATCTCTAACCACGAGATCAAGCTCTCTATCTCTGCTTGTTAATGGAAATGAGCATAAAATTAGTTTCTTTTAATAGGTGCAAGTTCATGAATGGGTGCGAGTCTCCTTGAATGGGCGTGAGTCCCACCTCATTTTCACTCACAAATTGTATATAAGATTTTTTATATAGTTAGAATAGGGATAAAGAGGGATGTAAAGGAGGTGGATTTTGAGACATGAGGTAGGGGTAACGTAGGATGAAGAGGAGTAAGAGAAAGGTGTATGTGAGGAGAAAAAAATATTTTGGCACGACAAGGAGTGGGAGAGAATGTAATCAAAAACCTTTCTTGGATAAACTATCATGATGTGATTTCTACTTATTTTCTTATAATAGATATTAAGCTCACTATCGACACCAATTTCATACAAATCAATGTAGTAAAACTCAATCCTAATGATTTCCCACATAAGATGAAATTGTCAGTGAAAATGATTGATTCAATAAATATAACGATGCTAGATAAAATCTCAATGTTTTTCTTCTTTTCCAATTTGCATTGGTGATGCATTTTTTATTGATATTCGATGTTAATTCAACAATGAGATTAAACAACCCAAAAAATTCCTACTACACTTGGATTGTGCAATATATGTATCTCATATTGAAAATTTCATTAAGAAAAAAATATTTTTGCTAGTTTTCAATCCAAAATTGTTGTTTTGCCTTCATGGGTGATTTTAGGGGTGAAATTAAAGGGGTTCCAAATTTTTATTGGGTTACTTTTTTTTATATTGGAGGTTTTTTTTTAATTTTATTTTTCGTCCCTAATTTATTAAAAGAAAAAATAGTATGGAGGGTTAGCCTGAATTTTTATGAGGGAGAGAAGAAAAAACTTGTATTTCGCTCCTGCATTTTGCAGCTCCAAGCTTTCATTCACCCCATTTTCAGAAATACAGAAATTTCTAGTAGCGAATTCGCCCTCACATTAGGTATAAATCATGGTTTATGGTTTAATCTGATCTAGTTTTGTGGTATGGGCAGCTACACTTTTCTATTCGCCCAATTTCCAAAGAATAAGGGGATTTTTGTTAGTGATTTCACCCTCCCATCTGCTATAAATCGCGTACTATTTCTTTGTCAACAAGCGTAGCGTTTGGAGGGTATTCAGATGAGACCCAAGGGTATTAGAAAGAAAAAGCAATAATCAATTATCAATAGCACAATTTTTGAATATTTGTCACAACGTTTGGATATCCAGACTCCGGAGGAAAGCACGATACACTATTTCGACGAAATTGTAACTTCATATTTTTTTGAGAAATTGTTTATTGTGGCTGTAAGTAATGTAAAATACTTCACGGGTTCATTTTTTTCAGGGCCTAATTTCATTCACCTAAAAACATAGTAGAAGCGCATAATTAAATTCAAATATCCCCAAGAAAATTGAACTTTTCTTTTGAATTCCAGCATAAGCCTGAGTATTTGAATTGTAAGGACATATAGTGGAAATATGTGTAATTTTGTTGTCTTCCTGTGTAATAGTCATGTGGGTTCTCAGAATCAGGGCATGGGTAATTAAGGATCAAATCATGGAGAAAAGAGAATTACATCAGACAAATAACATGGTTATTGGGAAAATCCTTCCCTTAAAAAGCCAAAAAGAGAAACATATGAGCCTGCACACCAAGATGAAGCGACTTAACATCTTGATGGAAAACACTAACTTTGATTCTCACAAGAAATGCCATCTTATTCTTAAAGCTCGTTAAATATCCTAGGCCAAAATGGGAGGGGTCCTACTAAAAACTGAATTTACACAAACTATTCCACAAAAATTCAATTGCAATCAGTGGGACTATATGTCACAAGGAGTTACAATTATTCCTAATCATCCAAATTTCTCCCATAAGAGGACATTTCCACAAAAGAACGATAGTGAAAAGGAAGTTAAATTTATCTTAGAACCATGTCCAAAACATTTTGGCAAATTGACATATCCAAAAAGCATGTTCAATCATTTCATCCTTGCCACATAGAACACAAGCAACCAATGTCACACTGAGTTTATGAAGCCTACTGCATTTTCATAACAGGTGGTGTGAGATAAAGGAGCATGATTCAAGCATCCCATATTTTTTGCCTAACTTCCAAGCTATCAATCATTTGGATATTATCTACCTTTGGCAACAATTGGGGGAGAAGATGGCTACCCTACAGGCTAAGTTGGACACAGAGAAGTCACATGATAGTAAAAAAATGTGAGAGATTGTAGAGAAAGTCAATTTTTTACTCAAA